>VXAW01002545.1:260399-275806 GCA_013399735.1 Tyrannus savana | reverse complement strand
GCACGCAGACATCACGATGAAAACCTCAACAGTAAAACACTTGGTGTGTGCACGGCGATTTCTTCTGAAAAAATGCGGCACCGATGCTGGGAGATGTCTTCCAGCTCAGCAGGTCTGGACTTTTGAGGATCCAGGTACACATTCACTGAATTAAAGCTCAAAAAATTCCACCTCTGTAGGCTTCTGGACAGCAGGCACGTTGCAGTGTTCCACACTAAACCTGTGCAGCTTTTCTGTGCCCACCTCCAAGGAGGCTCCTTTGATCAAAACACCTAAAATCATAGCATATCCTGAGTTGGAAGGGACTCATCAGGATCATCAGGTCCAACCCTTGGCCCTACACAGATCCTCCAGCAATCCCACCCAGTCCCTCAGAGCGTTGTCCAAACCCTCCTGGAGCTCTGGCAGCCTTGGGGCTGTACCCACTGCCCTGGGGAGCCTGTTCAGTGCCAACCACCCTCTGGGGGAAGAACCTTTTCCTGATATCCAGCCTGACCCTGCCCTGACACAGCTCCAGCCATTCCCTGGGTCCTGCCACTGCTCACAGAGGGCAGAGATCAGTGCCTGTCCCTCATGAGCTGTACAGAGTCAGAGAAAAGCTGAGACACACGTATGCCCTGTGGGTAGATGTCCATTCCACCAGAAGGAGCAATCTGTCCTTGCCTGCAGAGGCTTGGAAAAGGGGAGTCAGAGGCAGGCAGAAGGTCTGGACTTGGCCACCGTCCCAAGCTCGGGACTGCCCAAGTGCAGCAGCCTCACCACAGAGTCTCCCAGCGCAACACCATCAACAATGAGGAGCATCCCAACAACTCCCAGAGGGCTGGGATGTTTCCTTAAACTCCTGAGGCACGCAGGATGATGGGCCTGGTGCAAAGCATTATATTTGTGCTGCACCACCCTCTGGGAGCGTGTAATCACGAAAGACACTGAGACAAAGACACTCAGTGCTCAGCTGAAGGACTCCTGGCCCTCTGTGTAACCTGTCCCCCAGGACAGGAGGGCCAGCTCTGCTCCTGTGTCTGCTGGCAGCACACACAGGGGTGTCCACTTACACCTTCCCTGCCCCAGCTCCGTGCGGCTCGCTCACGGCCGAGAGAAATTAGCTTGGCCCAGCCCACACTGCAAATAAATCCCCTGGCTAATTTGCACTCAGAAATATGACTCTGCACTTCTCCTCCATGAAAGGGCTCACTGTCTGGGCACGGAGAGGGCTGTGGCAGGAGCATGTACCCGATGAATGGATCATTACAGACACACGGAGAAAATCCCAGCGCCGCCGTCGAAGCGCAGAGCATTGTTGTCAAACCGACAGCTCACATGGGAGCTTTGGTCAAGTTTAAAGGGTTTAGACCCTGAGAGAGAGCTCCAGGCTTGCCTTGAACAGACAAAAGCAGTTACATCAATTTAATTAAGTTTTTCCTCGTTGCTTATGCATGTGAGAAACTTTCCACCCCGATGATGTGCAGTGTTCCCACCAGGATGATACTGAACACAGACAAATCTAAGCCCAGACAGGAAGGGTAATTCCATCCCTGTTTCTAGAGAAGATCACCCTCAGGTACATGGCTGAGTTGTACCAGACTTACCAGTGTTGCCCAGAGAAGCTGTGGCTGCCCCATCCCTGGAAGTGTCCAAGGCCAGGCTGGACGGGGTTTGGAGCAACCTGGGCTAGTGGAAGGGCAGGGTGTGGAATAAGATGATTTTTAAGGTCCCTTCCAACCCAAACCATTCTGGGATTTTCTGATTACAGAAGCAGACAAAGCCAGCAAATCTTTTTCAAAGGAATTTAACTTCAGAGTGGCTTGAGAACAGCAGATTTCAAATTGCGATCAGCAGCTGTCTGTGGGTTATTTTGAGTTTGTTTGTGAAAGGTAACTTAAAACAACCCAACACTATCATACCTAAGCCAAAGTTTGCTATGCAGCACAGGAAAAACATGCTGGGTTTATGAGAATATCACTGCCCTTTCACTCATGCTCGAAAGGTCAATACCAACACCCTCCCTAGAACCAACACCCCCAGCTAAAACCTCATTTTGGGATCCCCAGCACAGTCTCAGCAGGCAGCACAATCAGCCATCTGTGCACCTAGAAACTCACAGGACTTTTGACACCAAAAATATCTGGAGTTTACTCTTACAGTGTGAGATAACAGAGTCAAGGCTGTCCCTTCCAACCCATAAACACTCCTGGGCGGGCTGGGAATTACTGGGTGCTCACAGGAAAACTGGGCAAGTGTGGGAACTAAAATCCCACATGTTTATAACATTTAGTACAGATGCTGAGGAGTAGGAACAGAAGTAAATTTCTTGACTCCTTCTTCTACAGCCTCTCTACAACCAAGTGTCAGTGACCTTTGGGATGAAAAGCGGTAACACAGAATCTACTTTTAAAACACAGCCAGGAGGTAGAGCAAGAAAAGTCAACCAGGGGCCTGTAACAAATTCCTCACAAGGAGGAGAGCTGCCACGTTTTTTGTCTTGTACTTCTCAAGGGATGCAGGCACTGACCTAGGTCACAAGCAAATCTGCAGGCAAGCTGGCCTTCCTCCTGCTGTCACAGCACCTCCTCTTCCTCAGAGTCATTTCACCTCCCATATTCTGGGACGAATCAATCAGCAACAACAAAAAAAAGCAAACCCGAAGTGTTAACGCTGGAGATGCAACCAGCCCTTCCCCCTCAGAATATGCAGTTTAATAACCCAACCAAAGCATCATCTCTGTGAACCTACAACATACACCTACAGAACACTATATTTAACAGCATCAGGCCATACATTTCTCCTGATGTGCTGCACATTCACAACACACAAACACAGCAGGTTCCATCACCCTCTCACTGGCACAGGCTTCACCTTTCATAAAGGTGTTTATGCCAAACTTTGCTTTCACCGACACCAAACTAAATCTTACAGTCACTGGTGAGTTATTTGAGACTTTGCTGAAGCCAGCACGGAACTTGAGACTTCATAATTTTGGCCTAATTTTCCTCAAGTAGCCAGTAGCCTCGGAAAACAGAGGTCCTCTGAATTGCATGGAATGGTACAGCGCCTCAAAATAAATGGATTATGTCATAGTTGCTGGCAAAAGCCTGAAAATGTTTTATACGTAATTAAGAGAATAGAAAAACAACCACTGCGGCCAGGCAGGGAAAAAAATATTCAACCTTCAGAGATACAAGTAGAGAGTTTTCCTGGATGTAATTTTGTCCATCACAGTTCTGATGAAGAAACAGCTGAAAAGGTGACAACCACCTCATATGCTGAGAGGAGGGGGGAAAACACGACAAACACGGCTTTTCTAGCATGAAATAAATTTATTATTTTATTATTAATTAGCAGATTTTAGTGTTCTTGCCTTGAATTGTAAAGTGTACTTGTCTTCAATGTACCTCTGGGATAGGAATCAGAGAGGTCAGAGGGCATGGCCAGAGGCCCCCAAAACCCATGGCAAAGGTCTCAGTTTGCACTGAGGCAGCATTACAACTTCATTTTCCCCAGAGGGAAACAAAAGCAAAGAGATCAATGGATTTTCACAAGTCCCCAAAAGGAGAGTGGGTGTCAGGGCAGGGAATGACAAAACAAGCCAACACTCCTTCCAAAATATAGACTGAAATAAACTGCAGATATTCAGCTTTTGTAGATGAGTTTACTTAGCACATTCACAGAGTATTTGTCAGACTAGTGGTAAATTTGTGGCAATCTCAAGAACAACTTTTCCTCTGCGTTGCTGTTCAGAAGCTCTCACAAGCTCACTGGCAAAAGTCTCTCTTCCCCTCCAAGCATTTTGCCTTCAGCACTGAAAAAAAAAAACCTCTGCATTTTTGGAGGTGGGGTTCTAGATTTCTGGTGGCAAGGGTTTCAAAGCAGTGAAGCACTAGTACCAGAGAGAACAAGAAAAATTAAAAGCAAAGCATTTCTACTTCAAATTACAAATACTTTGGGCTGGCTAAGATTTCTGGAGCTGAATCTCTCCCATTTGTGATCTCATGTTTCGCTCACAGATACAGGAACACACTTGGTTTGTGCAATGAGGGAAGGCACATGTGCTGCACACATGGCTACTGTGGGGCGAACACACGGGACATACTGCGGATGCCAGAGTGGGAACGCATTTTCTCTTGGAAAACACTGAATCTGGATTCAAGAGTGATGGAAAACTGGTGCTCTGCTGATGGCTGACTTAACTCTAAAGGGAAGAGAAAGAAAAACAGTGAGTTCTTAACATTCCTCTAATCTTGTATGCTCAAAAGCTCTGCGGTCTTCTGGAAGTAATGCTGTGTATGCCTCATCCCCACGTAAGGAAGTGAGATCATGGAAACAAAGGGACAAAGCAAACCAGGGGATTGCTTCCACTGCAGTACACAGCATCACAATCCTCCCCTTCTGCTGGTCTGTCCTCTTCGTGGAGGTTTCAGGGAGCATCAGTGGAGAGGGATAAATCTCAGGGAGCAACACTGGAAAGCTGCAGATCTCAGGGAGAGTCGAGCACTGAGGGCTGCATCAGCAAGTGTGGTGTGGAGAGGGATGTAAAGGCACAGTCTATTTTAACTCTTTTAGGTTTCATCCTACCACAAATGCACACTTTGAGGATAGGCAGCTTTTTCCCCATTACTGTCTGGATGTTATGGCATCCAGAGGAAACAGGCATTTAGGTCTTTCAATAGTTAATTGGGTAGTTGGAATCCCCACAGAATACATGCCTTTATTTGGTGGTTCCCAAAGATGTCATTTTCCACTGGGAAAGAGTCCCAGCTTGGCTATCTCCACTGCCAGTGGATGAAGTGCCTGAGATAAAGGGCTTTCCAACCCAAACAAAGCTGCAGGTGCTAGACTTGTCTGTCCCCTCGGGGACATGCTCCCACCCCCACAGCCCTCACGCATCACAGCACTCGTCCAGCAGCATTCCCACGCCCGGGACACTTCAGCCCCCCGGGGCTTTGGGGCAATTTCAAAGGCTGGAGCACTGCATTTTTGGAATACCTCACCTCAAGGCTGAAAGAGCAGAGAAGAAAAGTGACAGTTCACCTTCAAAGAACCCTCAGCTGAGCGTGCAGGAATCCTGCTTATTTATTATTACAAAATAAGCACCCACTCCACATGAAACAACATAGGCTGTTTGGAGACTTTGGGTTTTTACAGAGAGACAAATTGAAATCTAATTGCTTATTTTAATTTACTTGCTGAAGCTATTGAGTTTCTTAGGAGTCCTATTCCAAAGTGTCCAATAGATCACTTAATCTGATCTAAAGCATCACTTAATGTGCCTGTACCTAATTCAAAGATTTTTAGCATCACCTGCTTGCCACTCATAAATAAACCCCAAAGCCTCACTACCTCTCTTTTTTTTTTTCTTTCCTGATTTTCAACTGAATCTGTCTCAGACCCTTCTTGTGAAGCCTTTCAAATAACCCCTCAAGAGCTCCATCTGAAATCCACTCAACAGCAGCAAATGATGTGCAAGATCAGCTGCAAGCAAACAGCTGGTATGTCATGGAAGTACCAGGCCACTAGAGGGATTTCTTAAACACATGAAATAAAGATAATTCACGGGAAAACTCAAGAGACTGGGTCTGTCTCCTTTGAGAAATCATTCTGCTCTTAAACATCTGCCAGTTTCTCAGTGGATGTAGCTGGGCACAACTTTTGCTTTGAGGGGTTCCATTAACCTCTTCAGGTCATGTAACCCAATAAGAGATCTACTGAGCTGAAATCTAGGGGGGTTACCTCTTTATTTGGTTGCTTCCAAGCATATTCTTAAACTTTTATGACAGCAGCTGTCTAGCTCTATCTGCATTGTTGGTTCAAGAGGCCTGGAAGAAATACATCCTCCTGAGCAGGGAAGGCTGGAGGTTTGGTCCAATGACGTGCCCAAACTGTTAGAACCAGATGTTTTTCTTAATCTCTGGACCATCCCAAAGGTGTATATGTGGTAACCAACAGGCCACACAGCTGCAGGAGCAACAGGAGCTGGTCAGGTTTGCCAGGCAGGTGATTACTGCTCGTAGATGTAATACACGATTATTTTTCCTGAGAGATCTCACCCTGTTGGAGAGGTAAAAAATAATCGAGAAACCTGAACCATGTTTCTCCTCAGGTATGCTGAGTTTATTCTGTCAATCATCTACGATTTCCACGTGCTCCACATGCAGCAACAAAGGATTGCACCTTGCAGTAGAGCAAGGGAGCAAACCTGAAGGTGACTGAAGCTCTCCACGGGTAGAATCAACCAACATCCTTGCACTGGGATTTGTTCAGAGCAGAAAAAACCTCCCAGCTTAGCCCTGAACATGTATTCCTTCCCCCTTATATCTGCATCACTTAGATAAAGAGAGGCTTGTCCAAAAAGCCAGATGTGATGCTGGAAGCACCCCTGATAGCAGCTCCATCCTTGCTCTGTTCCACAGAGCTTCTTTCGAGGCTCAGGTATTAGGCAAAAAATCCTGGCAGCAGCCCCCGTTTGTATGAAGTCAGAGCAGAGCTCTGCCAGCAGACAGCCATGAGCTCACTAGTCTGAAATAATATTTCATTGACAAGAGTTTTTGTGGAAGCAACAACTTGTTTGTGTGAGAAATAAAGGGGGGAAGGGGGAAGTGAGGGCGTGTTAGGAGCGATAAAACATGTTATCATGAGCCCACTCGGTGACTTAACGATGATAATTCGCATTTAAATCCCGCTTCAAGGAGAAAAAAAGCCAAATTTTAAAATAAACCATAAATTAAGAGAAGGTATTTAGCAGCAGTGACATTTTCGTATTCCAGTCACACACGCTGAACTTATTTCGGAGTAGTGTTTTGAAAAATTAGTCTAACCAAAGTCTCTGACAGCCAAGAGCCGGAGGAAGAAAATATTTGAAGAGGCAAAAGACCCAAAAGCAATTATTATTATTCTCTGCTAACCTATTTAGTAGAGTCTGGGTAGGCTCCTCCAGAACCCTGGAGCCCATCTTAGAGACAACTAAATGGAAACTCCCATCCAGAGCTTCCCACTGAAGCAGCAGCACGTCTCACTGGGAGCAAACACCAGCAGCATCCAGAGGCTGATTTATGGGCAAGAGTCAAACAAATCCAAAGGCACAAAACTGGGAAAAACGAGCACAGTGCTGGGCTACTGCTCTGCTGTTCCTCACTTGCTTACAAGAACTGGTTATGTTAAACCAGACACCAACAGCACAGAGCACATGCAGTGCTTGGTCCCAACCAGCAACCGGCTTTTCTAAACCTCCAGGACCCAAATAACCTGCTCATCTGCCAGTCTGCAGCTGCTTGAAACTCCCAAACCCCAACCCCCAACTAAGCTGTTCCACACAGCAAAACAGAACAGATGGAATTCAACTCTACCGACATCCCACCTCCCTCTGAAGGTGCTGAAGAGGCTCAAACCAAGCCAAAATAGAGACAGTATAGAGTTCCAGGCACTAAAAGGACAGTGCTCTGTAAAAGTACTACACACACTGAGAAAAAAAAAATGCCATCCCCCCCAAGTCAACAGCAACTTCTTCCCAACTCTGCTCTGCCAGCAACAAAATCAGATTTCCAAATATCACTCCTAATCCCAAACCACTGAGGAACACCAGTTTAATGCAGGGGCATCACACTGAAACAGAAGGTCATAATACACACACTCGACCATTATCAGCCCCTTTTCTCCATCTGTGGGATCTGCAAAGGTCAGAAGTAACTGGAGTTGTCAAAGTCTTACCATTCCCAAGACCCAACTTCACTTCAATCCCTCCTGCAGCAAGGGATCATTTCCATAATACGAGAGATTATCCAATCTTGATCCCCCCTCCCTGCTCACACCACTCCTTCTCCTAACTTTTTATGCCTGTCAGTAAAACAGGCCCTTGAACATTTAAATTTCAAAGCCTTAAAGTTAACCTCCAAGCTATTCCAGCTATTCCTCCCACTGGTAACCCTAGCCAATTCTAGCCAAGAATTAAGGAGAAAATAAAATGCAGGCCAGCAGTTCCTGAAGATACCAGAACCCCTTTGAGTCCCTCAGTTTGCAGAAAAGAGAAATAACATGGTTTTTGCTGTTTTCCAAAATAAAACCAGGAGTCTTTATCCTAATCATACAGTTGCTGTGCTGACACATCTTTCAATATATCTTTTTTTTTTTTTTTTAGAATTTTTGCAGGTCTAGGGTATTGTGCATGTAACTGCTGTGCTTTTCACTGAGCTTTAAATACTTTTGCCATTGTCTTTTATGGGTTATGGTGTTAATTACAAGCTCTGGTTAGACTGCAGGAATGCAGTTGTTGACTTCATGTAAGAAGAAGAATTTTCAAGAGTGAAAACACACCCTCAACAAACCTCAAGGGGAGTTCAGAGCATTAATAAAGTATCCCAGTGCTGCGACTCCACTGAGTAGGAAATCTGCAGCTGAATCTCAGGATGCTGGGATTTCACACCTGAGCCAGCGCTGCAAATAAACACCTTGGGACAACGACAAAATCAGCATCCCAGCCTGCCCTCCCACCTCTCCTCTCCACGGGCTGGGTCACCCATGCACCATTTGTTTACATTCTCACACAGAGCTGCAGCTGGGAGACAGAACCACCCCAAAACGTCCCTTCCCTGCTGGCAGGCAGCGGGATGGAGCAGCCAAGGACCACACTGCAGCACAGAGCAGGAAAAAGGGAGGACAGCCAAGGTCAGTGCTGTGCACCTGCTCCCCTCCCTGCAGCAAACACCAAACCACGCTGGCTCCTCTCCAACGAGGTTTTAATCTCACTTAATTAATCTGGGTTGTTGTTTTTTTGGTTGCTTTTTTTTTTTGACGCAACATCAACATAACATTCCTGCATCCTCACATAAACTGGGAAGTGCTGATGACTGGTGGAGAGAAAAGAGCCTCGCTGCAAAGCTTTCTAGGTCGTGTTCCCCTTTGCCTTCTACATAAAAACTGTAGGAACAGGACAGGTTTCTCACAGCTTTTCCTGGCTGTCTAAAGCTCACACTTCCTAGTTAGCATCTTTCTAGGATTTGCCACAAGCAGGCTTGTGATTATCTCATGACACAGTAGTCCACCTACAGGAACTTGCTTCGTTTCACTTGGCTGAAGTCTGGTGGAGAATAACTCAGGGATTTGAGCTAACAAACAGAAGGAAAGACAAACAAACAAACAAACTCATTTGTCAGATTCTGAATATTAACTTCCACATCATGATTAGCAGTTGAAAGTGGGACTGCTGGAAAAAACCCTTTTCCTCCAAACCTAGAATGGTTTGGGTGAGAAGGGACCTTTGAAGGTCACCCAGTCCTCCCACCCCGCAATGAGCAGGGACATCTTCAACCAGACCAGGTTGCCTCCCACAACCTGACCTTGATTTTCCCAAGAACCTTGTAAGGACAAGAATGATTGAAAATACCAAGGAAATAACTCAGCCACCTTCAATTCTCATTCTACCCCCAAAGGTACAGTGCAGCACCCGTTTTAAGAGCAGCTGTCGAGCCACCAGCAAACCCAAGATTCTGCCCTTCTAACTGAACAGATAAGCACCTGCTGTCAGCTTCAGGATGTAAATTAACACTTCACAGTTAATGCAACCTCGTTTTGCCACTGGGTGAAATTTCAAACCAGGCTGCAGCCATGCATAACCTTTCCCCTGCAGAGAGATCAAAGAGCAAAACTAAGCAAACAATCCTTTTAGAATCAAGGGAAGCCTGTACTCTGCCTGGGGAAAAAAAAAAAAAAAAGTATAAATAAAAATAATTTTCCTCCTCCTTACAGGAAAAAAAAAAGCTTGAAAGGAAAGTAAAAATAAGCAATTCCCTATTGGAGCTTAAGCTTTACAAAACTAATGTGAAAGAGCTTAAACGAGCCCCACCATGGCACTGTGGTTTACATGGACACCCACCACGTCCTGCTTCAGCAGGAATTTAGATCCTCACGAGCCCCAGAGGTGACAGGCTCAAACTTAATCCGTGTTCTGGTCCAGATCAAGACCTGCTTATCTTCAGAAGGGCTGTATTACTCCTATCAGTGCATCTGGACAGAATGAAAGGCAAGCAGCTGGAAAACTATTAATTCCATGTTTTACAACCACTTTAGGCATCAGGGATGACACTGAGGCAGGGATCCCCAGCAGTGTCCGTGTTTTTAACAGTCCCTGGAAAAGGAGCAAGGACAGACCATGGCAAAAACAAATTCCCATCCCAAACAACTCATGCTGTTTTACCTGATGGTAAAAGTCAGTTAAGGGGGAAAAACATACTGACCATGTAAATAGTTGGTCAGAATGAAAGCAGAAGAGACACCGGCCTTCACTTCTGAATAAGATTTCATTTTCTAGCATGTTCTATGGCTACCTCAAATAAGTGACCACCATCAAGAAACCAGAAAGATATGCAGGAGTATGAACATAATTCCAGTCTTCTGCAGTGAATTCAGTCTCTGGTACAAAATTAAGCCGTTTTTCAGCAGAGCCACATCTGTGAGGAAGAGGATCAACACGTTACATTACAAAACAGTATCACAACCAAAGCAGTTTGCAGAAAGCTCTGGCAACTCAACTCCATTTGAAAGCATACACCAGACCCACAGTCAGCTGGAAAAAGTTCAAAATCACCACGTAGTTAGTAGGTTCCCTGTTAATTCTCCAGAAGGAAAACTGAAGTCATTTTACAGTAACAAAAGTGCTGTGACCCGAGGACACCAGATACAGATATATAAATAAATGCATGTGCCCGCACACATAACCAAAACCAATCATTTCACGTTTAAAAAGTGGATCCAGGCACTGAATGAAGCAAATTCTACACACACAAAAAAAAAAAAAGGAAAAAAAATCCCTTTTGTCTTTACTCATTGGCCTGTCAGCAGTGCCATGTGCTTGTATGAAGGAGCTGGGCATTTTGGCAGAGGAGGGCCAAAAGTCCACCTTGCAGAGAACACCAAATTCATTTTTTTATTCCTGTCTTTCTTTACCCTGAAACCTTGGTGCATGTGGGCCCCATTTAGCTGTAATCCACCCCTGGCCATGAGCACCATCAGTGTACGCTGTGCTCCACTAGAATAAAGGAAATGAGATGCACAGAAAAAGACTGAATTAATATCTGAGTCTGAGACATCGTCCCACAGGAAGGAAATTCCAGGTTCTGACAGACAGCACCCCACATCACCTCAGCCCTCTCTGCCCCTGTAGCCCAGATGGTCTTTCTGGGTGTCTCCCAGGACCCACAGTGGTGGGTGATGTTCTGCACACCATGTGTGTCACAGACCCCTTTGCAGACAATTCCGACCCAGTACGTGAAGACTTTCAGTCCCAGGGGACTCAGATAAGTAACTGCAGGTGTGTGATAATTTACACAGAGGATCAAAAAAGCCCTTCAGTCTCCGTTTCAGTGCAAACCCCTGCTCTTCTCTCCTCAGGAAGGCCCCTGCCACACCTCCCAGGGACTGACCCCTCCCCAGCTGCACTCAAGACACCTGGGGTCCATTCCTCAGGAATGTGATAAGCAGTCATCAGGCAGAAGACATGCTCCATTTAACAGAAAGATGCCAAAGAGAAAGGAAAAAAAAGCTGGTGGAACAACAGTCTTCATCCCAAACGTCTGCCACCCTCAGCCAATACAAATTTCCAAGACACTCCTTGACAGCAACCACCTCAGTGGAGAGGGCTGCCCAGGGATTGTGGAGTCTCCATCCCCCGAGGTATTAAAAACTTGAACTGAAATGGTTCTGGGCAGCCTTCACCTGAGCCTGCTTTGAGCAGGGACCAGACAGCCTTTGGAGGTGCCTTCCAGTGTTAACTGTTCTGGGAGGTCCGTGCATTAGTCCAGTTGGACAAGCACTGAGGAAGGGGAGAGATTTTTTTTCCCCCTCTCTAATAAGAGAACCACAGCAAGAATTGCTTCCCCTGGATCAGACCTAACTGATCCCTGCTTCCAGAAATAAGGAGCTGAAATAGCTTGTATGCCAGGAACATACAAGTGAATTTTTTTTTTTTTTAAGGGACAAATTAACACCACCACTTAACAGCCAATATTGTTTGATGTTCCCACAGCTGCCTCCACGTCCCCCACACCTGAAGATTCTTCAGAGGACACACCAGCACACAGCCTGGACAGTCTGCAGCCTGAACTGGATGAGGAATCATTAAATAGGGGATGAAGTGGGATCCTGCCCTGGGCAGGAATAAACTAGATCACCCCTTGAAGTCTTTTCACCCCTACTTTGTACACATTAAAAAAAAATCTTTAAAACTAGTTCTCCTCGAGCTTTGAAAGCATCCAAAGGCTTATCATAAACACATTCTGCTATCAAACTCTGTCCTGCTGCTTCTTTGTAGCAACATGTTATTTTATTGGGATTCCAAACTCCAAACACACCAACTGCACTACAAGGCACCAGGAAGACAATGGCACAAGGGACAGACCCGTCTCAAAACGTGGCTGCCAAAGGACAGCAGACCAAATAAATGCTTGTGTTTTCAGAGATAAAGAGCACGCAGAATTCAGGCATAAAAAAAAAAAATCCAACACACACAGTGTGTTAGAGTCAATAATCTCACAGAACTCCTACACACTTCAAGACATCGGTTTTACAGTGTAACCCCTGTGCCTCTGGGGGCCTATTTATTAATTTCATGAAATATCCCAATATTCACCTTGATGTCTGGTAGACCCTAATACAAAGTGTGGGACAAGATGCTCTTTAATGGCACCAAAAAGGCATCGGAATCTGTGAATTTGTGAGCACAGTAGGAAAAAAACAAAGGAACTCCTGCTACCCAGCAGTTGCCATCACAGAGCTGACGCCTCTTTTAACATTTCTCTGCAGAACTGCAAAGTTTTTAGCTGAAGTGTAGGTTATGTCTTGCCATGCAGACCTCAGCAAGGCACGGCAGTAATTTCTGGTTTCCCTTCAAATGTTTCTACTGAGCAACTTCATGATGTCACTTGCTTCAGTTTGCCAAGAGTTAGATGAGGGAGAGAGACCCGAAGGATAAAAAAAAACAGGGATTGGGGATGTTGGGATGGGAACAGTTCTTTGGCATTCTCTGGTTTTCCATTTCTTACCCAAATTTACTGCACTTGAGTGTAAAAGCAACCTCAACAAGTAAGAAGCAGCAAGCAGTGTCAGTTATAAATACTATCTCTGGTCTTGATAAACTCAAGAGTTTTGCATAGGTTACTTAACCTTTCTTCCCCAGGTAGAAACTGGAAGTATTTACTCCCATTCTTTCTTTTGATGTAGTCATTTAACTGCAAGTTCTCTGGTAGAAAGACTCTTTGCAGCATCCTGGACAACAGGAACATCACCTTAATTGCAACTCCAAGGCCGTGCAAGTCTAACCTCTCTTAGCACGACTTAGTCTATGACTGTTGTTAAAACTACATAATAAATACATTTAAAATACATAGAAATACTAACGAGAAACTGAATCCCACAGGATTAAACAACAAGCCAAATGAAAAGTCCACTGAATTTCTAAAACCTACTTTTTAAATACTGCCACGTGGGAGTCACAGCACAGGTGAGCCCATTTGAAATAGATGCAAAACACCAGTGGACAGAAGCAGGAGAGGCAGAGCCAGCAGACTGGAACTGCAGCATTCCTAAGTGATTAATAGTGACCATGAAGATTAAAGTGACCTGGTTGCCCAAGTGGAAACAAGGACAGAAAGCATAGGGTGTTTGAAAGCTTCCCTGTGAGCAGTAACAGTCGTTAAAGATTTAAATGATCCCTGCATCTCATTGAAGTTTGTCCTCCAGGTGGAATTTTTCACGTTTGAAAAATAAACTGTTGAGGAATAAGTAATGCTCAGAGTATCATCAGCTAGTTCTAGACTAATAATATATAATTGTGAAGTGTAATTATTATACTGATCTCATCAGCTTCTATTCTAGGCTAGGACCAGCTCTTTTAAGTTGAAACCATTCACTCCCTGGAGCTGTGCTACAGTATATCCACTGATCTCTCAGCTGGGATTTATTCCAGCTTTCCACCCCTCTCACTACCCTTCACATTATCATTTCTGAAATCTAAGCACACTGTGATCCCCAAAGCAAGCACAGATTTTCAAGCACAAAAGAACCCAATTACTGCTCTCAAGCACCAACTCATTTATGCAGGCATTCAATCCTCAGGTTAGTAAAAGATGAGAGAGTAGATGGCCCACAATAATGAAGCAGCAGGTATTTAAAGATGAAATCACAGACAACTTTCTTTGCTACACCATCACTTAATCCAAGACTAAGGAAAGTGTAAAGCAATGTGATAAACTGCTGAATAAACAGACTTAATATAAATATAAATATATAAATATAAATAAAGAGGTTGGGATGACCTACAATCCTGCAAGAAAAAGGCAGCTGGGGTTAAGACAGGCCAGGGAGCAGCCCAGGAGGCAGTTCAGATGCAACTTCCCGATTCCTGCCGAGGGAAGCAAGAAAGGAAGGAAGGGTTTAACTGAAAGGCCACGGGTCACCACGGTGCCAGCTGGCCCCAGGCCAAAATATCCTGCTCGACTCATTAGCAGCCAGCAAGTCCTTCCGAGGTTGCTCACCACGACAGCAACTGTCTTCAGAATTAAGTCATAATTAAGACCAAAGGGAAGAAGGGAGCACAAGGCTGCCCAGCGTACATATTTTGCTCAGTATCAGGGCAACAAAGGTTGAGATTAATTGATACAGACTGCACAAAGAAAATTCAATGCCTGCTTCAAACTCATTATCTCTTAACCCATCTTTACTGTCGCTCACAGAGCTTGCCCCTAGAAATCCATCTGAGGAATCCACTGTTGAACCTAAGCCCTCGAGCTATGCAAAGAGAGCATATGGGGAGCTTGAGAGATGATATATGCTTTTAATTTTCATTCTCAAGACCTACATTTGGGCATTTTTAAATGCTGACTTAAGATAATTTTGAAGTAGAATATAAGTGACAATGGAGGAATAAGAGTCCTTGACAAACACCACTCCCCTGCCCTTCTCACCGAGCTAGCCCAGTAACACAGGGACACAGGTAAATCCTGGAATTCATCCACTGAAAGGACTCTGCCTGAAACACAAGATGCTTCCAGAAATGGACTGTATGGTTTTGTTTGTTCTCAGGAGACTTGATGGATACCATATGTGAGCTTCCTCTGGGTGGGTGCTTTGTGTCCTGAACATCTCCAGCTCTGAAAAGTTGCCTGAAACACAAGATGCTTCCAGAAATGGACTGTATGGTTTTGTTTGTTCTCAGGAGACTTGATGGATACCATATGTGAGCTTCCTCTGGGTGGGTGCTTTGTGTCCTGAACATCTCCAGCTCTGAAAAGTCTTATGGGGGAGTTGAAGTGAACCTCTCCAAGGAATCACTGCCACCCTATAGGTACCTCTCACACTCTCTGTGGCAACTCAGAGCATCCTCAGAACTTCCCTTCCAGCAGCTGTGACATTTTAGTCATTCTCATTTT
>VXAW01002545.1:233112-244188 GCA_013399735.1 Tyrannus savana | reverse complement strand
TTTTTTTTTTTTTTTCCCATAAACGATGTTGGATACATCAGAAAGCTGTACCAGTCCTGCAATATTTCATCTTCCTGTTTATGGCAGGTAGCAAGTGCAGTGAGATCAGAACCCAGATGTTCTCTGACCCCTTTGAAATGCCTGCTGGTGCAGGGAAACGTTGTGAACACGCTGGACACAGAGGCTGACGGTTTGGGCAGTCGGGGAGGAGAGGAAGGGACGGCGGCGTCTGATGCAGACTTCCTGAATTCCAAAGCTTATTCTTCCAAAAGATACCCTCTCACCAGTCTGCAGATGTGCTGCACTGCACTATGGCTGGTTGTGGTATGCACAAGTGAGAGCTGTTGGTTTGGGTTGCCTGTTTAAAAGAGAATGGGGAAGAGGAAAGCTGCATTTGCAGTTGTGATTCCTGGTGGTGATAGCAGCTGATTCCCCGTGTACAGTGCAAAGCACTGGGCTCTGTGGACAGCAGTTAGCAGATCATCCTGAGGCAGTGGCATGGCTTTGTACCCTTTACATAAACCCTGGAACTTGGTCTGCTGAAAAGTCAGTCAGGGATGCAAAGAAATGGGGTTAATCTGTTGTCAGGACCTGGCAATTTTGGGATCCTGGTGCGTCTTCTAAGTGCTAAATGGGGGGAAATAAAGGGGCAGATGTTGGTGCTTGGTATAAGGAGTTTATCTTGCAGTGTAAGGAGAAATCATGAATGATCAGAAATCTGGATCTAAGGCCTCATTGTTTCATCCATCCCCTGATAGACTATGAGGAGAAATGTTGACAAGTACTAAAGAAAATAGGAAGGAACTTCACTGGCTGACAGGTGAATCCAGACCACAGCCTGAGTCTGCTCCCAGATATGGGGCTGTCCACACTCAGCACCAGTTTGGTTTCTTTGGCTCCCAAAATATCTTTCCTGGGTAGCTGTGCCCTTTTTATTTGGTCTTTTATTGTTAATTCCCTATCACATTCCCAGGAGAAGGAGAGAGGTTAATATCCACTGCTTCCTAAAAGCCATGGATAGTTCTTTCCTCAGTGGTGTCTCTTACCTAACTTGTTCAGTTGTCATGAAGTGTGCTGTTGCAGGGGAGCTTTCCACAGCCACAGTGTCTCTGTTGCCTGCAGTCACTGGCTATGTTGCATTGCCCTGCTTTATGTGTGGGCCAGTGGTGAAAGCAGAAGGCAAGGCAGCCCGTCCTGGATTGAGCCAGGCTGAGTTATGCACAGTTCAGAACACAGATGGGTACTTAAGAAGGTCATGGGTTTAACAGTGTAGGCTTTCCAGGCTGCTGCTTATTCTCTGCTGCCTTCCATTTGGCTTTTATTAAGGGATCAAAGAGGTTTCGAAGGAAGATGATGATTAAAGTTTGAAAGCTGATGCACTTAGAAAGAGCCTTATTTTCAGCTGCAGTGTCCAGCTTCAGGCATGGATGGTGGGTGAAATCTCCAAGGCATGTGAAGTGAGGGGTGTTTTTTCCTAGTGCATAGCTGACCTGTCCCAGCAATCCCAGACAAGCCCTCTGGATGAAGGGGAACGCTCCTTGTGGACAGCTTGGTGGGGGGGTTCTTATTGTTCTGCCCCTGGGCACTGCTCTCCTTCAGTACAAGTTCCCCAGTCATGCCAGGAATCCAAGGATCAGTGTTGTCCTCAGCTCTGAACTGAAAAGTAGCTGGCATGTTACTCTTCAAATAAGCTGAACAGGAAAAATTGCATAACTTTGTCTTGCATTTTTAAAGAAGGCATTATTTATGCTGACCGTCCCGAAGAGCATTAGTCTTGTGGCTTCTAGTCTAGACAGGGAGGTAAAGAAACCTGGCTTGGGCTCCTGGGTCTTCCACAGTCTGGCAGAGGACTGTGGCACAGAGACTGGAAGACTTGCCTCTGCAGATGGATCAAGTCTTAATTATTTAGCTCTCTAATTGAACACCGGGTGTTATTTAATTAGGTTTTTTTTAATTTCAGCCTAATGAAGGCAGGGCCATTAGAGATTGCCGTGCTCAGGATGGCTGAGGCACGTGCACAGGAATGCACCAAAGGAAAGCTCCATTTCCAGCAGGGCTGTGTGTAACTGGTATATAGGTATAAGATTCCCTGCTGTTTTCTTTTGTTGCTCGATTATGTGACTTTGGCATTTCATTAGAGCAGATATGATACTTTCTTTAGTGGAGGCAAGTTTGCAGGGTAAAACCAGGCTGCATAAAAACAGCAGTTGTGCACTTCTGCTTTTGTGCCATCACAGGTGGTTGTGGACTCCTTTCTAACCGGTTTTTTTCTTTTTTTTTTTTCTTCTTCTAGGTTAAGGGAAATACTGAAAGAAGCCTCTCTCCCACCAGAGGATCCCGACACCCCACTGTCTGTCACCTTGGCCATAGTTGAGACAGATTCCACAATAGTCTATTATAAAATGACTGATGGCTTTGTGATGCCAGACCCTCCTGACGATAATGAAGAGGGGGACAATAAACAGTGGAGAAAGAAAAGAAAGAAGCTTTTCAAATGATCAGGACAAAAAACGAAGACTTTTCTCAAGCTCCTGTGCTCAAACCTAAACAAATCCAGGAAGTGGTGTGTGTAAATACACTCTGCCTTGGCATATCAAGGATCTCTTCAGGGAGAACAGAGGCTTGTGCAGCTGCACTCTGATGAAATGCCATTTGGGGTATGAAATAGGTCATGCTTGGAGACAGATTGATCCTGGCTAATAAATATACTTGTGAGATGTTTTCAGAGCTGGGCTCCTTTCTATCCGGTCAGGTACACAACAGAATAAACACATCCTTACCCATGCTGTAATTATTGGTTACAGGTAAATCTGAGGGGTTTCTGGCAGGAATACTGATACCAAGTGAGGAGCTTTGTAGTTTAGGGAGTGTCTTTGTTCTTAGCACTGTCAGAAGCACTCATGCTGCCCCCCAGGCTACATTTCTGAACGCTTGCTTGCTTTCCTCTGCTTTTGGAGAGAAAGCTTTTCCGCAGAAATATTTTTTTTTTTCCCCTGCAGAGGGAAAACTGATTATAGCAATACCACAGGCAACTGAAACACCAAAGTATGTCACCTTCTATGGTATAAGTGAACACTAGTTACCTGCTTCATGCACCAAGGAGGTTCCTAAACCCATTGTCATTCCTAGGATTGATTCATTTACTTATTTTGGACATAGCTTTGCATTTTGGAACTGGCTGCCCAAGAGGTGCTTCAGCTAGGAGTCAGTTAAGAGGAAAAAAAAAAAATTACTCTTAGTTTCTTCTACAGGAATTTTCCACGTCTTTCACGTAGAGATCTTCTTCAGGTCAAACTTAAAAGAGTTCCTTGGCAATCAAATGGCATCCCAGAAGCAGCTTCTTGAGCACAGAAGTGTCCGTGGGACAGCTGTGGGGCCAAGGATCACAACATGCAGAATGTGAAGCACAAGAGCCCTTTTTCTGCGTGGGTACAAGAATGGGAGGGCATCCAAAAAACCAAGCTGGAAATGAAAGGCCATTTACTGTATCCCTGTGACTAGGGTGGATGTTTCTAGAGCTGTGGAGTTCGAACCTGCTTTGGCCAAATATGCTGAGAGGCAGAATGATCCCACAGGCAGAGCCTGGGGCAGGAGGGCCCTCGCACCCTTGGAGGAGAAGGATGGGTCGCTGTCACCTGGAGCTCTGCATGGCACCTTTTCCCCTGTGGGTCTGAGGGCATCAGTCACGGAGGAAGGCAAAGAAAAAATTCTTCCTCTCTCTCTGCTGCTCCTCTCATGGAGGAAAACCATCATTTTATTTTGGTCCAGTGCCACACTGCCTAAAAAAGGGTCCCTGTGTGGCTGACTCCGGACGTGCTGCGTGTGACCTTAACGTCAATATTTCGTGTGCTCTGCAGCTTATTCCATAAAGTAGGTCTTGCACTTTGCTGGGCCACGTCCCACCAGGTAAACTGTCTTTGTTGTAAGCTGTGAAATAAATAGCTCAGCCCTGCTGTGAGTGTGTGCTGGAAAAGAGCTGGGTTTGTGTGACAGAGGCTTTAACAAATGGGGCACGTGGCAGAATTTATATCCAAGCGACGTGTACTTAACCCCCAAAGCAAACTATTTTGCATTTGCTTCAGTTTCTGGGAAATACTGCCAGTCTGCAGTTTGCTGTATGACTGATGCTTGGCTTTACCCTTCATTTTATTGTTTCCATGCACAGAAAGAGGAGCATAACTCGAGCCTTGCTCTTCTATCCGCTGAAAGCTGCAGAAGCCGAGTTGGGGAAACTGTGTCCAGAGGCTTTGATTTCTGTTTCTTCTTATGTCCCACTGAGAGGTGATTACATGGGCCTTTTTCCAGCCTCTCTGGATCGTGGTGGTTCTTTATTTCTGAGGGAAAAAAGCACAGAAGAATAAATAACATCGCAGCACTGTTTGTCCCGTAGGTATTACAATGTAAACACGGGGATGTTAAATGAGCTCGGAGCCAGCTGTGCTGCTCCTTTCCGTGCCACTGAAGTATTTCTCTGTGTCAAGTCAACAACACACAGACTGGAGCCTCTGGTCTTGCAGGCACTGAATAAAGATGGGAAGAGACTTCCCTTGGAAGTGTATCAGTTCAGAGCAGCGGTGCATTAACGTTCCTGAATCCGCAGCGTTTTGGTGCTGTGCCTGGAGCATTCAGGCATAACTCTGCTTGAAGTGTTTGTGAGACATCCATGGGGGCACGAGCCATGACAGCTGGCCTTGGCACCACTGCAAAGCTAGCTCTTATTTCAGCCTAGAAGATTTTGCAGGCTGCATCTTGCCATCTTTTTAAGTTTGTTTTTTTCTGTTTTTTTTTCAGTTTTATTTGCCAAGCACAGCTTGATTTGTTTTACCGATGCCCCTTGACCGACAGAAGGCGTTTTAAAATCTCGAGAGTATCATTTTCCGGTAGGTTATTGTTTCAAGCCTTTTCTCTCTTTCAGAAGGATGTTTGCATTGAAGCTTCCCCACAGAGTTAAGAATGACAGAAAAGCAAAGTGATGTTTTGGCCCATCATCCATCCCTGCTTCCCAGGGCACGCCAGGGTGGCACAGACGGCAAGCAGTGATGGTGTGTTGCTTCCATCTCGCCTTGGCATTCCCATCCCAAGCAGGATCCCATCCCCTAAAAAATGGCCCTCAGCATCCCTACAAAACACTCCTGCTACTCAGAAATTGCTAGAAGAAATGTATGGGCTCTTGCAACCCGTTCTCAAGCTGGACAAGGTTTTCCACAGGATCTTTTGCTTGGGTGCAACATTGAAATATCAATAACATTACTAAAGCCAAGCAATCCTCATCTTTTTTTCTGGGTCAGCAAACCACCAAAGTTTATTTGTTTAATCTAAAACTTTTTTTTTTTCCTAATAAAGAATCCATGTGAATTTATTGATCATCCTACTAGTACTGCAGATCCACAGGAATTAGGTGTATCACAGGTTGTCCCAGTAAGTTTTCAGGAATCTAAATGCTATCAACTAGCCTGCAAGTCCTGCTTTATATAAATGGGCTCATTGTTAACCTCCTCTAGTCTTCCAGGGACCAGTGATAGGTGGTCCTTGTGGGTCCCTTCCAGGATATTCTCAGGATATAATCCATTCTATCATTCTAAAAATAGCTGCAGCTGCACCTCAAATCTCAGATTACCCCAGGGAGCTGATGGCTTTTCCCTTTCTGTCCCTCATTTCTCAGAAGCTCCCACCCAGGTTGGCACCATAAGGCCAAGGAACCCAGACTCACTGCCTTCAGCAAACCCGACTGACAGCCCATTTGCCAGCAGAATTAATGAGCACTCCGACTCCTGATTAGTTACACACTGTGTGCTGTTTTCAAAGCACCTGACTGACATAATTTATTGCCCTGACAATTTATTGTCTCATTAATCATTCTTTGCATCCCCACCTGGCTGCAAGCTTCTCCTCGTGTTACTGGTCTGGCCTTCCAGACAAGTTTGCCAATCCAGAATGGCTCTGCTCATCTTTTTCATGGCTTTTTTTTTTTCTCCCTTCTCACTCCTCTAGTCATCTCATCAGCAAATTTTTTACTATTGCTTGCTGCCCTCTTGGCCTGTGTTTCATACATAGCTCTGCATCCCTTCATTACCCTCAAATTTATCTTTTCATGCTATCTGGGAGGTCTCCTTTCTTTCCAACCTTCCTGTCTTCAACTGAGGTGCCTGGATGATCCATGAAGAGCCATCTACGTCTTTCTCTGGTCCTAATCCAGGTACCAACTGGTCCTCTTAATTTCACCAGGCCAATCCCACTTACCACCAAAAATTTGGGTAAAATCTGAAAGCGAGGTCTTGTGAGCTCTGTGCCAATGTCCAGCCTGCATAGAATCATAGAATATCCTGAGCTGGAAGGGACCCACAAGGATCATCCAATCCAACCCCTGGCCCTGCACAGACACCCCAACAATCTCACCCTGCCCCTCAGAGCGTTGTCCAAACCCTCCTGGAGCTCTGGCAGCCTTGGGGCTGTGCCCACTGCCCTGGGGAGCCTGTTCAGTGCCAACCACCCTCGGGGGGAAGAATTTTGTCCTGAGATCCAACCTGAGCCTGCCCTGACACAGCTCCAGCCGTTCCCTGGGTGCTGTCCCCGCTTACAGGGAGCAGAGATCAAGAGGCTCCTGGAAAGCGCTGCCTTCGTGGTGCAGGGTGGCTGTCCCCCCCCTTTCCACCATCCCAAACACCTCAATCAACACCCAGCACGGCTGCTGGGGGGATGGATCCGCAGGTGGAGCTGGCAGGAGCCAGCCGGGGGTGTCTGCACCAGAGGGCGCTTGGGCACTGCCGAGCCCGAGCCTTCCTGCGCTGGGAAAAGCTGGAGCTCTGCAAAACTCCCCTCACGGTTCTCGTAAACAAAAGCAGGAGGAAAAAAAAAAACAGTCAGCAGCAACCCCTGCGATGGAGATTCTCCCTTCTTTAATGCTGGAATGATCATGCTGAAACCTAGCTGAAGAGGGACTTTGGACATGGGAATATAGTGACAGGACAAGGGGGAATGGTTTCAAAGTGAAAGAGAGCAGGTTTAGGTTAGATATTAGGGAGGAATTGTTCCCTGTGAGGGTAGGCAGGCCCTGGCACAGGTTGCCCAGAGAAGCTGTGGCTGCCCCTGGATCCCTGGAAGTGTCCAAGGCCAGGTTGGACGGGGCTTGGAGCAACCTGGGCTGGTGGAAGGTGTCCCTGCCCAGGGCAGGGGGGGTGGCATGAGGGGATCTTTAAGGTCCCCTCCAAACATTCTAGGATTTTATGATTCTCTGAAATGCCAGCCTGGGTTGAGGCTGAAGGAATGGTGGCTCAGCCTAAAAGCTTAAGGCTGAATGGTAGAAGGTTCAGGACACTGATTGTCATCCACTTTTCCATCTATTAGCAGAAACGCAGGACTTTGGGGTGTTTAAATCCCTCCTGAACTGTCTGGATCCCCTGCAGCTGATTTTTCCAGCCCGGAGCCTCAGGCAGGGTGTGAAGCAAGGGCAGCCTTGCCAAAAGTTACAGCAAAACACCTCAGAGGTGTCTTTTGGCTGTCCAGTGCTTCACCCCTGCTGTCTGCACGTTAGACACTGTGTTAGCCTCTAACTAAACAGCCAAGAGGTTTCTCAAGACCCCTTTACCTTTTAATGCCCCCTCATATGATATAAAATTATACCCTCTGTAATAGGAGTTTTGACCCCAGCACGATGGTGATCCCAGCTGCCCACACACCTCCTGCCCAGAACCTTGCAGTCCACCTCCTAGATTCATACATGCACCTTTGGATAGCCTAGAACAAATACCCAGGGGGAAAACTGCAGCTTGAAACCAGCCATAAAAGATGGTATTCAATATAAAAGAACATAAAGATGACGTAAGTAATACAGTATTGCACAAAATAAGTGGCTGAGAGAGACAGAAATTACTTGCTGTGCCTAAAAATATGTTAACATTCTGCAGGAAATTGTAGAGCTAAAGAGGAATTGGTCATTCTCCCAGGAAAATTTAATTTACTGAAAAAAAAACCCCAAAATTGAAAAGTAGCAGGAGAGTATTAAATCACTTGAGCTCCAGCATTTAAAATATATTGATTATTTTCCTGAGAAGCAGGTTGCTACTGGTCAGGAATTTATAATCATGCCTGTGTTGAGAAGGGATGGGCTGAGCTGAAACGAAATTACCAAAACAGGGTGATCATAATTACCAGCAAAATGGGTTTGGAGATGAGATGGTGTGATGGTGAGACAGTGTTTAGGAAAGAAATCATGAGTTAAAGGTATCAAGGGAAGTATCAGGGTGGAAGGAGGTTGCTCATGGACTTGTTCAAGGGTTGATCTCATCTGATTAGTCAGACCAATTCCCATCGAGCTTGTTCCCCAGTAGCATCTTTGATTGCTGGAGCCCTGGTGAGGAAAGGAGGATAATAATTAGCTGAGCACTTTTCTTGCCATTGCTGTGAGCCTGCAGGGACTGTCCTTTCCAACATTTATCATTTGGTTAAATCATTTTGTTCCAGTGGCTTGATGACAGGGAGAGCTGGGATGGAGGAAGGGTGTTTGTGTTGTGCTGTCCAGGGTTTTTCTAGGATACTTCAGGGAGGTGAATTTTGTTTGTGCATCAAAGAACAAGAGGGAATTTGGGTCTGTCGTGGGAAGATTTAGGGTTGTGAAGCCTGGCACTAGGAGATCCCAGAATTTAGGCTGCTTGTGCATCCTGAACTTGATCTTCTTGTCACCCTGGGCTTGATCTTCTTGTGGATAAGTGTTAAGAAGTCTTTCATTATAGGATTCAATACTTATTTTTCCATTCAGTAAATGTGGAGCCGCTCAAAAGTCCTTCTTATCCTTCTCATCAACATGTTACTTAGCAAGTTATTAATCAGAGGGTGTCTGGATGTGGCCCTGAATACAGAAGTCCTGCCTTTGGGGTGTCCCACCAGAATATCAAAACAAAGCACAAATATTAGTGAGCTCTGAGCGTTGTAATCCTATATAATTAGATGAGGAAATTAGGCAAGGGTGATGCTGCTGCCTTTTGCAGCCAGAGATCTAAAGAACAGAGATTAAGGCCATAAGTGTCTATTAATTTCCAGTGCTGAGTCTCAGATAATGGGTGCTTAACTTTTTAATTTAACTTAATTTAATTGCTTGTGCCTAGCAATTCAGCTTCACTTCACTGGTTCAACCTGCTGTGGAAGCAAGAGCTAAACCAAAAACTCTTCACACCTTGAAGGAAACTTCATTTCAGGGGGTTGAAAACTGGGATAGAAAGAGAAGAAAGGCACTTGTTCAGGGCTTGTGTGTGCTCCCACCACTGTGGCATGCAGCACGGTTCTTCTCCTGAAGACTCGAGAGGCCTCAAGCTCACCTTGAAATAAACTCATTAATAGGCAATAAAACCTATTAACCTAATTTGTTTGGTTGTTTTTGCCTTTTTTTTAAATTTCATCTCAGGGATAATGCTGTGGGTTCAGCAGTGTTAAGATAACCATGAGTCCTGGTCCCCTGGCTGGGGCTTGGCACAGCTCCTCACACTTGGTGTTTTTGGGGAGGGGAGCTGGGCTCTGGCTGAGTATTTGTTGCCTGTCTCAACACTTGGCACCTCAGCCCAGCAAACTGGCAAAAACATCTCTTTTTTTCCTTCATAAAATTGTTTTTTCTGCCAATATATCCAAATCTTAATGAGCTTTTCAACACCTTTGCAGCTCAGGTGGTTTCCTGTTGGATTTACTGTACCAGTAAATCCTGCTGGATGTACTGTACTGCTCCAGGATTGCTGCTCAGTTTTAGAACCACAGAATCACAGGAGGGTTCAGGTTGGAAGGAACCTTTAAAGGCCACCCAGTCCAACCCCATGCCATGAACAGGGTCATATTCCACTGTCACTTCAGACATTGCCAGCTGGATTCGACTTCTGAGCCTTGGACTCCCCTCTGTAGGTGATGAGCTTTGCTTTGATGCACATCTCCATACATCCACCTGGGTTTATATAAACCCTGCTTTAATGCCTCCTACAGCAGCAGAGTCTCCAGATGGTGGTGAAATCTTCAGAGCCTCGGGGCTTTGTTTGTTTGTTTATTTTTAGATAACTTCACACACTTGGGCCCTCATATCAGGATGCCTCAGCCTTTTTCCATTTCCCAAACAATCTCACTTTTTTAGCTCAGTTTTTGTCCTCGCTGCCAGCCCCCTTCCCAAGCAGGCCTGGGATGAATCGTCTTGGTTTATTGTTAGTGTTGATGCTGAAGTTCATTTTCTAAATCTCTGTTGTTTTTTTCCCCCCTTCCCAAAATAAATTTGCAATTTCCTCTGTTGTTTGCTCACCTCTCTGCTGGATCCACACCAAGCTTTCTGAGGAGACTTGGCTATTAAAAAATAAAAAAGAGAACCACTGATCTCGTGCTGAGCCCCAGGCCCAGCTCCACCACCAGCACCTTTGGAAGGGTCACCCTTCATTCATCCTCCTCTGCCTCGGTGCCTTTGAGGAATTAGCCCCTAAATCAGCATTTGGCAAATGTACAACTGTAATCAAGTTGGGTTTTTTTTTTGAGGGGGGGGGGAAATGCTGAGCATCTCCAAGGATGGCAAAATTATCAGCCCTATAGCAGAGCAGCTCAATTATGCATTCTACAGCCTCCTCATGAGGAGCAGTGGAGGGGCAGGCACTGATCCCTGCTCTCTGGGAGCAGGGACAGGACCCAGGGAATGGCTGGAACTGTGCTGGGGGAGGGTGAAGTTGGATCTTAGGACGAAGTTCTTCCCCCAGAGGGTGGTTGGCACTGAACAGGCTCCCCAGGGCAGTGGGCACAGCCCCAAGGCTGCCAGAGCTCCAGGAGGGTTTGGACAATACTCTGAGAGACAGGGTGGGATTGTTGGGGTGTCTGTGCAGGGCCAGGGGTTGGATTGGATGATCCTTGTGGGTCCTTTCCAACTCAGGGCATTCTGTCTGTCCAAGTTTCCATGATTCTACGCATGTGTCCCGTTTTCCTGGTCAGCAGAGGTGGCTGTGGCAGTGTCCTGGCCCTGGCAAATCCTGCTGTGCTCCCAGCTGCCAGCATGAACCAGCATTTACTGTGCAAGCCAGAGAAACCCTCAAATCAGGGCTGGCAACAGAAAAAAAAAAAAAAAAAAAA
>VXAW01002545.1:182266-233039 GCA_013399735.1 Tyrannus savana | reverse complement strand
TTTTCCTACTGTCATCAGTTTTGAGGAAAAAAAATCCCCAGTGCTCCTAATCACATCGTACAGGCATTAGGGAAGAAAACATGATTTTAACGGAAAGCTGGGACATTTTGTAGCTCATTTTTTTCACAGGGTTTAATCTCTGAGCAAATCCCCTGCTTGTGCAGCTCCTGCTCACGGGTGGGGGCCCCAGAGCCAGGGGCTCCATCCCACGTGGGAGCTGAGTGTCCCCTTTGCCCACCTTTGGTTTTGGAGCGAGCGCTGCAGCTCCTCTGGAGGTCAGGCTATATTTAGCTGCTGTTTGGTGGCTTTTCCAGCTTTCTATTTTTGTAGATGCCATTTCCCAGGAAAGAAGCTGAGCGAGCTGCCTCTGATCCGTGTGAGCACTGGGAGGCAGGAGCTCTGTGTTTGCTGTGCTGATGCACAGCCCGTTCCCCTTCCCTGTAGCACATCCCACACCTCTTCCCCCTTCCCCTATAGCACCTGGAAAGGTTTTCCTCCTCCCTGGCATCCTCCCCACTGCTGTGGCTCCTGCCTGGGTCAGGGCACTATAAGGGCTTGAGGCTGGGTCCTGCTTCGTTGCAGCCGTTTCTTTCTGCCCACGTGGGGTTGCATGGAGGTAGATGTATAACTATATAAATGTAAAAAAAGATATATTTATAAATATAGCATATAAATAGCATGATAGATAGTACATAAATAGTCCCATGACTGAGTAACTCACCCAAAGTAGGTGAGCACAGCAGTGCTGTCACGCTCCGGCACGAGAACCGGAGGAACCTGAAGCTAAAAATCCAGCTCAGTGATTACTCCAAGCCCTCCTGGACTCGTGGGGACAGGGCACAGTGACAAGCCACCCACCTGATGCCCATTAGCATCCAGCCAAGCCGAAGGGGAGAAGCCACTGAGCTGGATTCAAGCCCACAGGTCTATTTTTAAAAGCTCATTCTCTCTCTGCCACTGGCGGCGTCCATTCATTCACACAGACAGCACACCGGTGCCCCTGAGGATGATAGATTCAACCCAGCACTGTTCTGGAGCTGTGTTTATTCAAGCCCACAGGTCTACACAGGAAAGGTGCTCATGAGGCCCAGAAGTTTGCTCATTCAATGCTCACAACAGTTTCAGAAGCTGCACACTCCCTCTTCTAGTCTGGTTTACCTGCAGTGAAAAATGGAGGTGGGGAAGAGCAAGCAAATTCTGCCCCGGATTTTTCTTTGTTCTTAGCAGTAAATTCTGCCCTAAACCTGATGTGTTGTGATACCCTTTTCAATTGTACCCTGAGGGCAGTGCTCCATGGCGTACATACTGTTGAAGTATTCCTAAATTCCATCATATTTGCTTTGATGCTTTTTTCCCTTCTAAATTATCCTGTGGGTTTGTGACACCGTGGGTTGATAAAACTGTGTCCAACGTGGGGACAGAGCAGGTACAAGCATAGCTTGTAATAGAGAACTGAGCCCATAAATGATAATATTTAGCATATAAACTGACCAAATAAGTTACTGTCATTTCCTGGCCTCAACACAAACTCTGCTCATCCATCTCTCCATCGCCACAAGCATCTGAGCTCAGAGAAGCACTCTCAAGCCCTGTGAGAAAAATGGAAAAGCCAGAAGCCCCCTCAGTATTTAACACTGGAGAGTCCACTGTACCTTCCTATGCCCAGATAAATTTCTCTCAGCCCCTCTACTTCTCCTCACACGATTCTTCTGATGTTATTCCAGACCTGGTACCAGGCTCCTTTGATGCACTGAAATTCCCCAAAGAACAGTGCTCAAGTTTCGCACACAATCCTTATCTGCATGTATATATTCCTTCTCTCTGCCTCCCAGGAATAGTTTTCCTATGATCTTCCAATGTTTATTTAGGTCATTTTTGTCTGGATCCAATTTTCTCTTCGGGGAAGTAAGCCTGCATATGTTTCTTCAGATGTCACTCTCCCTTCAGTAGAGTCACAGTAAATACACAGCTATGAAGTCTTTCCTCCATGTAAACACTGAAATGTAGAGAAAGTATCCCAGTCATCTCCAAGATTTACCCTTGGGGTGACTTCTCCCCTTGAAGTGTTTGCATTGGCTTTAGCATTCACTTCAATTAGAGGTATTCACCCAACACCGAGGCAATTTCCAAAGCCTCCACCCAAGTCTCTGCTCCCAAGGTTTGCCTCTCCCAAAGCTTCCCAAGACATGTTCTGAGTATTTCGTGTGAGTGCAGCAATTCACTGTATCCGTAGGAACTTAAAAGACGCTTTTATAGATCTGATTTCAGCTGATTTCTGGATATGAAAGCGTTTGATAGCAGGAACTACCCCAGTCTGGAGGCCACCCTGTCCTGCTTTTCCCTGGGTAAAAAAGATCCCTTGCCTTGGTGACCAGCTGCCCTGCCCAGCCACTACGAGACTGCAAAGGAGGAAAACGAGGCTGGTTTTGTGTCTAATTATCAGACAGTGAAAGTCATTCCGGTATTAGTGAGATGACTGAATTTCTGACCATTTCTGCAGTTCACCACAGCCCTGGTATCACTCACACACACAAATAACCAGTTTGTGCTTCGCTAAAACAGCCTCCAGCAGCACCCAGCCCAGCAGGAGGGGGGTTTGCTCGCTGCTTTTCCAGCTCCCAGAGCCGGAGGGACTGGAGCAGGATGGGGCTGGAGCCAGCTTTTCCCACATGGGGATGAAGAGGGCAAATGAGCATCTCTAGATTCGGCTCACAGGCTCTGGGAGATGCTAAATGCCTGCCCAGGGCTGCTGCTGGTCTTTTGTAGGCACTAATCTGCTGACGTGACAACTGGATCCACTCGGGTGGATCCTCGGATTAGCACAAATTTCCGTGGCAGGAGACTGTGTGGGCAAAGAACAAAAGCCCCTCGGTGCCAGCAGAGCCAGGTGCCAAGTTCTGCTGGCTGTAATCTCTGGGTGAAACCACTTATCTGCAAAGGCAGGAGGAAGCTGGCTCCGGTCCCTTGCATAATTAAAGGCCTGGTGCTCTGGGCACGTACCTTTGGAGTAGAAATCCTATTCTCCTGCTTCTCAGCTCCCTAGGAAACACAACTTAGACAGAGTGAGTTGGAAATGTATAGGATCAAGATCTGCACATCTGATGGGTCCAGCCCCGACTCCAAGCCAGGTGTGGTTGAGTATTCCCATCCATGCTGGTGGGGGCAGGCCTGACATTTCAGCCATGGGCATGAGCCTGTGAGATGAGCATTTACATCTCATCACGTGATTTGAAAGCTACTTTAAGTTTCAGGAATAAATAGTTCTGTATTCATATATCTATATATCTATATCTATATCTATCTGTGTGTGGGTGTGCATAAAAACACACAAGTACAGGTGAGAGAGGGGGCTGTTTATATCAAAAGCAGATTTAATAAGGAAAAAAAAGTTATTCCTGAGTATCTGGGGATGTTTCACTATAGCTCTCAGTGCCTTGTCTACTGGAAGTTATTTCTGGCAGGCAGATTTTACTGAAAAAGTTCTTTTTTCTCACCCAGAGAAAAGCATTTATTTAACCAAGCCCCTGGCAAAGAATAAAGGTTGGATTGTCCTACTTATATCAAAAAATCTGTGTTTAAAGAGTTTTTTTTATTCCTCTGGTGGAACACGAGTGGCCAAGTTTAATAATCTTCTTCTTAACCTCTGTTTGTAACTTGTCACAGAGAGGTGAGCAGAGGTCTTTGTGCACTCCCATGGAGAGCAAGGCAAACTCTTCCAGGAAAAAATATCCCATCCCTCTGCTAGAGCTCTGCTTTCTGCTCCAGAAGCTGCATGACACGGGTTCTGATTTGTTCCTCACCATTCAGTTTTACTATCCATGTTCCCTGTTTTTTGCAGGGTTGCTCCCTCTCTGGGGGATATTCCTGTGCTTTTTACCCACTCTCCTTAATTTTTTTGCCTGGAAGTTTTGTCAAGAGTAGCTCTCTCTACAAAGTCTGCCTCGGAGCAGGTCACATTTTGGGAAGGTTGGGGTGGGAAAGGCAGCAGTTATGATCAAACACAGCTGCCCCAGTTTTGGAGGAGAGCTTTTGGAAGAGAGAATCTTAGAATCGTGGAATGGTTTGGGTTGGAAGGGACCTTAAAGGTCATCCAGTTCCACCCACCCTGCCATGAGCAGGGACACCTCCCATTAGACTTCCACCACAGTTTTCCCATTAAAGACAGAAACTCCTTGAGGTGAGGACCAGCATCTTCATGCCCACCTGGGCGGTTCTGCTTCTACAAGCATTAAAACTTGCCCTATTTCAGTGTCCTCCCCAAATTGCTAAACTAGATGTAAATCTGGTGGATGGCCTTACGAAAAACAGCAAATCTCTGCAGCAGGGTGAGGGTCTGACCAGGCTGAGCCAGCGCTGCTGGTGGGAGATGGGGCTGAGCTCCACGGGGAGTTCTCTGGGAGATGGGTTTGTGTATCTCTGAAAACACAGATTTTCCTAACCTGCTCCCCAGCTCGTGATGGTAAAATCCTTACACTTCTGTGTATGGTGCTGATGAACAGCCCTGGTACAGTCACTCGAGCAGACAAAGCTATTTTTGCACGAGTAACCCCGAAACTCTTGATGGGATTGAAAGTCTGGCGATAAGAAGGTTGTGCTCCGCATCCAAATGGAGTTCTAATTTTACTGCTGGCTAGTTTATATTCAGGCACTGCTGCTTAAGGACGTAGCTGTAGGATCAATGGTGTTAAGAAAGCAGCAAATTAACCAGCAACTCATTTATAATGTCAATTCTGTCTAGGAAAATGGCTATTGCTGTTGGTGCTGGAACAAGCCTGATTGCTCAAGTGGGTGAAATGCATCTCAGCAGAAACCTGAGATGTGGTGGCAGTGAGTGGAGCCAGCATGAATGCACGCTGGCCTCCTGCTCCCCATCTATTAATAGACCTGTGGGTGCTGAGCTCCTGCTGACCTACAGTGAGTTATGGTGGGTGAGGGTCTGAGCTCCACTTGCACAGGGTCCTTTGCTGGCACAAAGGTGGGACCTCACACAGAGGTGGCACCCTGACTGACAGTCATTTTAGACAAGCTCATTTTGGACGAGCTTGTCTTCTAACTGGGGCCTCATCTTTGGACCCTGTAGGTGGGTTTGTGTTTCGTAGACATTTACAGTTGTGTTCATTAGCAGAAATTGATCTGTGATGAATTAATTCAGGTTCCAGCACGACTGATCTAGTCAGTACACCAGCCTGGGGTGGGGAAACTTCACCTGGTGAACCATCTGCTGATGTAGGTGGTGCTGGTCCTTCCCTCAGTCACTCCCTGCAGTTGTGCTGATGTTTTGCAAGGAGTAAACACCGAATACTTGCTGGGTTACTCTTTCCTTTGACATGCACCTTTCAGGTGCTCACCCAAAGTGCTAATCTCAACCTGTTTGAACAGAAGAAATGCAATCCCAGTCGAGAAGCAGAAACCAGTTCAGTCTACTCAATATTCTCCTCCTTCAGCCTGGCAGTCTCTCCAGTGCCTTGAAAGGTTTTCCCTCCAAAAATGTAAAAAGGGCTGGTCTGGAAGGCACCACCAACACATAGAGTGGATCTGCTCTGATGTTATTACAAACCCAGAGGGCTGGCACTAAGTGTGAGTGTTTTCCAAGATGGAGTTTTCACACCTCAGTATCGATGCTCTCAGCATGGATATCTAAAACACATTTTTTTAGAGTTCATCCAAGGTAAATACAATAAAGATCTAACACATGAGCAGGGACACTCCTGCTGACTTCAGAGGGAGCATGGATGCAATCCGACTGATTGAAGCCCGTAGAGAACCTTCCCTCTGATTCCAAGAGCCTCTACATCTTTTGCTGATTAATGCACTGCAGTGCATTATGAGTTATTCATATCTTCATGGTTGGGTGTGTGTGAGCCCCAGAGCCCTTCCAATCTGCTCATCTCCAGCTGTGCAGCCTGTGGGCTGAGAGGTCACGGGCAGGAACCCAGCAATGATGGGATAAGAGCTCCAGCTGGCACGTACCTGTCCCAGCTCTGAGATGCCATCACTGGATGCTGATCCTTTTGCAGAAGGAGGAAGCAGAGAGTGTGTGGCCCCTGACAGGCCCTTGAAGCCATCAGGATGGGAATGGCTCCAAGAGGGAATATTTAGCAGATGAAAGATGTTTGTTTTCCATGTCATCTAGCTTGGATATGCTAATCCATTTTGTCATCCCTCAGACTTGGAAGTGACTGTGTAACATGGGCTGACAAGGAAACTGTCAGAAAAGCAGGCAAAGCAGACCACTGCTGTCAAGCACTTGACTTCTGAGTCCCCCTAGGTCTCTGTTAATTCATTGTCATGCACTTTTGCCATCAGTTTTTGATCCAAAGAATGGATGACATTAGTGTTCATCTCATGAGCAGGTTTTAGTGAAGTCTGCCCCAGTCATTCTGTCAGCTCAGAAATCCCATGGAATATGTGCACACCTTCCTGAAGAGTTCTTTTCCAACCTAAATGAGTCTATGATGCTCTGACCTTTCATTCTAGAATGTTGCTTCCCTTGTCTCATCCTTGTGAGGGTTTTCATAACCACCTCATTTGGGGTTATTTACTGTGTCTGGGAACCAAAACAGAGACACATCCCCAAAGCCATCCACAAAAGGAAGAGCAACACCCACTGTGGATCTGCCCCCTAACATGTCCCTGTTCTGTGCAGGACAGAGGTTGTGACACCCATTCTCACTCAAGAAACATCAGCTTGGATCAAATTTAGTCAACTTCTGCAGCCCAAGAAATTCGTGGGTGAACGTAGGACATCAATGTAGAGTCTTGTTACCCTGTACAAAAAGGGTGCAAATTTAGGATTCTAGTTATTCCACTCCCTTTTTATGTCAAGGCTGACACTCCAGAGCAAACTACAGTGAGAAATGAAACGATGTCTTACATCTGACAATGAAGATATTTATTTTCCATTACAGACTGACCCACAGCTGGGTGTTAGAGAAAGCAGTCGCCACTGATTCACCCTCCCTCCAGGATGCCATTGCTACCACAGCCAGGCTGAAGCCTCGATTTCAGCAGTGGGAAGGCATCTCTGCCATGCTGATGTTACTTTCAGCCTGAAGGAGCTGCTCTGCACAGATTTCAAACACAGAAGAGAGGTAGGTCGAGTCTAACGAGCCCTGGGAAAGCTTTGTGGCACCGCTGAGGGCTCCACCTGCACTACACCTACACCATCTGTGCAGAAACACCTTCACAGGAGGCGCATTTTTACTTTGATTTTGGTTTGGTTGAAATAGCACCTGAGTCCTCAGTTTGCCTGCTGTAAAGTCTGAGCCAAGTATTCCTGTGGGCTCAGTAACCCCACCCACAAAGGAAGAAATGTCCCAAGCAGCTTCAGGATAGGATGTGAGAGATTCCCAGTTCATGGACAAACAAGGAAAAGTAAAACAAGCTCACAAAAAACCCCCTGCATATATCGAGGCAAAATGTTTTCGTGATTTAAAACCTCTTTTTATGTCACTGAATAGCCTAATGGGGGATTTTCTTATCAGCTCTGGTGATGGAGGGTGCACAGGACACCTTACAGGGGACTTTGTTTTCAGCTTTTTTGGACACAGGTGTTGGCAACACAGGGATTAGGGGCCAACTTGGCTTTGGAAGAAATCCTGTGGTCTTCATCACAGCACTGTTGCTACAGAAGGTGCATCCTTGGAGGGCCTTGGAAATTTGGGAAGCTGGACTTTGCCTCACAGAGGATACGCAACAGCTGAAAATCAATGCTGGGAAAACCAAAGGGGCAATGTTCATCCTGTGGATTGACACGTCCCAGTGCACACAACACACAAGTGATGTTCAAGTGATCATTTCATTGTTCACACAAGCTCCTTTCAACTCAGAAAAAAAGCTCATCAAAGCCCATGAGATCACAGCTGGAGTCTAAACACTAAAAACCTTTCAGCAATGATCACGCTTAAAAAACCAACTTCCAAAGAGCAACTGGGGAGAGTGGAAATGAGACAAAGTTTCCTTCTCACCACTGCTTTGATGGACCTGTGTAACCTGTGATGTGTCTCATTTCTGCATCCTCCAAAGCGGAGCTTGTGGAAGAAACAGGGTTTGAAACCATTTATTTGAATTCTCAGCAGCTGCTCAGCCACGCCCGAACTTCTCGCCTATTCTTTACAAGTCACCTGTAAACAGCCGGTGAAAGAGCTTTTTGTTCTCACAATACATTTGGGAAGTGCCTCTGCGTGCTAAATATCCAGAACTGTGCACGTGCAAAAATCTATTTGTTCTTCCATTTGCAGAACCTCCCAAACATCATTCATGAATAGCAGCTGGCACGACTGTGTGCTTGGAAATCTGCTGAAAATGGCTTGTAATGGTTCCTACCTTCACACTTACAGAAAGGAACATTCCAAAAATTAAGAGGAAATTGGGAAATAAGGGGGTTTTTTTGGTCCTTTGTTCAGCTGCCAGATACTACTTGCAAAAAAAAAAAAAGGCATCGTTTGAGGTTCCCTGTCAGGGTGATTGGAAGTTCATCAACTTGTGGGGGCAATTTAACAAATTCCTCAGCTATTGTCCAGATCCAACAGGTCCCCCCCACCTTTGCTGCACCTTTGTCCACGCCTGCCAGCGTTACTGCAGAACCAGATTTAGCAGCCTGACACGCCAGGACACTCTGTGTTCATTCAGAAATCCGTGCCTGTTTTTTGAACGTCCTCCTCCCCTGCATCCTTTGCATACCGAGTCAAGGCAGTTGCCCGGTGCAACCCGACCGAGGCTGCCAGTGGTGTTCCCAGCCCACCATTTCCCACATATCAGCTGCACAGGGCAGTCTGAGTGATGAAAATGGGATATCAAAACCCAGCATAGCTGCAGAACAAAAAAAAACACTAAAAAACCACAGCTTATCCACATTTGTGCCTCATTATTCCCCGCCTGAGAGCACAGATTCCCTTCTCCCCAGCCTTTAGGGAGTGCTGCTCCACAGCCTCATCTCTTCTCATGCAAATAAGAGCGCTCCGTGCATGAATAAGCAAAGGAGGTTGTGTTTCCCTGCCTCTTTGGAGAATTCAACCCATCTGGAAGCAGAAAGGATGTTACTTAGGTGATGGCACAGGGGCAGGAGGAAAGGATAGAACAGCGATAGAGGCGTGTGTGAAAGCTGAAGGAATACATCCAAATTATTTTACAAACACTTAAAATACTAATTAGCAAGTCAAGATGCAAGGAAAACAGCAGTTAACATTAAGCAAATAATTTGGCTGCTAACTCTGCCGGGGTTGCTGTTGTACAAGCAGTGCCTTTGTCTGGCACCAGACAAGAAATCTACATTCACGTCCATCCTCCCTCTCCTTCCAGCTTCCTCTAAGCCGTGGGAGCAACACTTCCCTTCCAGTATTTCCATCCTTTTTATGCAAGAAGGAGAAGGGAGGGAACCTGCAGGTGGGCTTGGGCTGCTGTCCAGCTCAGTTCTGCCCTGAGGGCTTTTGTGTACCGAGGTGGTACCATGATACGCAGTCACTGAAAACAGGGATGGTGCAGCTGAGAGACAAATCCTACCCAACCTTGCTGCTGTCATCTCTTACATTTCCTCAGAGGTGCCAATTGTTGCCCTTCTGCATTTGCCTCTTTCTCATAAAGGAGGTCAGCAAGGACAGCAATTGGTGACTTCTTGTTCCAGTGTCAAGGATACCCACGGTTCATGTCCCCACTTGCTTTTCTTTACAGGAGGCCATCTCCTTGGTAATTAAATCCAGGCATTTAGCAGCTCATGCACTTGTTGTTGGGGTGAATCCCTCCTGTCTCCTTTGGTGTGGTATCACCAGTCTAGTTCCTTCTCCCTGGTTTCCCTCTAAGTGCTTCACCTGCCATGGTGTCTGCATCATTAGGTGTGATAAACTTTCCTGAGGGACACCTGGATAACAAGCAGGCAGTTTCCAGAAGCTGGTCTCTTCCTCCTCCTCCTCACAAAGGTGAGGAAACATGCAGGGTACACACTATCCCTGTGCCATCCCTGGTGCCTGCACTATGAGAACAAACCCAGAGTCTCTCGAATTGAGAGTGAATTTATGGGGATTTAAGGATGGCACTTCTTTGACAACTGAACTTGCAATAGCCACCCTGTTCCAGGAGATGTTGCTGTGCTTTCAGCTAAAGGCCTGGAGCAGAAGCACACAGGAGGAGCATGGGGATTGCAAAGAGTTAGGGAAAAAATTCCAAGCACTTTTGGGGCGAGCAGCATTAGGGAGTGTGCCAGCACAGGTGAACGCTGTGTTTGGGGCAGTTCTGCTCTTCCCCGGCTGCAAAGTGGAGACACAGGAGGCTTCAAGCAAAAAGCAGATGGGTGGCAGCATCAAGGATTGGATCCCTGCTTCTAGACATCTCTCACATCTCAGGCTGTGCTGCTCTTTCATACGTGCTGGTCTGATGCCGCGCAGAAGGTAGGTCACTGCCTTAAGTAAAAATTCAGTTCTTCCCAATTACCTTCTGACCTATAGTAGGAAAAACCTCCCACCACGTAGCCAGTTAAATACAACCTTCTAGAGAACAAGACAACAAAAGATGTAAACGCTATTTCTAAGCTCCTAAACAGGAGTCTGCATTTTATGAGAGCTCTGAGGCGGTGAGCAAAGCCGCCAGGAGCGCAGGGGAAGAGGCAGGGCTCAAGTCAGAAGGGATCTGACTGGAGGGACCACTGATGTGCCCAGAAGCCCTGGTTTGACTGGGTCTGTGAGATCAGTCAGCGTGCTGCCCTGGGGTTTGCTGGGGGCAGAGGCTTCCTGCTGCCTCCTGTCACCCCCACCCAGGCTGCAGCCCTGGGAACAGGCTTGTTCCTAGCGCCCGGCAGGAGCCGGGGACAGACGTGTCCTCACAGGGTCATTGCCCCTGCTCATGGTCACCCTGCACGACCCAGCTTGGGGGGCCTGGCTCCTGTGTTTGTTTGCAAAGACTTTAGAGGCAAAATAAAGACAACCAGGAAGAACAGGAGCACATAAGGCCGGGTTGTTACCGTGTCTGCTCTGTGTGCGCAGAAGGAGCTTGCACTGTCAGTACTCAAACAGACTTGGTGGCCACAGCACTTTGGAGACCCACCTCGGCTCTGCTGGCAACCACGAGTGTTGCAGTGACCTGTTTGCTGTTGGCTTGCTCTGCTGTATCCTCTCCATCCACTCTTCCTTCCAAAAGGGTGCAGGACATACCTGCCAGCGAGGAGAACCATCAGAGCTTGGCGCTGCTGGCACCACCTTCAACCCTGGCACTGCTGGTAGAGACATTTCCCTGAGCTTCGTCCAACAGGAGCCACAGAAGCCAAAATCCCTTTGAGAACAGGGTGTTCAGAGTAATTAAACTCCTCTGGGTGACTTGTGCTCCCTGCCCCAAGGAGTTTGCCAGCTCGTCTGGGGACGGGCACAGATGTCACAGCAAAAGCCAAGGGGGATGATGGTAACAGGCACGGACACATGGGTTGCTCAGAGGGCTGAGTCAGCATCCCCTCTGCCCGCAGCGCAGGGGGTGGGTGCTCTGAAATAGCTGCTTGCGAAGCCAACAGCTCTGCAGTGCCTGATCCCTTTCAAGCTCAACCTCATTTGCACTGCTCAGAGGTAAGTGAATTCATGCCGGGTTTCCCCAGGTAAGGAGGGATCCAGGCTGTCCTGTTCATCCACCCACTTGTGTGCAGAGCTGTGCACATGTCCAGGGTCACCCTCATGCAGCTGAGCACCTCAGGCACGCATCAAAGGTTATTATTCTTTCTAAGGGCGTGACAACTAGAGGAAAAAAAGCCAGTAGTGTCTAGACACAAGCGTGGTGACAGCAGTTCTTTAGTCATGCTCAAGACTCTGCCGTGGAAGATGTGTCAGGAGCACAAGATGCTGCTTTGTGCCCAATATAATTCCTCACTGCAGATGGGAGGCAGTTGCTTAAAAAATTCTGGGCACCTCCATGCTCTGCACCAAGCTTTGATCCCCAAATGGAGAGCACTCCTTGAGGCAGAGCCTTGCTGCCTCCCTAGCCAGCCTTCAGCCTTCTAGGTTTTACTAACAGTATGTCAAAAGTAGACTAGAAATACCACTAGAATATGTCAAAAATAATGGAGAGCGGGTAGAAAATGCACTTGTCTTCAAACACTGGTTTTCTGACTGAAGCCAGCTGTGGGCACAAGGAACACGGGGGCTTGAAACCTCCACTTGCTGTCGCTTCTGCCCACCCTAAATGCCTGTAGCTCAGGACATGGACTGGTGCAGAAGGAGCAGCAGGCTCCAAAAGCATGGCACGAGAAGAATCAATGGAAATACATCCTTTGTGGTGACCTCTGTGTTTGCATGCCCTGAAACATCAGCTAGGAAAGCACGACAGAGAGAGGCAGTGGTGGGCAAACAGCGGGTCAGCCATGAGTGCCAGCCCTGAGCAAGTGGAGTGTATCTGTGTGTCTGGACTGGGAGTTCATTTGAGAACTGTTTGCATTCACTGAAGTGCCTCAGAGTTCAAAACAGCCTTAAGGACGCTGCAGAAATGGAGCTGAAGCTCCACAGGCTCCCAGGTCTGCACTAGACCAATCAGCTTTAGTGAAACAGCTCTGAGCAACCCGGCCCACGGCACGAGGTTGGAATTAAATGATCTTTAAGTTCCCTTCCAACCCAAACCATTCTCTGATTCTATCAAATAGGGCCATGGCAGGGGCCTGTTTGATCTTCAGTGGTGGTGAGGTCTCAGCTTGCATCAAATATCGCTCTTCCAAGCAGCACCTGGCTACTGGGGAGAGCACGAGCCCCAGGCCCACCCCAGGAGGCAGCAGGACAAAACCTCCCAGTTTTTGGGGAGAAGTGGGGAAGCGCAGTCCTACAGATGCAGCCTGCACTTGTGTTCAGGCTTGGCCTCCTGGCCCTGGCTTGTGCCACTGAGCAGTGCAGGTGTTCCCAGAGAAGCTGCAGATCCCCCCAGGGCTGGAATTCCTGCCAAAGCATCCCCTGCCGTGGGCAAAGAGGGGTTCAGGTGGATCTCCTCGCAGCAAAGCTCGGAAGCGGCTCTGAGTCTGCATCCTGACATTGAACTCGCGTGGCAGAACCAGGAGTTGAGCATCGACTGACAGCACTGGATCCCCACGTCAGGGAGTTTCGAATTAGAAGCGCAGGCAAGAGGGAAAGCAGCTCTACCTCACAGCAGGCTCCTGTTTCATTCTTGAGACGCACTAATTGCTGCTATTTTTAATTGCGTATTTATACCGCAGGCTATTTCTTTCCCTTTAAGGAGACAGGAGTGAAATCAGCTGATAATATTTTCTACATCTTTTGATGAAGGTGTTGAAGGAACTGCCTGCTCATTTTTGGTTTTTTTTGAAAATGTGTTTTAGGGCAGCAAAGAAAGGAAATGACAGATCCCAAATGAATAAAAAGTCAGAGTTTCCTCCCAGCTGGGTGATGTCAGTGGGGGTAAGGGAAGAGGCCCAGGGCAGGAACAGGGCTTAGGGTCCTGATCCACATGAGCCCAGTCTCTTCTCCCAACAGGTTCCCTGACAGGAGAATTCAGTGGGGTAATGCAGAGCTGATGAACCAGCTTCAGACCAGCTCGGGTTTAAATAAACCTGGTGCTCCCAGGTCAGGGGTTTTGTTGGGAGGGGTAAGGCCAGTTTCCCTGTACTTGGAAGTTCAAGGATGAAGGTGCAGCAAGAGGTGGCACTGCCTCTTTCAGACTTGCAGGAGCCCTGCTCTGTTAGTCCAGATCTTCAACTACCAGCCTTCAGGGTGGATAAGAGGAGGGGAGGAAAGTAAGGCAGGAGAAAGCACCCTCCATCTCACAGCCCTTGGTGAATGCAGGAGCAGTGAACAGGAATGAGGAAACACACACCCCACCACCCTAACACTTCAGCTTCCAAATTTTGATTTTGATCAGCTTAAAACCCAGAAAACTCAAGTTTTCACCATTTGTGCAAACAGGCATAAACTTTGTTGAGTCTTTTTAAGTTGGCTCATTACACTGGAGACCTCATAACCTATTGGAAGGGATGTTTTAGGGATAAAACACCTTCTGAGGGTGGCCTTTTTTGGGAATTGGCTAAAGGTAGGTGGTCATCAAAATGTCCAGTGTGACCACCAGGTACCTATAGATCTGTAGAGCAAATGGAGGGATGTGGTTTTGGTTTTTTTGTTCTGTTTTATGGGTTTTCCTAATGACTTATAGGGTCAGCACCTGAGGAAATAACTCAGAGGTGCTACTTGGATACCATGGAGCTGTGCAAAAAGTTTTTGTAGAGCCTAAAAATCAAGGAACAGCTCTAATGCAAGTCTCAGATGACATGGCTGTGGGATCACTACTCATCCTGTCCCAAACCAATTTTCTTCAAAGGAGCAATTTCCCTCTTGGAGCTGATCCAAACTCTCTTCCCAAGCTTTTCTGAATGTCTCTGGTCAACCTCCTTCCCAAGGCAGGAGCAGGACAGGTGCCAGGAGGGATTCCTGAGCAGCCCCACTTGTGAACAGCCACCAGACTGAGTACAAACCACCAACCACTGCACTTTGACCTGATGATCTGGACACTTTTCCCACACCTCTAGAAATCCACACATCCAGACAGAGACATTTCCACTGCTCAGGAACGTCCCCACTTGTGAAGCCTTTTCTCAGAGCCTGATTCTCCCTGAGCAGTGGCAGCCTGGGAGAAAAGGGAAAAGCACTTTTAGGTTGGAAACCAGACTGTCAAGAAACAGCTACAGGAGCTCCCAGCCACAGGAGCCACTTGGAAGTTACCAAGAGCAAGGTGAACTTCGGAAAAACAAATGCTGAACAGCAACAAAAAGTGCCACAAGATATAACAAACCCTCGAAGCAAACACCAAGCCCCAAAGAAAACTTCGCTCTGCCTGTGTAAACAATTCACAAACGGTCAAAAAAACAAAGCAGGGAACCACCCACTTCCCCAGACTGCCAAAAATGGAGGGGAAAGTCAACAACAACAAAGTTAAGAGCCATCCAAACAAGCTGCCCAAACCTAGGAACAATAACCCCCTCCCTCCCAAGCTGCTGAAAGGACCAATGTTCCCTGCTGAAAAACTACCCAGAAGAAAAAAAAGAAAGAAAAGAAAAGAAAAAAAAAAAGAAGAAAATAGAGACAGAGGCCAAACAATAGTTTGTTGGTTTCTTGGAAATATTTATGACCAACATTCAGAGGAAATGTTGTCAAGGGGAAGTCACGTAACCCAGTAGAGAACCCAGGCAAAGACTGGGAAAACAGATGGATCTGGCTCTCCAGAGGGGATTTCTGGTGCCTAAGAAGTCCAGAGCCATCAGTCCATTCCTACCACGCACACACATCAATCCTCTGACAAAGGACTACCTTGTACCTTCGCTACTGACACTCCTGATGAGACACTTAAGCTGGCAAGGCTTTGTTTTATTAACTCAAGAGCTGACTGATACCAGGAAAGTCATCCAGTTTTCAGAGGATTTTCCAAGCCATTTGCTGTTTTCAGTTGAATATTTCAAATGTTCTTTAACTAAACACCCAGGGGATGGTTTGCTGTTAATGGTCCTTTCACTTATTTGCTTACAAGTGAGAATTTTGCACCAGAGGGGACCTTTTTTGCACGGAAAGCAACAGACCACAAGACAGGTATCAATGACTTAGGCTAAAATAATGCAACAGTCATTCCTTCTGGCCCATGAAAAGGCACCTTTGTAATTTAGCATCCATTTGAAGAAAATGTAACTAAGCACTGAGGTCATATGAAGATTTTATTGTTGTGTTGCTCCAATGTTTTGTTTGACCACAGGTAGGAAATAACTGTTTGACCCTTTCAGAAGGTATCACAGTTAAAGCATCTCTTCACCAAATATGCCTTCTATGTCTTTATTCAATACTGACTTCAAAAAAACTCACTGGGAGCCTCTGAACGAGCAGGGACCTTTCTCCAAATGTCTACAGGGGAAATAATAACTGAATAAATTCTACCAGGAATGAAAACATCTGCCTCAAACAGCTCTTTGGAGTCTACACTGACACCTAGACAGCTTTCCATGTATTAGTTATTAATTTGGAGTACCTTTAGTCCTTGAAACCATCTATTCTACCCGAGGTAAGGGGTGGATTGTGTTTTGCAGTCCCTCCAGGGTGACACCGCTGTGCAGGTGGGACACCCAGCGTGGTTTCACACCAGACTGGGGAGGTGTTTCACTGCACAAACAAGGGTGGGAGCTCTTCCTGCAACGATTTGTGCCCAGCAGGTAGAAATAAAGCTGAGATTGCTCCTGGGCATCTCCAATTTCCACCCCAGCAAAGCTCCCAATAACGAATGCTCAGCATCTGAGGGCACCCTCTATTTCTGTAACAGTGCCTGAAAGCTCTTGCTCTTCTCCCTTAAAATTTAGTGTCAGGCAGGCCACACCAGGACTGGGGGTCCCTGTCCCCAAAATGTCCTCCTGCACGCAGAGAGAAAGAAAAGAAAAGAACAGGACTCGTTCTGTTTCCCAGCCTGAAAGATCTGCTCGCAGGACACCCAAGCTCACGTTACGTGTATTTGGAGATTTGTTCACAGCTCACAAGCCCAGCAGTCCAGTCAGACCTGTTGGGACGTTTAGAATTGTGTGTCACCAGGCTACATGAGCGCTGGCCAAGAGCGGGGAGTCAGCAAGTCCTGCTCAGCAGGACAGGCCGTCCTCTGCCCTTCCCAGCCTGTTATCCAGGTCCTTAATCCGAGTATGACATCACTGCTTTGCCCTGCTCTTCTTTAGCAGAAGAACAGCGTGGTTGCATCTGTTCACAAATGCATTGAGACAAAAAAATATTTGATTTGGGACTCTTGGCCTCATGAACGTCACACAATCTCCAAGGAAATGTAAAAGCAATTCCAGGCAAGGCTCCANCCCAGCCACGCCCCCTCCCCCCCCCCCCCCCACACACAGAGCCAGCCAGGCCTCATCAATCTTAGGAGCCATTTAAAAGTTCTGCAAGAATAAAAATCCATTTTTATGAACATTTAAAAATATACTGTACGTTTGATATCCTGCATTAAGTTTCCAGGAGACATTCCCACTATGCTAATAATCTATTATCTTCAAGTAATTCCCATTTTTCATTCACAATTTACAGTACTATTAAGTCCCTTACAGCATATTTTTCTTTGGTTCACCAAGTGTTTAAGCCAAGGAAGAAAGGAAGGTCAAAAGAAACTAAGAAAATTGCTGAGGGGCCCTGACAAAAAGGAAAAGGTAACAAAACCCAGGTGTCTCCACATTGGCTCAGCACTCCTATAAACAGATTCATTTTACTGTCCTTTAGAGGTCAAAGCCGCAAAGAGGTCGCAAAGAGAAAATAAAAATATATGTACCCAGAACAATTTGCACGCCAGACTTTGAGATGTGCAGGTATCTAAAAAGCCTGAATAAAAGCAACACCAGAGCTCAGAGTGCTCATGTTTTAAGAAGCACGTTGCATACATAGATTTCTGCCTTTTCAGATGCCCCCAGAACACGGGGTGTTGTACAAGGGTTGAGAGGAAAACCCCGCCCACCTCTGGAGTAGTACCAAAACTATTCTTTATGCCAAGCTGCATAGAAGTGACTCCTGTTGATGCTCAAACAGCAGTCTCAAGCACCACGGGTCAAACAATGGCCAGAGGAGCCACCAGAAGTGAGCAAGGACCCTCAGCACCACTAAAACCACCTAAATGGTGGAATTCTCTTCTTGGAGAATTTGTTTTCCTTGAGAAATCAGAGGTTTGGCTCCTTTGCTAAGGAAAAAAACAAACAAACGAACAACTCCCCGAAATGCAGAGAACAAAAACCAAAAGCCACCTCTGAGTCCAGAAATCTCCTGTGACTGCTCTCTGAGGAGAACCCGAGGGGACCAAACATCCCTGCTGACCTCACAGTGAGCACCCGAGCCAGGCCCGTGAGCAGAGGGGGTGAGGAAAGGCAGAGCACTTCAGAGGCTCAACAGTCAACGACTCAGCCTTCTGTCAGAGGACAGCAGCCAAACTGTGACATCCAATAGTCCAACCTCCACAGCACCAGACGAGAGCTGAGCGAGCTCTCATCCCAGATGGCGCAGCTCAGATGTGCCCTAAACCAGAATTCCCTGAGTTCTCAGAAAGCTCGCACAATTTTATGCTTTTTCCTCCCTTCCTTGTCTCCCCCACCCTGGGCAGGATGGGAACATGTCCCGTTTGAGGGAGCATTTGCAGCCTGCACTCAGCAGCAGCAGGAGGTCACTGCACAAGGGCCTGACTGCTGCTCCAGTCACTGCTCGGCTTTCCAAATGAAACCTTCCTGCAGGCACTAATCCTGCTCTTCCTGGCCCAGCTACTCACAGCCAAGCCATGCCTAGTCCTCCCTGAAAGCTGCACGAATCTGTGCAAGCTGCCACCACGGGGAGTTTGTACAAAGCTTGAGCTGCAGCACTCAGGGCAGCTCTGAAAGGGATGGCACACCCTGATCTTCACACCCCAATCCTCTTCCTAAAGCTATTTCAGCGCTGAGGAACGTGTTGGGAAGCTTTCCCTCTGGGAGAAGGTGAATAGCTCAGCAGGCAAATGCAGGTCCTGGTCTTTGACAACATGACTGTGGCACTGGCTTTTTTTTGGCCCAGTGAGCTTTTGGTGCAGAGATTTAGCTCTAACTCGGTTTATCAGGGCCAGCCACCTCCATCCCACCAGGTTCTCCTCGCAGGGACACACTCCAGAAAGGGACATTCGATTTGGATGGATAAACAGCAACGGTTGCCAGTAGGAGAGATTAACTGCTAAGGTGAAAAGGTTGTCAGCAAAGCTGCCAGCTGGATGCTGTCAGTGGAACCTGACACTCAGACACTGACCTCCAAGCCCAGATGAGCACGGGAAGAAGCACGGCCCAGGTTGGTTTGGAGGTGTTTCCTCACAAACAGGGACTCCCATCGAGAGATCAGCTTTGAAATAAAATGTTTTTTGAAATAAAATGGTCAGCAGCAAGTGAGATTCGTGTCAAAACAGGCGAAGTGTTGGATGGTTAAACGCAACTGTGGCAGCTGATGAACTTGATCCAGCATCAGGTCTAGACGAGTGCAACACACCTGCTTCAAGAAGGTACTTTGCAAACCAAAATTTTCCACAGTTAGGGACATTTAAGGGCAGCATTTCACAGAAAGGGTTGAACTTTGAAAGACTTGTTTTGATTATGCTCTTGGTTCCTGTCGTGAAACTTTACTAGATCTGAAGTTTTGGGTGCCTTTTTTTGGGTGCTGGCTTTTCCCTGCTACAGCTGATCCAACACCTCAACACCCCAGCAAGACACAGCCCCTGGGCACTGGTGGGTGATGTACCTACCACCACACTTGGGACAGAGAGAAGAGATCAGTCCAAAGGGTCAGATTTGGGTGCTGGAGGAGGGAAGGGTGAATGGAAACAGATGTGGCTTTATTTGCGTGGCTAAAATGTACCCGGAAGTTTCCCATGCTTGCAATGCCTGCCTGCCTGCCTTTATATATATATATAAAAAATTTTAAATAAAGCTTGGCAGGAGTTCAGGCCTGAGATTAAAATAATCTCTTTGTGTCATCCTAAAGCAAGAGCAGAGGGCACCTCTGTGCTTTGTCAGCTGCTCTGCCCCTGCTGCCACCATGGACCATGCAAGCTTTGGCTCCTCCTGAACAAGCAGAAGGCAAGAAACATCCTTTTTCACAGCCATTATTTGGAGACATTCACAGAACCATAGAATCCCAGAATGGCTGTGGCTGGAAGGAACCTTAAGGCTCACCTAGTCCCACCCCTTGTCATGGGAAAGGACTCCTTCCACTAGACCATGTTGCTCCAAGGCCTGTCCAACCTGGCTCTGAACACTTCCAGGGATGAGGGTTCCACAGGTTCATGGAGCTCTTCCCTCAGACGTGCCCTGCTTGGTTTGGAAAGCTCAGTTTGTGAGATTTTTAAAGCCAGCTACCAGTTCCTAACCTTGGAGGTGACAACCTGCACTACACACAAGTCCACGTGAAGAAGGTCCACGTTAGGTGGTAGCATTAGCCTGTAGGAGCGCTCAGTTCACCCCAAAAAACATGCAGTTAGCTTCTCTAGGATTGCTGCTGCAAGAGAATCTGGCTTTTCATCTAGAAATAGACGTCTTTCCAAACTCTGAGGGCCTGAGTATTTGAGAACAAGAACTCAAAGTTCACGAGCCAGTAAGCAAATAAAGACCCCAAGGTTGTTTTTCTTTTTGTATTTAAAAGCAAACAACACAAAACAAAACAAAAAACCCCAAACAAACAAACAAAAGTGATGACTGAGGCCTGACTCATGATTTTCAAGTTCTTGGAGGCAATGAACTAAGTAATTCTGTAGTCTCTTCTGGACTGGGACTTTCATGGGTTTCTTTGCTCACAGCTAACAGAAGTTTCACATGAGCCTTTCAACCCCACTGCCTTGCTCCATGGAAATCTGTTCCATTGAATGCAGTCCAGGAAAGCAGGTCTGTGACTTCTGCAGGAGATACTCATGAATAATACATCTAGCTGTTTTCAGCAAATCCAAACCTTTTTATGAAAAGCAAAGGCATATTCCCAGTCTGAGCTTTGCTGAGCACCAGGTCAGATCCCAGTGATGCAAATCCACGGTCAGGGGCAGGATGCAGACCTTCAGCCTGGCACAGCCTGGAGCACACAGAAAGCCAAAGTTTTGCTTCAAATGTGCTGCTTCACCTATTAGAACAGTGATTTATGGGTGTTGGCTTACACTATTGGATGTATTCTCTTTCAGCACAATCAGCACAGAGATTTGTTTGTATGTGCTGCTGCATGAGTATTTTTTTATGCACTAGAAAAATCAGAGAATCACAGAATCACAGAAAGGTCTGGGTTGGGAGGGGTCTTAAAGATCATCTAGTTCCACTCCCTGCCATGGACAAAGAAACTTCTCAGGGACTGGTTGCTCCAAGCCCCATCCAACCTGACCTTTGAACACTTCCAGGGATGGGAAGTACATATATTTTTTTAAATACATATACATAGTACTTTTATATCCACTGCTGCACCACTTCAAATACCCAGGAGTCTAGAGGACTTTCAGATGCCCTACAAACTGGGTGGGAGAAGCTGAGCCTCCAGGATCTCTGGCACCCAGCACACGATGGTCCACGGGGCGGAGCAGCCTCACAACGTGATCCCCGAAGCTCAGACAGTGCCAACATCCACACGGTGGGGCAGGGTGGCTTTAGGGGGGTCTCTTCCTCAGAAAAGAAAGCCAGGAGCAGGGCTGATAGTGTTGCTCTGCAGCAGGATAGCACTGCTCCTTGCTTGTCATTCCAGCTCCTGCTGGGGGCCATCCCTGTTTCCCAGGGGCCGGTGCTCTCCGGAGCGCGGTGTGCTGCGCCCTGCCAGCTGATAAGGCTGCTTCCTGATCTGTGGTGGCTGCTTTTAATTAAAGCTGCCTCCTCTGCACCGCTTCCAGCCTCGTGCAGGCAGCAACACAAATGATTTCACCCCCTCTGATCCACCAGATGCCGAGCTCGCAATTACGAGCCGACATTATTAAGGAAGCTTCTCCCGCCGCTCCCGCTGGCTCCAGGTGGAGTTGGAAGAAGAGAACTAAGGGGAAGGTCTACAATGACAGCAAACAAACCCTCCCCTTGTAACACTTCCAGGGCAGAAAGCTGGTTAAGCACATTACCTTCAAACCTCCCCGTCCTGAGAGCTCCTGGAGGGCTGCAGCAGAGGCGATGAGTCAGCCCAAGGGAGACACTCACTCCCTTCAGGGCAGCAGGCAGCTTATAGTCATTTGAACTGATGAGACAGGCCCAGGTCAGGAAAGCAGAGTGTTCCTTGTGAGACGCCAGCTTGAATTCCTACTGACACCTCCTGCGTGCAGGTGTGGAGGTGAAGGCTTCAGTTACGCCTGGAGACACACCTGGAGTCATCATTCCCTCACTCCTGCACAGGTGAGGACATTACTGGACCTTGATTGCCCTGATCACTCTCCCCTGGGCCTCGCCCCTGTCTGCCCAGGAGCCCCCAGGCCACAGGTGAGCTCTGCCCTGGGTTGTGCTCCTGACTTGCTGTCTGTCCTTCCTGAGCCAACCTCAGCCTGGACCTGCTGCTGCCCTGCAAGATCATGGGGCTGTTGGAAGCCAGTTGTGTGGCCACCTCACTCAGGTACAGGTGGTCTGTGTGGTACCCTTGGCTCTTGCCTCGTGTTCTCTCCTGGCCAGGGCAGCCTCCTGCTGCTCCACGGCATCAGCTGAGCTGTGTCTCAAGCCCTGAGCTGAGCACTCTGAAACCTGTGGCTCCCACGAAGCTCTGTGGGCTTTCAGGGGCCCCCAGACATGTGGGTAAGGGAATGTGTGGTCCCAGACCAGTCCTTGAGTCTGGTCTGCCCTTGGCACCCCTGCTCAGTCCCCTGGTCCAGGCAGCCTGGGAACTCCATCTCCTGCCACCTAAAATAGTTGTGCCTGCTGCAAGACCCTCGAGGTGGGAAACCCCAAGCTGTCTGGGGACTTTGAGGGGCATTTGTGGGGCCTGGGATCCACGATGTTGAGGTAAAAGTGGTGTTTTGCCTCCCTGACCTGATGCTGAGATCACCTGAGTAGCTCAGGAAAATTGTGGGTATTTTTTGCACAAAGCCAGGCCCAGAAAACTTTCCATGGGCAAAAAAATGCCACCCTTGTGCTGTTCTTGCAGTACATGAGGTTCAAGCGAGTCATTTTATCTTCCAAGCGCCCTGACAGAGGAGGAAAAGGGAAAACCACCAAACTCCACACCCTGTATTCCAGTTGGGAACGCCCAGAACGTGGACCTTGCTTTTAGGACCACCTTTGGCAGGAACAGTATTTAAACTTGGAAGCACCAGGCCACAAACAGATAATCTTGTATGCAGAGTGGGAGAAGCAGAAGACAGGGTTGCCAGCAGCCTTCCTCAGCCACCAGCTCACTCCTGCCAGCCTCCCTATACCTCAGGGCTCCCAAAATTTCAGTCAGAGGCAGCTGAGCCGCAGTCAGCTCCAGACTTGCTGCTGAGGGTGGGAGATGTCAGACTCGGTGGTGCCCTGCTCTGAGACACCTGAGTCATGCAAACATGAGAATAAACACGAGCATTAATTGATGAGAGGGCTCTGTGGTCGCTGCAGGCGGTTCCATCTCTTTCATGTGTGGGATGTGCAGTGTCTCGTTTCTTGCATGTCCCCAGTGCTGTCACAGAAGCAAGTAACACATTTTTCTGGTACAGACCTACTCTGGTACATCCCAAGCTGGTACATTCTGTGCTCTGTTTCTTCCTCCAGAGGGCAAGAACAGCCATCTCAGACCTATCTGAACTTGGAGGATCCTGCAGCATGCTGTGTGTTTTCAAAGGACCTGTGGTACCCAGCTTGAGTCAACAGATTGAAATGGCAGGGGGTGAGTGGTTGTACCAGACAGTGACTCTGCTTGATGGTTCTTGCCTGTTAACGCAAAAGTTAAACAATTCATTTTTGTGAAAACACCAACATTTTTAGAAATTATTTGTAGTCTTCGATGTAGATAGGGGGAAAGATTTTCAGGACTAAAATTGATGTGGAATTTGACTCAAATTAGAAAGCTGAACAAGCCCAACTCCATGCTTAGAATTTATTTCTTCATGCAAAGGTTCAAAAATTACAAAAAAACCCAGGGTGCAGCGCTGAAATCTTTTTGCCCTCATGGAAATCAAAGTGATTTAAATCCATTTAATTCCTGTGTCCTGTAACCAGTTTGCTCACATTTATGGCGCTCAGTGATCCCGACAGAGCCAGAATTCAAAGCCGGGCGCTTGAACACCAAGTCCCTGAGCTCGAGCTGTGCTTCAGTCACCCTCCATCGAGGGTGTACCCCACCAGGGGACCCCCATCCCTCCTTAATTCCACCAGGAGAACCACCTGCATGGAGGTCATGGCTTTGAACTCGTCACCAAAGGGCCCTTCTGGAGGAGCTGTGTCACACTGGGTGTCTTCCACCCAGTGTCCCCCTGAGCATCCACCTGCTCGTGCTTTCCTCGTCTGTTTACTGGTGATGGTTCACTGTGGAGGCTCTTTCAAAGATGAGCCTGCTGAGAAGGTGGATCTGGAAGACGTGAGGCTGCTGATCATCTCTGGGAAGGTGTTCCTTGCTACAGCCAGCTGGAAGACGGGATCCCTGTGCTTCAAACACTCCAGCTTTCTCTCAAAGCTTGATGTTGTTGTGACAAACTCAGATGAGCATTCCTGTTGGTGGTCTAGCAGGAACTGCACACCATGCTTTCTGTGTGTCCTAGCTGAGGGAACATTTTCCAGAACATATGGAGCTTCAATCTATATGTTTGTAACAAGGAATGTCACTTAAGAGTGCAGAACTTCCCCCCATGTCAAAGAGCAAACAACCCCCCAGGAGATAAAACAACACCCAGAGCTACCTCAGGACCAAGCATTTTTCTTGCCAGTGAGATGGAAATCCAGAATGATTAGGACTGCTCACCTGAACACAGAGGTCCATGGAAAATTCACAGAAATTGAGTTTCCTGGGTCCCTTTCTTCTTTCTCACCCTGGCATCCTGAGCAAAAGCACCAAAGCACGGCAAGCAGCACCCAGCTGGTCCAATCCCTTAATCCTGCAGAGCTCAGAAAGTGATGCCTGGAGACACTGTCCCTCTCTGGAGGCAGCAGGACACTGTGCAAGCAGGCATGTGCTCTGAGCTCTGCCTGACCAGCTCCTGCAGCCTACCATCACCTCAAAAAGGCTCTCGTTCCCCTCCCACACTGCTGCCCACGCTTGTGGTGTCTCTGCAGGCATCTACCCAGCTGTGCCATCCCTCTATGGGCTCAGCCTGGGAAGAGCCAGCAGCCCCTACTGCTTCCACCCAGTCTCTGGCAGGAGTCCCTGCAGAGCTCTGCTTTCTGCTGTCTCTCCTCACACATCCCTGCACCTCCCCAGGGCTGTGCTGGCAGCTCCGTGTGGCGCTGAGAGCATCCATTCCCTCAAATCCCGTTTTTCTGGCTGAAAAAAATGCCCCTCCTGCCCTTGGAGTGGTGGCAGGAACCTCCTGTCTCCAGCCACAGCCTGGAATCACCTCCATCTGCAGCAGCTTTGGGGTGAATCCAAACTCAGGTAAAGCAGCTCTTGCTTTTTTTTCCCAGGGGAAACAGGAGCAGATTTTGGCTCTCCAGTACAGTTATTTCCAGTGATCTGCCAAACAGGCTTCTGTGCTTCCCTATGACATAAAAGATGATGCTCTTGGGGAGCCACAGATGAGATCCAAAGTACAGTTGGAGCTCCCATTTCAGCAAACTGCACTTTGTTTCTCCACATAAATCCTTCTCCATGTTCACCTTCAGTGAGGGTACTTCACTTGTCTCCATCCTAAAAATAGGTGGAAGGGGGTAAAGATAGAGCCAGGTTTTCTCAGTGGTCCCAGGACAGGAGGCACCAGGCACAAACTGAAACATATGAAATTCCACCCAAAAGCAAGAAAAGCTTCTTTGCTGTGAAGGTGGATGAGCAAGGCAGCAGATTGCCAGGAGAGGCTGTGGATTATCTGTCCTTGGAGATACTCGAGCACTTCCTGGATGCAGTCCTGGACAAGCTACTCTGGCTGGCCCATCTTTGAGGAGAGCTGGATTAGACATGTTCAGAGCTCCTGGAGACATCCCCAGCCTCAGCTGCTCCGTTTTGAGGGGAGTTGCAAACACCTTCATGTAGCACATGGATGTGCTTTCACAGCCTTTTTGGCTGAGGTTTGGGAAAAAGCTTGTCTCTCTCCGAGGACTCACCATAACCATGCTCCTCTCCCTGACCCTTAAGCAAAGTCTTTCCCAAACAGAAATCTTGTTCACAGTTTAATTGCTATTATTTTTTTTTTTCATATAATTTTTTCTTTGCTGTGTGCGGCAGAAGGCAGAAATCAGGGAGGATAAAAGCCAGCCATGGGAGAACCGGGAAGCGGCGTCAGAGTCACTGAGTTACCTCGGGGTTGCTGTCAAATCCATTATTATTCATTGCAATAACCCCTGTCAGACTAATGGACATGTGTCCCATTAGTCCTGCAGTCACCACGGGGAAAATAAAAAGCTTTGGACAGTTCTAGGAAGGGTCTCAACTTCAAGCCAATTTTTTTTTTTTTTTTTTATCACAGCCTATTTTTGGTCAGTGCTGCTCTTTTGGGTCCTCCTCGGAGCTGCTGTTACGGGAACATAATTTCTCCCTTGTAGATGTCCATCTCTTGCTGACTGTAGCACATGTGCTGGGTGATTAAAGTGCAGGTCTGGGAGTTGTATCAGGGGCAGGGTGGAATCCAGACCCAAGCCCTGGCAGATTCAGCGGGGCCAGAATTACCTTTGAGCAGACGACTGTTCAAACAAAAAATACGTATTTGGAAAACTTCATTCAAGACTGTATTTAATCATGTTTCAACACTGGACTCTGTTTGCTGCTGCTTAAAGTGTTTTTTCCCTCAGAAAATATTATTTTTTTTTTTTAGCAAAATAAAAGCTCATGTCATTGTTCTGCAAAGCTTGCCGACCTTGTGCTAATTAACCACGCTTGAAGGCACACAGCACAACCTCATGCTAAGCAAAACAATGAGCAGCCTATAAATAACAAAGAGCCACTGCTAAATTTCACATGTTCAGCCTCAAACCCAAAGATTTCCACGGAGGTAGGAGGTCACTTCGCTGGCTATATTTATCTCTTTAAAATTAACAGAAAGGAAAAAAATAGGCCCCCTTTGCCCTCAAACTGGAACATAAGGTCAGGATGACAAGTGGCACTGGCAGGGCTGGGGGAGTCTGGCCATGTCCAAGGCTCCTCGTAGCTGGAGTCATCATCATCATCAGCGTGCTAGCAGGGCCCTGGGCTCTGATACTCTGTGTGCAGCAGGAAATGATATTCCTCTTGCGTCCTCTTGAGTCATCACCCTGTGATTTTACATCCATGACATGTTAAAAAAAAAATAAAAAAAATTAAAAATAGTATGCTTGGGTCTTTCCTGTCAGTTCCTGGCATGTGATCATTAAAAAACACCAAGAGAAAAATACGTGCCAATTGTTTCCAGAAGCCCTGGGGAGCAGAGATGTGAAATCTGGGAGTGCTCAGAGTCTCTCCTGGAAGGAGTGTTCTTGCTCTCCTCTGCTCTTCTGGCCAGCTCTAGCTCTAGCCAGGCTGAAGATGGACCATCTCCATTGGAAACTGGCAAAAAACCTCCCGGAACACAGGGATGCTGAACTGAACCTACCGTGAGCTGGAGGACAGGCAGAGCCTCAGACGCCACCCCAAGCCAATGCTTTATCTTGCTTTTCTAAATGATGCATCTAAGTCTCCACAAAGGGCTCTTTTTGTCTCTTGACTGGGTGGGCAGGCCCTGGCACAGGTTGCCCAGAGAAGCTGTGGCTGCCCCTGGATCCCTGGAAGTGTCCAAGGCCAGGTTGGACGGGGCTTGGAGCAACCTGGGCTGGTGGAAGGCGTTCCTGCCCAGGGCTGGGGGTGGAACTGGATGAGCTTTAAGGTTCCTTCCAACTCAAACCATTCCATGGTTCTATGACATGTTTGGACACTGAAGTGTCCCAAATGCTGGAGCAACTGCTGCACAGTGGGATTTTTGCAGAAGCACCCCAGGTTCCACAGGAGACAGTGGTCATCCTGCTCCTGTCTGCATCCACGTGTGAGGACTGTGAAAACCCCAGAGTAAAGAAGCCAGCAGTCTGGTCTTCTCACCTGCTGAGCTCAGCAGCATCACAGCAAGGGGGGAGCTGACAAGACTGAGAACAATCTCACCAACAAGAAAACATCAGCTGTGCTCTTTGATCTGCCCCAGATGAACACCCATGGCACCATTTTGATGGCTGAAGTTACAGTCATGCAGCTCAGATCTGTCCCAAGGGCTGCAAAACTTAAGGGCATTTCTTTCCACCCCCTCCTTTTTGTTCTCATCAAGGAATACTTGCTGTACAACATCACTGGGGTGCCTCAGGCAAGTGGAAAAACCCAAGAAGGACGTGCCAACTCAGTGCCGAGCTTCATCAGCCCTTCAATTGCAGTGATGGCTCTGAGGAGCCCAGGGGGAATGGGAAATAAATAGTCCTTCCCCTGAGTACCACTGGGCTAAAAAACATCGGCCGAAGGTCCCACTGTAGGGCAAGATTCCCCCGTGGGGCTGCAAGAGGAGGATGTTGAGTTTGAGGCCGCTTGTTGGCATTTGGAAGGAATTTGTTCCACCAGTGGAAAGTTTTGTGGCTGAAGCAGTTAGAAGGGGAAAAGCCAGCAGAAGTTCTGCCTTTCTCTACGGAGCATAAACTTAGAAACACGATTTAGGAGGCGTAATTTAGAAAACCAAGATAAAAAGTCAGGCCAGCTGCTTCCCTCAGAGCTTTTTTTTTTTATGATTATTGCTTTCTGAGATAGCCACACGGACTAAGTGCCGTGTTTTGAGTGCAGACCTTTCTGGCTAAGCCATGAAACCCACCAACTGCAATTTTTGACCATGTTATTCGTCCCGCCTGAAGAGACTCAAACCCCAGTGAAGCAGGAAGGAGTAGGATGTGAATTGCAAAGCATCTTTGTGCACAAAAACTTCAGCAGCTGGTAATACCTGTGTTATGGTATGATGAGATTTGTCAAGGGTTTTTTTTTTGATAGAAGGTATCAGCGGACGACAGAGGAGCTGTGTTTGTGCACAAACAGTGAAAATTTATTGCCCACTAATTTGGTCCTGGTCTAAACTAAACCAAAATTGATGCCATGGACTCATCTCACCCTCGGCTGGCTTCTAGTTAACAGCTCTGAATAATTCAGGAGAAAGCCTGACTCCTGCCAGTTACTGCTGCAGACAGTTCCCATCACCACCAGCCCCTTCAGCGTGCACAACCCTGGCTCTTTGCTCCTACCTTGGGCAGGGGGGGAACTGTCATGTGAAAATGAGATTTCTGTCTTCTGTATTGGTTAGACTCTTCCATATGATAGAGGGAAATGGTAAAACCCAGCTCTTCTTATTCCATTAGGAATAAATGTTGTTGGTTAATGTGATGTATAGCTTTAATAAATTAATTGCCGCAGTTAAAAATCACTCCTACCGAGTGAGGTTTTAGTGAACACGACACATTATACAAATCTGTGCATTTGTGTAGATGCAAATCAATGGTGGGACACTCTCCAGCTCCATCCTACTCCTTGAGCACCTCTTCTGACAAAGTTTTCTGCAAACAGAGTTGCAAGAGCACTCTGGGAGATACTGAAATATTTTCAGTCCCATTTTTTACTGGTGCCTGATAGCAGTCAGGTTTATCAGCCATTTCTTCCTGCTCTCACACATTGTCCCAGCTTTTGATAAAAAATGTTTTCAGAGGTCTGTAAATGTTGAGAAATCAATCTCCCCAGGGTTCTGGGCACCGTAATTAACTTGTTCTGTTTCTGATGTTAAGAAACTTCGTTGTGACTTCACTGTCCCAGACAGACATCGTGGAAAAAATGGTGCATGACCCTGATCCCATCTCTTGAGGGGTTAAAATAGATGTGGAGGTACAAGGTAAGAGCAGAAGGCAGCGAATCAGATCATGCACATGCTTCTTCAGAGCTGCTGGCAGGCAGGTCCCCCACCTGCTCCCCTCAGTGGGACACCTCAGACGGGATATGGAAGCCAGGGGAGGAGTTTTGCCAAGGTGTTTTCCAGGTGGTTGGTGCCCAGCACATACTTGTGTCTGGGGTTGTTCCTCCAGAAGGGCAGGACTTTGCACTTCTGCTTGTGGAATTTTGTTAATGCTGCTCCTGCCAACCCGTTTCTCCAGGCTGTTGAGGTCCCAGTGGATGGCAACCCACCCATCCACGTCCATCAGCCACTCCTCCCAGCTTTGTGTCACCTGCAAACTTGTTGAGGGTGCTCTCTCCCCCATCATCCATCACTCATATCATTAAGGCAGAGGTCTGGTGAGCACAATGAAGGATTTCAGCCTTCTTGGTGGTCCTGATGCATCCCACGGGGTGGGATTTCTGGATACAGTCAGGAGCTTCTTCCTTTCCGAAAGCCTGAGCACCTACAAACATCAGTGTTCACCTGGAGCTGTTGGATTTGCAAGTACAAGCACTTCAGAAGCGCCAGCATTAAAGTTTCATATCCAGCTTAAATCAGTTGTCTGAGCTGTTGCTCACTGGCTCACACACGCTCTCCCCCCGAGCAGACAGAGCTCAGGAATGTGCGGTTAACGCGTGGTTTGACATGGCACTGGCTTCGGCTGCAGAACTGGGAATGGGCCTAAATCCTGCTCTCACCAGCTACCCACGGGCTTCCTCTGTTCCACAGGTTCCCAAGGGGTGCCAGGACAGCTCTCTGTGGGGCCAGGCTGTCAGCTCAGCTGTGGACATTACCCAGTCTGAAAAGGAGTGGCTTTGCCTCATAATGCGGCATTTCGTGCGGTGCGTGGGACGGATGTGCCCTGTGCCAGCCTGTGGGTGAAAAGGTCCCTGTGAGGATGGAAACTGCCCTGTGGGACCCCTTCCTCTCTGCAGCAGAGCAAGACAGAGCCCACAGCAAGGCAAGGAGTATGAACCAGACGATGGCAAGTCCACAGCTGCCACCAGTGCCAGTATCACTCGGGTTTTGCACAACACATTTCCCAGAGACAGCTGCTGGCTGATGGCTCCCCAGACTTCTGCTGACTGGCTTGAGGTCCTGCTCATCTGATTTGCAGAAATGTCCATCATTCACAGCTGCAACTGGAGTTGCAAGGGCTGAAGGGTCCCTCTGGAGAGCCAGGTCCTGGGCAGATTGATGAATACTCAAAACTAAGAGAGCTTTGGCTTTAACTTCAGGAGCTTTAGTTCCCTGTCATCAAATCACAGAATGGTTTGGGTTGGAAGGGACCTTAAAAATCAGCCATTTCCACCTCCCTCCTGCCATGGGCCCGAACACCTTCCACTAGACCAGGTTGGTCCAAGCCCCATCCAACCTGACACTTCCAGGGATGGGGCAGCCACAGCTTCTCTGTGTAACCTGTGCCAGGGCCTCACAGGGAAGGATTTCTCCCTAGTATCTAATCTAACCCTGTCCTATCCAGAGGACAGTCACAGTGCCAGTCCCCAGCCTGGCAGGGTGGTGAGCACCAGCACATACAAGAATGAACAACTCCATTTCCCATCGGCCTTTCAGTCTGTGCTGAAACAAAACAGGATCAGTCACTGCATAACGAGGGAGAAGCAGCCTGTGCTGTTGATCTGGCATTTAGTGCTCCTCTGAAGGTTGAAGTGCGGGTTCCACTCAAAAACTGGGGGAGCTTGCAAGGGAGCTGAGGCTGAAATAAAGTTGTGATATGCTCTGGCTTTGTCTACGTTTCGAAGGGAGGACTTTTTTTGGAGTTACTAATGACAATAAGTCAAATGGCCTGTGGCTCACTTTTGGTGACTCCTCCTCACTTAGGGGCCAGTTGGTAATGAGCAGCCAGCATGTGCTGTTCCCAGACACCTCATCCCCATGGAGATCTCCTGCCAGTGCCTTGTTTGCAGTGAGATCAGTGACCTGGCAGTTCACCTTCAGGCTCCATGGGAAAGTAATTGCAGGAGGAAGTGGGAAGAGGTCTGCTTTTGTCAGGCAGGCTCTGGCAGCCTGTCAAACCGGCAGCTTCCAAGTGCAGGTGAGGAGAAGGCTTTTCTCCTGGTTTCCTGTGGAAAGGAGGCTGCCACCGTCAGGCTGTGACCAGCTTTGATCCAAGCTAGCAAGCAAGCTGCAGAAAAGATCCTTAAAAAAATTGAAGTCCTCTAAAGATCCTTAACAAATTGAAGTCCTCTAAGTATCATAAGAATGGAGAAGCCCAGAGAGAGAAGTGATGTCATTGATGCTGTCACAGAGGGAAGGGCAGGGATAACTTTCCTCCTAGACATCACCACCTCTGGCCATGGATGTACTCACCAACTAATCCACAGGAATGAAGCTTGTGTGGTCTTTTGGCTGGGTGACACTAAAGAAAAACAGAGATTTATTTTCTGTGGCAGCCACAGGTGACGTGAGAGAAGAACTGACGAAAGGAAAGGTCCAGGAGATGAGGAGAGGAGAGCTGAGGCTCTTTTGAAGGGAGCATAGCCCTGTGATCACAGGAGGTTTGCTGGACTGTGGGCTATGGCAATGCAAGAGGTGTAGCAAGAAGTCAGTCTGCAAGAAGCCAGGGCTTTGTGGACTTTTTCATTGTTATTTTAGTGGGCCCTGCAGTAATTTTTGTGCCATATCTTAATGTTTTGGCAGAGAAAAAGATCAGAAGGCTGGGTGAGCTGTTCATGGGTCTTCCTGCATCAGCAGAAATACATCTCACATTCAGCCTCACTTGGCAAACCAAGCTGTGTTTAGCCCGTAGCTAGAAGTGTTTATAATTTGTTTTAGTGTTTATAATTAGTTTTAGTGTTTATAATTTGTTTTAGTATCTGTAATTTGTTCCTGCACAGAGCACTGGGTATGTCATCACACTGGAAAGTGTTCAGCTGGTATCAGCTGCAGGAAGGGAGCTGGGCAATTATCTCACAATGAGTCTGGGGATTCAGGTGTATCTTGTAGTAAAACACCCACCACCCACTGCAGTCTGGCCCATGTGAAAGGATGAGCTGCTTTGTGATTTGTTTTTACAACTGCCTGGGATCAAATCATGTCTGAGAAGGAGGATTTAATCAGAGGGACTGACCCATCCTGCTCCTCTTGCTGTTTGACAGTGAAATTTTAACCAGCATCTCCTCAGAAGACAAACTACTCGTCAGGGCAATTTTGTATAATTGGTACTTCCACTGGATTTGCCTGATATTTGTGTTCCCTGACTAGCAAGCCCTGTCCCATAATGGAATGGCATCCCCTAAAGCCACTGGTCATCAGCCACCTTTCTTGACTTCAGGAGCCTGTGCCAGGTGAGAGGAGCAGAAACACTTCCCTGAGCAAAACAGGTCAAACCCAGTAAATGGGGCTGGGGAAGGAACCACAAAATCACAAAACCATGGAATCATTTAGGTTGCAAAAGCCCTCTCAGGTCATCAAGTCCAACCATTAACCAAGAACTGCCAAAGCCACAACTAACCCATGTCCCCAAGTGCCACATCTACATCTATTTCAAATCCCTCCAGGGATGATGACTCCACTCCTGGCCTGGGCAGCTGTGCCAGGGCTTGAAAACCTTTTGGATGAAAAATATTTCCCAATATCCAACTAAACCTCTCCTGGTGCAACTTGAGCCCGTTTCCTCTTGTCCTACTGCTTGTTACTCGACAGAAGTGACCAACAGCCCCAAAACTGCCCCCAAGCACCTTGCAGCAGCCTCTCAGGACACTTTCATTTGGACCTTGGATTCATTTTGAGTTAAAAGGATAATGCTCAGCACAAACCTTAAAACAGCTTGGCCCAGGGTGTGTCTCTCAAACATTGAGCTGCAAGTGTAATTGGTGCCATCAGGTTGTGGTGGCAGCTCTCTGTCCCAAACAGTTAGTTCCCCGTTTCGAGATCAAACCCTTTGGCAATTTGTTCTCTGCAGTCATTGCAGACAGCAATGAACACAGTATTTACAATATTAGACTGCAGCTTTTCTGTAATGGTCAAAAAAAAAGGTAAATCTGGAATATCAGAAGGTAATAACAAGGTGGTTGGATGTTAAACCCTTACAGTGTTTTATAGGTGGAGTTCATATTCCTGGCCATAATTTGGTTTATGTTAGGTGGAGAAAACAGAGGTTTATTTTAAAATTTGATGGACCTGTGGTCCTGAAAGCTGAAAAACTTCCTCTAAATCCATTTACCCACATAAATTCTAACCATAGACCTTACTTTTCATTGCCTGGCCTTGCAGACGAATCTGAAGTTACCCAGACCATGACCTTTTACAGTGCCTGTGGCAGCAGGTTGCAGCCTGAAAGCCACACTCATCCAGGGTGATACACCTGCATGTTTCCATTTTCTTTGTTACTATGGTTATGGTGCAATACCTGGTTTTATCTATGTGCTGTTTAGAACTCAACATGGCCCAGGTTTCCACCTCCTGAGTAATTACCAGCACTTCACTCAGCGAAGCAGAGGAGTCCTGGGCAGGCATTTTAATTTCCATCAGCTGTCATACCCTGGCAAGATAATGAAGCACTCTTCATTTTCCATTTTCAATGGTATACAAACGCCGGACATTAAAACCAGAGAGCTCTCCAAAAGAGAACATGTGGGTAGCTTCAAACTTTCCTTTGGCACCCAGCCACCAGTGAGGTTCAGCTGAAGTTCACCATTTCCCATTGTGTAAGGCTATTTGTTTAACATTTCTTTTGTCTGAAGTGGCCTTGTCAAATGAGATCTCCACATAATTTTCATTTGGCCCTTCGCTCCTATCTGAGCTGTCACTCCCATAGAAGAAGTTTGACTTTAGGCTTAACAGGAATGTAGGCATAAGTAAATAAAATTTTAAATAATTGACATGATTTTTCAAGTTAATTAAAAAGCATCTTTAAAAAAGGGATGGGGCAGCCTCAGAATCTCACAGTCTAAAAACCCAAAGACATTTCCAAAGACCAAGGTTCAATAACCTTGGTTCACTTCACCTTTGTGAAGTAGGCAGGCTGGCCCGGGTTTTGCAGCCAAATTCCAATCTCTGTGTTTTGACTGGATTAAAAAAACAAAAAACAAAACAAAACAAAAAAAGCTTCACATTGTTTGGGGTGAGGGACACATCCTTCTCCACATCCTGTCCTGCGTGGCAGTGCTTAGTGGCACTGCTCTGATCAAGGCATGTCCCCACTCACCTGGCTGACACTGAACCAGGAAAGTGTTGTTTTCTCTTATTCCAAGACTGTACTAAAGACAATAGGGAAAAGGATGAGAGCTTTTAAACTTATATTAACAGGTAATATCACTAAATATTGCATGGATCCACCTCTACTGGTATCTGATACGCAAGTGAAAAAGACCACATTGCTGTTGGGATAGAATCACATGGGTTGGGAAGGACTCCAGAGGTCCTCTGCTCTCAAATTCTCATCAGGGCATGCCCAGGTACAGCAGATTTCTTGGAACCACATCCAGTCAAAATCTGGACATCTCCAAAGGGGAGGTTTTACAACCTCTCTGGGCAATGGACATCAGTTTTCCTCTACTCCTATGGTAGAAAATTCTTGTCTTCTATAAAGCTGGAATTTTCATCTGACACATAAAACAAAAGTTAAAAACCTCAGCCCTAGCTGGATCCAGAAGCTACACTCCTTTCTGGCATGGTTTGCTCCCCCTCTCCTCAAAAATCTCCGCTTCTTCCTTAGCATCTTCCCACTGCAAACAAAATTACATTTCTCTAATCATCTCAATTGTCTACATAAGCCATTTGTGCCCTGGAAGCTGCCAAGGCTGTGCCTCATTTCAATTCCTTGCTGGCCTTGCTCGAAGGGCTGCTGCCACTGAAATCCAGCACGCTTGGAAAATCAGTTCTGGAGAACGACACAGCCACGGGCGAATTCCAGACGGCTTCTGGCCGTCCAGCACGAAGGAGTTAAAGCACTGCGGCAGGAGCAGTCAGCAGGGCTGTCTGCTCAAGGGTCAGCGCACGGAGCAAGAAGAGCGATGCGAGTTGATGCGCGGGATGCAAACATCCCCCGCGGGATCCCGCGCCAGCCCTGCCCCGCGCCCCGCGGAGCGCTGCCCTGCCGGGCGGGCAGTGCCTGCTGCTCCCCCGCCACAGGGAGGGGGAAATGCCCTCCTCGGTTTGTGCCCCTGCTCGCTGGCAGGGACGGAGCACACTCCGCAGAGCCTTTCATCCGGACGCACGCATCTCCTTTCTCTAGAGGGACTGCGGGCCTTGCTGGTCCAGCGTGCCAGCACCGCGCTGCGGAGTGAAAGGCATCTCCAGCTCACACCGATGCTCAGGGCTTGCTTCTCTCTTCTCTCCCCCGTGCCTTTGATTTTGTCGGCTGTGACCACCGGCGTGGCCCCCGCTGGTCCGGCTGGCACCGCAGGAACACCTTTCTGAAGCTCCACTTTACCTCCCGTACCCTCCCGCGGCTGCTGGAGATGCAGCAGCGCTCACACAGCACGCATCAGATGTCAGCAGGGGCTGTCCCCAGAAGGAAAGCCATCTGAGCTGATAAGAGATGAATAACTTGATGTGATCACAAGAATTATCAACACTAAACACATCTCCGAGAGGCTTTTGGCCAGGCCCCGGTCGGCACATACGTTCAACGAGCTGCTCTTTGCCACAATATTGTTGTCTTTGATGTCCTCGGAGAACACAAAATATGGAAAGATTCTTCCTCTAACGGTTCTGAAACAGTGCTCCGTGGTGTTAAAGAGATGCTGCCTCCACATTTCGTGTCAAAAAATATTCTGAGTTGGAAGGGACCCACAGGGATCATCGAGTCCAGCTCTTATGTGAATTTATCCATACAGGGATCGATGTCATTAATAATGCCCCAATCCTGGCATTATTAGCACCATGCTCTAACCAGCTGAGCTGATGGGAGGCACTGGGAAATTTGTAAATGAATTGTTATTTCAAATTTGTGAGTTAAATCAGGAATACACATTATTTTGATGACATTTTAGAAAGATTCTTTTTTTATTTATTTACTCATGACTTTGGAAGAGCTTTGAGCAATCCCTTCCCCACCCCAAATTCCCAATGGCACCTTCCAAAGTGACGTGGAGTAATGAGGAGGATTCACATTTCAGAAAACATCTGCAAATGTCATTGAAAATTGAAGAGCTTATTCTCCACCTTCTCAATGGGGAAAATAAAATTGTGTACAATGCAAAGGCATAACTTTACCAGAGCATCTTTCATTTAGCAAGGAAAACCAGGCAATAATTTCCAGCCCACTGGAAGAAGTGCAGCTATTTGCACAGTATACTGGTGCAGGCTCCCTCTGTGTTAACATGCATCACCAGCTGTAGCTATTTTAATGCTTTTTAGCTTCAGCATTCTTACACGTCATTGAAAACATCCGGTTTTTGACGAAACAAATCTCTACTTTAATGAGGTGCTTGTCTAGAATACGTATTTTTTTTACACATTATTGGGTAGGGAGTTTGAAAATGGAACAACAAAATACACACAAACCAGACCAAAGATGAGCATACCTGATACAAGGTTCTGCTTATGTGCAATGTGCAAACAGTTCTTTCTCTTTCCACGGTTGTTTTACTATTCTTTGCCTTTTTTTTTCAGGGCTGAGCACAAAATCCGGTCTCTTCCCTGGTTCTCTATCTATTTGACTTTGTACATTAAGAAGAGTTGTTAATGAATATGATTAAGCTGGCACATCCTTAAGTAACATTAAGCTACTTCAAATATATTCCTCCTAATATACCAGCTGTTTCCTGGGAAGAGAAGATTTCCTTCAAGAGCAGATTTCCTTCAAGAGCAGATTAATAAATCTCCTCTCATTTGTCCTTTTACACCTTTAAACTGTGTATATTTTGAATTTAGTGTCCTTCTGTTGTGACCTTCACCACACTTCCTTCCCAAACTGGAGTTTCTTCTTGCTGACTTGGTCTGTTTTCACTCAGCTTCCTACAAGGTTACAAATGCTGCACATTGGATTAAAAAGCAGTGGCTGGAGGGTCAGTCTGGAGCCCACCTCAGTGCACGTGTGTGGTACCACACAGATGCATCCAGCACTGGGGGCCTTGGGAAATGCTAAAAAAAAAAAAAAAAGTGTTCACCAGAGAGCACAGCGTGGCTGGGCTGGACCAAACTGGCTCCATGACTGTAAGCAGAGCCAAGGCAAAGCAGATTTCCAGTGTGGATGTTTAAATCAGGCAGTGGGATTGCTGCCTGCTCTGTCACTCTGGTGAGTGTAGTTTAGTGACAGAGTCATGGAGTATCCTGAGTTGAGAGGGACCCACGAGGACCATCCAGTCCAGCTCCTGGCCCTGCACAGACACCCCAACAATCCCACCCTGTCCCTCAGAGCGTTGTCCTTGAGCTTTGGCAGTCTTGGGGCCGTGACCCCTGCCCTGGGGATCCTGTTCCAGTGTCCAAGCAGTGAGGGACTGCAAGTACACCAGGACATTTACAACATCATTCAGAACTTGTTTTGCACGCTGCAGCAATAAATCTGATTCATAATGTAATTTTATGAAGAGATTTTTTTCATCAGGTCTCGAAATGTGTATGCCTCTGCCAGTCCTTCTTTCCTTTGCAAATGAAATTTTTATCTTTGCATCAATTTCTCCCACCATCAGGTTTCAGAGAAGGATGTTCAGTTATCTAAACACTGAAGCTGGTTTGGGCGCTTGCCAGTTTTGAAGGCATCGTGTTCGCCATCCCCTGGACTGCTTTGAAGGATGCCTTTCATCTAAAATATTACATCCTTTGGAGCTGCATTTTACTTATCTTTTATTGGGTCTTTATTTCCAGAAGTTTGTTTTGCCTCCTGCTGGCATCCAGAGGATATCTTGTGGCAGAGCTGAGGTAAATTAAAACCAGCTCCAGAAGGGGAGGGCTGTTTTTGTTAATAAAGTCAGCAACTGCCACTGTCAGGAAGCTGTGAATACCAGGAAGGACAGTTGCTTCTCATCAAGTAGGAATACTGTGTTTATTCACACAGCACATTTCAGTCCATGGGCAGTGGCCACAAGAGATGCCAGGGGACAATAATGGGGAACACTCAGGATATGTCTGGGCTGGCCCAGAAGAGGTCACAGGGGGCAAGACTTCCTCATTTTCTCTTTGAGCTGAGATAAGGTAACAGCAGCACATTGCAGCACCGAGGTACGTACAGATATCAGCTCCAGAAACACAGGTAGCCACCTCACAGCACAGAAACCACCAAGAATGGATCTACTGGAAGACTGGCAAGGGAGTCCTTTGGGTCAATCCAATAACCTCGACCTACAAACGAGCCATAGACGCTTTCTAAACTCAGGTAACTGAGCTGCCTCGGCCTGATGATTTACACTTGCCTCCCCTCTTGCCCTCTGTGATTCAGAAGGGCTCCTGTGAAGCTATCTCTGCTCACCATCTGTAGCCCACGTGGAAACAGGAGCTATCTGAAACGTCCCCGGGGAAAACATCCCGGCTCACATTTCACCGGGCTGGACTCATTCCTGTTGAGTCACTGCTCCTTTGGGTGCTTCTCTGCAGCTGAGAGGAAGGCAGGGGTAAGTTCCTCTGATGCTGGGAGATATGAGCCTGGAGCTTTACTCACACAGTGCAATATTTCTTCGCTAAGAGCTCTGTGAAATCCTGATCCCAGCAAGATAACAGTTGTTGAACTAATTCATGGCTGAAGTAATTCATTCTCCTTCCTTTCCCTAAGACACACTCTATTTTAGGCACAGTTTTTTCACTACTGACATCAACTTGCATATTAGTGGAGAACTGAGCAGGAGCGTCAGATGATGCAGAGGTAGAAGTGTGTTTTGGTGATTGAATACAAAGCTTGGAGTTAAGACTAAGAGAAATCATCTTGGGAATGGGTTGCTTGGGGAGCATTTGACTCGTGAAAAACTACCTTAAATGAATTATGGACTTGGTCCAGTGTAGATTATCCTTACTAAATTCATATGAATAATCTGTTTCTGTAGTTTTTGATTTCACCTAAATCTCTGCCATCATATCACTGTGCAAAAAAACTGAATGACAAAAACTCTTATTAGCCTGATGGAGGACTAATTCACCATCGTTTTTCAAAGATGAAAAATATTAAAATATATAAAGTAACACGAGCTTAAGCCTGGTTACATACAACAGGCAGAAAACAGCAATGGTTACAAGCCAGAGACTGAGAATTTTCAGTGGCAAAATAACAACTTCTTTCTGGTGAGTGACCCTGTTTAGCAACCTCTGCTGTGAACAGAACTATTGATCTGAGAGTGGGTGTTTTGCTCAGACTTGAATTCAGACTGCCTGTGTGCAGGAGCTGCTCCAAGCCTGCTGTCCAGCAGTGTGCTGCAGCCAAATAGAGAAGACCTTGGAATTTTCAGGCTCGGTATTTTCTGACAGATAAGTCCCAAGGTACTGGTTTCCCTTTCAGCTGCCTATTTACAGGTACTTTCTTCTGAGTCTTTTCAAAAAATGTAGTTCCTCTCCCTCTCATCCATCCAGATTTCAGGCCAGCTTTCACTTACTTGCCTTTCAACCTCCTTATCATCTGCAGCTGAGTCATCTCCCATGTTTCCTGTAGTCTGGATTAATTCCTTCTTTGGCAGATGGGATTTCCCCTCCCACTCTTCCTCCACAGACTTCTGGAGCAAGTCATCTTGCTTTTCTGCCTCAGCTTTTCCATCTCTATCATGGGAATCAGTGAACTTCCCTTCCTTGGATCGATTTTAAGAACAAACTCACTTCTATCTGCAGAGTACTGCGATGGCTGCCACAGAAAAGCAAGCAAGCAACAATAACCCTTAATGTTCTCTCACAAGGGTATCCATGAACAAATACATGTATTTCATCCCTCTTCCCAGCTAGCCACACCTTAGAAATGGAAAGTTATGCTGGCAACTACAATCAGCAAATGCTGATGCACAGGTATCAGCTGCACCACTGACAAGGGTGGTGTGGCAGGTAAGGGGAAAAACTTTGAGGTCTCCCACATGGAGTTGAAGATTTGTGGGGTAGGTAGAACAGAAGAAGGAAGAGAAGATGCTTAACATACCAAGCACAGACAAGCTGGTTTCTGAGACGGGACAACCCTGATGAGAGTAAAGCTTGGAGGCACTTTTATCACCTCATCCAGGAGCCAACCTGAGAATTTTAGCAGACAGCCCTACCAACTGCCCTTCCTCTGCAGCCTTTGTCACGCTGTGGTGACAGAAAACAGTCTCCTGGGGAAATCTGCAGCATTATAGAGTGCTGAGGTTAATGAAAACATCCTCCAGCTCTCCACTTGGCACTTGGACTGTGCCAATATTGACCAAATCGCTGATGGTATTACATAGACTCCCTTTCATTTGAAATGCAAACAGGTAAATATTAGTGCTACCTCTAATGAGACTTGGAGAATGCACAAACCAAACCCCCCTGTTCATTACCCTTAGGCACTTCTTGGAGGGTACAGAGGGATGGAAAGATGTGCTGTGTCTCAGCTAATTTAGACCCAACTGTAAGAGAGCTAAAAGCAGAAGGACCTTGCAGTTTGTGCTGGACACGAGCTCATGAATAGGAAACGACACCAAAATGCTCTGTATTCACGGTTCATCTGTATTTTTACAGCTCAGGGTAAAGTCTGAAAAGCTCTCCGTGCAGTCTCAGGCATGTAAGGACATTGTGGTGCTCCCAGGACAGATGTGCCTGAGGAACCTCCTCATCCCTCCCTGTGATGAATGGGACGGGGCTAAAGGGCACCTGAACTCTCTTGGCTTCCTAGGGAGGCTTTAATTTATTTTCAGTCACACCAAACCAAAGAGGACCCAACCCTCCTTGCTCTTTGTACACATTCTTTGCCACGAGTATGGACTCCTTCTTTGCAGGGCAAATAAAATATTTACAGTCTATAAATCCTGGAAAATTGTTTCTCTTTCAGCAACAGGTCCAGTTTCCTGGCCTGCTGCAGGGCAGATTGGGTAAAAGCCTCCAACCCATCTCTTAGCCTGCAAGGTTCATGTATTTATAGAATATCTTGGAAAAGATTTTTTGATTTACATACTTTTTTTTTTCCCAGAGAGGATACTGAGCTTTTCTACAATACAAATTCTATTCTGCATCAATTGTTATGAGTCTCTTGTAACACAACTTTGGAGCATGCAGGTCTTTTTTTTGTTGGCTTGGCTTACATCTGCTACCTTTTATGGGCTCTGCACCACTCACATTTCTGAATCACTTGCATTATTCTTAATACCCTTGTGGCTGAGAGGAGTGCTGGGCTCTCACACGGCACTTTGCTAGCAGGACACGCATGTTGAAACAAATCGTAATGCTTGGGATTTGTGCCCTCAAAGTGCTCTTCAAATACAGCCAAATGAAACTTTGCACCATTGGGGTGAGGAGCTGAGAAGTATTTACTCCTGTTTCATCAGATAGCTGGTGGCTGGAGTGGCCACTGTGCCCCCAGTGAAACCAGCACAAGCCCTGGTGGGACCCCAACACTGATCCCCACCACCCCTGAGCGAAGAGCAGGCTCTTTTGATTTTGGAAATGCTTAGTCACGTTTGAAGAAGCCCTGAGATTATTTTGAACCCTAGAAACACAGCCTTTGGTGTGTTCCCACGCAGTCTCAGAACTTACTTGGCTAAATTTCTCCCTGTCCAACATCAATAAGTTGGACAAGGGTCAACCTCCCCCAGTGTGTTTTTAGTTGTACACATAAATATATGAGATTGTGTAGAGCATGCATTGTCCCTTCTGGTCACGATATAGGAAAGACAGCTAGCACTTAAGCCAGTTAAATGGAATAAGGTTAATGGAGGCAGCTATTTTCTGAAAGGAAGTACAGGAGCTCAGGTGGCCACGGAGACGAGTTGGATCGTCTCGTTCCCCAATTATTATATTAAGTCATTTAAGAGCCTGATTTGGTCCTCATTGAAACAAAAAGCAGAAAATCACTTATCCTCTGCTTCCTGATAACTGGGATGGTGCTCAGTCTCCTAGTTACTCTGTTTTTCACTCACTTAACTGCTGCACCTACGGCTGAAGTCACAAGCGGTGGTGTCTGCTAAAGGGTACAAACTGGTCAGGCTTTTCCCTCCACCTTCAGCACATTAAATGAACTAATGAAATATCAGGTCCTGCTCAGCAAGACACCTCAAGGCTTGATGTGGAGTAGGTCAGCCTAAAGGAGACATCTGGGGACGGTGTGACATCCGTTCAGACCACACAACCCAACAGTGTTCTCCCGTTTTTGAAAGGCTCTGCTGGGTGGACACTGGGTGCTGGGAACTGCCTTCCCCTTGCTGGCCAAGAGCAGAAGTCATGAATAGTGTGAGCTGGAGGTTCAGGTTTGCTCCACACCTTTGAAAGGCCAACAGCCACGGGGACAAGCACAGCCCCACGGCAGCCAAGGCAGGAGATAGCACTGTACTCCTTCACCACAGCTGTGCAAAGCTGGGAAACCTTCAGCGCTGCACAGACAATGCAAACCACGGTTTTTTAAACACCAGATGAAGTGTGCCACCTCTGCACATTAACAGAGCCTTGTTTAGGGCTCCTTAAAGTGTCTTCTTTCAATCTGCTTCGATTCAACTTTTCTTTAGCTTCGCACCTGGACCTGTGAGTCACAGCGAACTTCAGAGACCGGCAGCTCTTTCCCTCTCCAAAAAGCACATGCACACACAGACACAGACACAAAACAAACAACCAACCCAGGAACAGATGTTTGCATGGTCCCAGGCGTAGTATATACCGTAAAAAATGACACTGCTGCAGTCCTTGGAGGTGGGTTAATATTTAGTTTGGCTTATGGTTTCTTCAGACTCCCGGGGCAATAGTAACCTTGGGGGAGATGCCTTCATATTTTTTGAAGCCTGGGGCACCCCATCCCACCAGCAGCAAGGCTGCAGGTGTTGTTGGAGCCGATGCAGAAATGTTGCAGCTCTCCTTTCTTCTCCTGTACCGCCACTCAGAAAAGGATGCATTACCTCCACACTCAGCTTGATCACCTGGGTCAGGGTGCCTGTGTATTAATACCTAGTCATGTGCCCAACTCCTGCCTCTGCTGTGGCTCAGCAGTTTAGGGAAGCTGTGAGTGACCCTCAGCTGGTTTTGTAAAACTACAGTTAACGTGGACCGTCACAGGCTCAGACTGCAGAAGAAATGACCCTCCCTCTTTTTCCTAAGGTCAGATTCCCTTCCATTCCCCACGTCCACTGGTGACAGACATTCTTCTGGGGATCTACTATGTTTTTGCCATGAAAAGCACAATTTGACCCACATGCAGACTTGCATCTCTCCTCCTTTCACAGGTCCTAATTTAGACTTGTTCTGTGACAGGGAAGACAGGAGCTGGGCACCCTACTCAATCCTTTGGGCATCCTGCACGAGAATAAGGACACCAGGAGATTTTCTGTGTAGTCCCTCAGAGAGGTTATCACAAAAAAGACTCAGGGAGGGCTGGGTAAGACATTCAGCCTTTCCCACATCATCCTGTGGACCTATCTTGTCTTTCCCCTGACCTTCCTTTGTTGTTTAGCAACAGAACAAGCTGATTAGAAGACCCCAATTCACAGAGGTCTTTGGACTTCTAAAAACAAAGAGATATAGTTGAATTCTGTGAAAACAAATAACACAGAACTACATTTTGCTACTGCCCTTCACTGGTTTGAGAGTGGCCAGAATGCTTTCATGCCATTTTTAACCAAACAGCCTCTCCACAGCCTCTCACGGGGATGTATAAATTTTTGAGCTGGACATTGAATCTGAACTTCTAGGTCCATAATAGTCCCCATTGTCCAGACATTACGATGGAGAGCCCATTTTTTCATTCTGCTTAAACATGCATAAATAACACCCAAACCATGTGTTGTATTTTAACACAGCTCAATGGAAACGCTAATTCTGATTTGGCCTCAAACCAACTAAACTCACCAAGAGTGAACTCCTAAGGAATCTGCAACTTTTAATCACCATGAGTGCCTATTCTGACTTTCATGTAGATTTTTCCAAAATGTGATCTCAGATACCTGCCTTTTAATGCCTTCTATTGTCACCCCAGTTCCTCTCTTTGCCTCTAAGCTTCAGAGATGATTAAGACACAACCGCTGGCAATACCCTCTCTGCCTTTTTTTAAGGCACATCCTTCTTTCTACTACCTTTTTTTTTTTTTCCCTGCTCCAAGAAAGAATCTTTTGAGCAGCCTAGGGAGAAAGGGAGTTTCTGAGCGGAACTGAAACTTCTTTTTTGTGTTTGTTTGTTTGGTTTTTTTTGTTTGCTTGTTTGTTTCAGAAAGAGGTGGCATTTCCACAAATCTCTGAGCTGAAAATTACAAGGAGGAAGAAGGACAAATAGACGCTAACAAAGTGGGAGAGCAAGGTGGGCAAAACTTTTGACAGGTTTATTGAGAGAAAGCTCCCCAAAGTGATGATGGAATTATTGTCTTCCTAAACACCATTGAGTTGCCCCCAAGGGTGGATTCACCTCACGTGGATGAGATAACACAGTAGGTTATGTTCAACAGTAGGTGCTTGTGCTCCTGCCAGTTATCCCAGCAGACCACAAGCCTCTGGAAGGTCCTTCACTTCACTTGAGACAAATCAGCCTCTGGAGGTCCTTATTGGCCTTTATTTGACTTTAAAAGGATCCATGGAGGATTAGCTGTAGCATGGACAACTAATTCTGAGATGCCTCGGATAAGGCAGGCAAATCCTACCCTACAGCTCTGTGCCATAACCTATATATAAAAGCTACCATAAAAATGCACTTGTGATTAATCACATATCCTTACAAGTTGTGAAATTCCACGTAATAGTTCCCTCATGGACCATAATACACACTTTCTGTCAGCATAATGTTTCCTGTAAAGGTGCGCAGCAACCATCGCTCCAGAAGAGCTCAGCGTTTTGGACCACGTTGCAATTTCTGAGGGAATCATAACTTTGCCTTGATTTGAATGCAATTAAACTCTCTGCCATAATAGCAGCATAACGACAAGAATATTTTTTCTTTATTTCCTCAGCTTGGAAATTAAAAGGGAATAACACACAGTGGTGCACGAGGAAATGGACCTTCAATTCCATACGGGCAGCAGGGTTCTCAAGGTAGCTTGTTCTCCTTTCTGGTATGAAAAGTGATGCAGGAAAATCCATCTATGTATTTCTCTTTCATGCCCACTTCCAGTGCATGAAAAGGAGGAAGTTGTGCCAGCAGTTAGGACATGACCTGTTAGCCATGTACCTTTGTTTCACAGGCCTGCTCTGGGCTTTAGGGTAGTTACTGAACCCCTGTTTGCTTGTCTGAGATGCTGAGACCTGAGACCTGATCTAACAAAAGCTGTGTGCAGGTTTAACTTTGCACATGGTGCACAGTGCCTTACTGAGATGCTGATAAACGGCTTGGGTAGAGCAGAAATGATAACTTCACCCACTCCAGTTTTACTGTTCAAAGCCATCCTTCAACTAATTATGATCTTGGAATGTTGTTGTGGGTTTTCTGTGTGGGTTTTTTTGTGTTTTGTTTGTTTGTTTGTTTTGGTTTGTTTGTTTTGGTTTTTTGTTTTGTTTGCCTTTGTTTTTTTTCTGTGTGTGTGCACAAAACACATTAAAAATGCCCAAATCCTTCATTACTGTTATAGTCACCAGTTTTTGCTTTATGTATCTTGCAAGCAGTATTTTTATGGGCCTCTGAAGGACTGATTTACACACAATTTAACAGTGTTTATCTCCTGATGTAGTCATCTCAATGCTCAACATCAGCAGTTGAGATCTTATCACAGCTAAACTGCTCTTAGTGCATTCTGGCCATCCTGCCAAGGAACCATCACACAGCCTCTACTATCTCCCATCACACCAACCCAGCCCTTTCCCAAATACCCAGACACCAAAATCCAACACAAATGAAATCCTTCCCCGTATGAAGGATATGGGGAACCCTTCCTGTTTGTCAAAATGAGCTGTGTTAAAGCTTGAGAGGCTTAAAGAGAAGGCCGTGCTCGCCTAAGTGGCGCTGAGAAACAAATGTGTAGGCTAGAAGAAAATGTTCTTGGCTTTTTTGGTGCTAGCTCAGTAATGAGCACAACTCAGCGTGTGCTTTGGATGCAATTCTGCACAACCAAAGTAAGAGGGATCATTTGCTGGTGTCCTGGAAGGGAACATAGTACCCAATCCTCACTTGCCACTAATATCCTGAGTTTTCAGACCATATATTGCCTGTTTAAAGAAGTGGCATACCAAAGGATGGGGGTTTCTAACAAACTGGGCCACCAAGCACACAAATCAAGGTTGATCCTGCCCTGTGCAGGGCCAGGGGCTGGATTTGGTGATCCTTGTGGGTCCCTTCCAACTCAGGGTATCCTATGATTCTGTGATTCTATGATCTTGGTTGACTAATCTTGTTATAGCACAGGCACACAGCCTGTGACTCCAGTCCCAGAACATAACATAATTTAGGCTAAACCCCCCCAGTGTATTAACTTTAGAAGTATCCAAATACTGAACAACTGAAAACTAAAGTTCCTGCTTGTTTTTTCCTCTCTCTGCCTTTGCCTGAAATTAAAAGACAGCTTCGCTAAATTGTTAATCTGGAATGAGGACCTCACAATTGGATGCTCTGACACAGATGCTTTGTTCTTGTTTATACAGCATGCAAAATGTGGGTGGTTTATCAGAGGGTTTATCTACCTATTTTGTCTTATCTCGCCTAATTGCAAGCTCAGGTATAAAGAGAATAATTGAATCTGCAGAGTAAATAAACAAACATTGCACACAGAACTGAAATAAGCAAAGATTGTCTGAAAATTCCCGTGTGTATCTATAGGTTTCTCCTTTATTTTTTTTTCCTACAGCTTTCCTGTCCCAGGGGCTTTAGTGTAGTCCAAGTTTTTCTCTACTGCAGACTGACACCCATTTCCATTTTAATAACGACAGTGAATGCAACAAGCAGGGCCAGGCTGTGCAAAACAAACACCCACTAATTTGTAGTCATTTAAATATGTAAAGCTAGTCTTTGATGTTAATGCACCATTAAAAAGGAGCTGGGAAGTTCACACGTCTGCTCCCGTGTCGCTTGTCAGGCAGCAGAACAGCTCAAAGAGCAGCTCGTTGGTTTGCAGCGTCAAACCCACCTCAGCAAGTTTGGTATCTTGTAAAAACTTCTGGTACCTGACACCTTCAAACTTTACAGGACATGGAAAATCCGTGGGAAGAAAGTGCATTTGCAGAGCTCGTGCCTTTTTCAGGATCAAGGTGATACTAATTAATCAGAATCCTTAATTTTTAGTGTTTTTTTTTTTTTTTTCCTGAATTCCTGTTCTTTGGGATAAATGGGCAGCAATTTCACCTATTTATCTATGAGCTGAGACATGACTGCTCTTATTTCTCCCCTTTCTGAGGTGAAGAGCTTCACTGAAGTACCAGGAGGTCACCGGTGTCTTTCAGAAAATAAAACAGGCTAATTTAGGCATTTGCAACAGTTTTCAGCTTGGAAGGTAGACAGTTGTGCTGCTAACAACCACCTGATTGAAGTAATGGTCTATTTTTTTACCCAGAACGAGTAGCACACAGGTACAACATGTATACCTTTGGCATAGACAAGTGAATTGCATTCCCATTTTTGGGAGAAAAGAAGGCAGCATTGCTTCTTTCAAATCCTGTTTTTTAAATCCCTTGCTAAATCCCGTTAGCATTGCTGCATTATTATAACATAGGCAACATGTGTGGCACACATGCACAGACATTTCATTTCACTGCAGCAGTGTGATGAAAGCCATATAATTTTTTTTTTCATTAATAGGCCAAATTGGTGTTTTTCCCCCACTGTTTTAACTGCTCTCTTAAGAGGTTTGCTCTCTCCAGCATTCCCATGTGCATTTTGCATCCTCAAGGCTTGTTCTACACATCTGCAACACTTTCACTCTGCCTGTGTAGTTAGTGAGTCCATATTCCCACTCTGATTGCATTGGAAATAATATCCATCAGCCTGGGTAAAAAGCATGCTGCAATAAAGGGGATTCATCAGAATAGAACCAATGCACAGATAAAGCCAACCAAAAAATTGTAGTGTGGCAGTGTTGGGCACAGAGGTGGAGCTTCTTTCCAAAGAAGACAACCAGGTGCAACCTGTGCAGCCACTGACCTCCCACACTCATTTCTAAGCTCTCCTTTCCAAGAAATTGAGGAGCTTGTGTGTTTCTTTCTTTTTCTTATGATAACAACAACAACAACAATATTTTTGTCTTTGCAAATATTAAATATTTGTTGCTGGCTGCTCTTTAGTCCATGGCTCCCTCAGATCCAAGTCAATTCATTCCCACAACAGCAGCAGAACTGAACTGAGAAAGCCGATTTCTACTGTACAAAAAGTCAGGATGAAATTTGTCCTCCTTTTGCAGGAAAAAACCCAGCCTTTGGTTTTGATAATAAACCCGTAATTTATTCTTGGGTTAATGAATTAATACTCAGTTCAGGCACCACTAGGCAGGGACAGAGCAACAGGCAGAGCTGATGTGAGCTATGCTTAGTACCAAATATGTTCGAGATAGAACATTTGTCAGAAATTGTTTACTCTGTTTATAGTTCTTCAGCTTCTAAAAATAACCCTGCACTGTCTCATCTCAAAAATGAGTAAAACAAACATGAGAAATCAGTGAAATAACTATTTTCTGCATTCAGACATCTCTTTGACTGCACGAGAGTGGTAGGCAAAGGCTCGATCATTAAATTTGTGCATAAGGAAATGGATTTATGTGTAAATAATTATTATGCATGTTAACTAGCTGCACACATCACAAGGAAAACATCAGGGAGGTTTGCTTGTTGAGGCTAAACAAAATATGTTTGCTTCATGCTGTTCTTTTATGATCATTTTTACTGGAAGCACAGTATATAGAGGCACAGCAATCATATATTTTTCACTGAAAAAGCACCATCTGTCTTTGGAAACAGCATCAGGCTCTCTCCAGAGAAAAACCAAAGTTGGTCAACTTTGTAGCTGTCAACCTAGAGTTGAAAATATTCCCTCTTTTGGAATGTCTTGATGTTGTTTACGTGCACCTTTCTGGTAGTGATTTCCAATGCGGCAGAAAATAATTAATTGCTAGAAACTTGAAGATAGAAATGACTTCAAATAGAATCTTGCCAGTGATCTGGCAAACAAACCGTTCTTTATTTCAGTGTTTTCATCATGGTGAAGGAAAAATTTCCTTAGATGAAAACATATCTGCCTGGATTATGGGACAATACTAAAACTGTAAGTGATGAAAAGGATACAGGCTTGCTGGAGTCTTTCTAGTTCACATGGTAGCTCTTCCTGGCAGGAACAGTCTGAGATAGCTTTTATAACCCAATCTTCAAAGAAGCTTCACCTCCATCTCCAGGTTTGTCAGTCAAGTCATTCTCATTAAAAACTCTGCCTCTGTGAACAGAAAAATATGGTTTTGCCAGTGAAAATCTGGGTGTGTGGTGCCATAAAGCTGATAGGCATTACGTTCCTGGGAAAACATCTTCCATAACAAGGTGCAGAAGCATTCCACTGTCCCCTTGCTGAGTGGGAGAAGGACACCAAAGGCATGGGGGTCCATGCATTTGAGATGTATATAAATATCTCACAGGTGGGTGCCAAGAGGATGGTGCCTTTTTGGTGGTGCCCAGTGACAGGACAGGGAGCAATGACCATAAAGCAAACCAGAACAAGCTCCATCTCAACACAGAATCACAGAACATGCTGAGTTGGAAAGGACCACAAGGATCATCTTAGCTGTGCACAGGACACCTCAACAATCACACCCTGTCCCTGAGAGCGTTGCCCAAATGCTCCTCGAGCTCTGGCAGCCTTGGGATTATAATAACTGCCCTGGGGAGCCTGTTCAGTGCCCAGCCACTCTCTGGGGGAACAACCTTTTCCTGATATGCAACCTCAGCCTCTCCTGACACAGCTTCTTGCTGTTTACTCGAGTCCTGTGACTGGTCATGAGAGCGAAGAGATCACTGCCTGCCCTTTTGCTTCCATGGGGAAGAACTTCTTTCCACGGGGGTGGCAGATCACCGGAACAGCTGCCCGGGGAGGGCGTGGAGTCTCCCTCTCCGCAGACACCCCAAACCCCCCTGGACGCGTCCCCGTGTCACCTGTTCCAAGTGACCCTGCCCGCCTTGGCTGTGGGGTCGCACCGGGCGATCCCCCGAGAGGTCCCTGACAATTCTGCGGTTCTGTATTTGAGCATCTCTCTGACCCGACCCTGGACGCCCGGCGCTCTCCCACCTTAGCGCGGGGGGGGAGGGATGCGGGATGCAGGAGGCGGGATGCGGGATGCGGGATGCGGGATGCGGGATGCGGGCTCTGCCCCCGCCCCCCCCCCGCGCCCCGCGGGGCTCTGCCGGGCGGCGGCTCCTCCTCCGCGGTG
>VXAW01002545.1:75524-182083 GCA_013399735.1 Tyrannus savana | reverse complement strand
GGATGGACGGATGGATGGACGGATGGATGGACGGATGGACGGATGGACGGACGGATGGATGGACGGATGGATGGATGGGTGCGGGGGGCGGCGGAGCCCCCCGGGCCGGGCACAGCGCGGGGGCCGCGCTGCGGGCGGGGGGAGCGAGCCGGCCCCTGCCATCCGCTCTGTGGCAGGCTTTATGTGTGTGTCTGTGTGTCTGTATCTGTCTACATCTATATATATCTATCTATCTGTCTTTTTGGCTGTTCGGCAGCCGCGTATTGCCACACAGGGAGCGCCTGGCGAGCCGGGCGGCACTTACACCATCGCCGAGTTAACTGTAGATGTCAGGCTGTGCTTGCGCTGGCGTGATGTCAGACTGGTAATGCCGCGCAGAAATGGTGAATTCGGTGCGGGCAGAGCGTGATGGAGACGGCACAGACCCAGCTGGTGGAGCCTCTTTCTTCCCTGGTGCGGGGCCTGCTGTGTGGGTAGTTCCCCGGCGCAGGCGGATCGGAGGGGCACTGGGATAATTAGCAATTATTTGTGGGTAGCTGCGGCCTCGGAGGAGCAGATATTTACGCCTGGAGCAGAGATACTTGGCTTGCTTTCCCTCACAGAGGTATTCAGGCGTGTGTTGGTTAGGGAGTCGTTTGCTGATGCCCGTCTTGTCTGCAAGTTCTGCGGGGAGGGAGCCTCCGTGGGTACCGCTCCCGAGGAGGAATTCTTGTTGTGCGCTGGGGAAAGCTGGCTGTCATCAGTAGGTGGTTCCGTATTAGCCCCCGATACGACCACGATTCCTCCCGAGCTGCTCCTAGACCGGTGAACTAAAACTGAGAGATGCTGAATCCAGTTTCCCGTTTCCCTGCCCTTCACCATTCCCCGTGCCCTGGTTGGTTGGATTTCAGATGGAAAAAAATTCCGGTCCCGGGTCTGTTGAAAGAGATCTGCGTGTTTTGGTTTTGCCTCTCTTAACTTGCTGTTTGATAACAGCCCTGAGGCTCCGCGTTCCTGGAGATCCCTGTGCATGGGGGGCTGGGGGGTTTTGCCATTTGGTGCAAGTGGAGTGCACCGATACTGCCTGGTGTTGTTGAACCTCGCATTATGCGAGGCGTCGTACGATGAGGCAGCTCGATTTGTTTAAGGCTTCGTGATGATGCAGTGCCATAATAATTATAAATCTTCTCGTTGTCTGGAGAATCTTTAAATACTGCTCTGTGTCACACTTCTTGTGTGTTTATTCCCAAGAGGTGCAGGCACAGATGAGCAGGGTTTGGTATTAATCACCCTCATTTTGGGGTGGGAGGGCGGGAGCGCTTTGGCACTGGTGCTTTAGGTTGTAATTTATGGGTGTGACGTCAGGAGCTAGATAAGCTTTTAGAGGATCTGCCGCGTAAATTACGGCCTTTGTTTATATACGTGCAATTACTTGTTTTGGAAATCCACGCTGGAGAGTTTGCTTACGAGCCTGTGCTGGAGCCGTGAATAAGATCCAGCAGAATGTGCTTCGATTGCACAATATTGTTCAGTGGTTGAAAACACTCGGCTTTACCTTGTGCTCACAGCCTACACCAGGTGAGAAGTTACCACATGGCATCTGCACGCTGTGATGTGTACGGGAGTTGGCTGTGAAAGCAGTGACCAGGTGCTGTTATTTTCTTATTTCTCCGTGATCTGCCAGGTGCTTTTATCTTCTGCTTGCTCCCTGATCTGGTTTGGTTTGTTTTTTTTTTTTTTTTTTTTTTTTTTTTTTTTTTTTTAAAAAAAAAAAAAGGGGTTGCTGAAAAAAGAAGTTCANGTTTGTTATGCAATCAGATTAACAAAGGTTGAAATGATCATTCAGCTTTGGGTAAACACGATCCATCTAACAGTGTGGATTAGGGCGATTGTTTACATCGGGCAGATCTGCTGCAGTTACTGGATGAAAACACAGTGAGTGGACACAGTAACGTACTAAATAAGTTTTCAGTAAACTCCTTGGGGTTATAATGTGCTTACTATCGATTGTCTGTGCTCTGGGAGCTTCTGCAGTGCCTTAGGTGCTGCTCGCACGCATGGGCAAACTTACTTTCGGCTTCATTTAGTTGACAGGCGAAGGAAGGCCTGGGTGAGCATCTTCGTGCACGGCCTGGGATGCCCGAGGTGCTGTGCAGGCTCTGTGCTGTGGCAGTCCAGGTGTTGGGTCAAGGAAGATGACCCGATGCTCAACTGGAAGCTTTCTAAATTAAAAAAAAAAAGAAAAAAACTCAATTCCAGCCACGTTTGCTGAAGCTGGCAGCCCCTCAACTGGTCCATTATTAGTTGGCCGTTTCCCCTGGTTGTTGTGGGAGCAGCACTGCTGCAGGAGGGCTTTTTGAGGCTTGTCTCCCTGAGTGTGCTCACAGAGGAGGGGATGATGGGCGTAGGCATCGCTGCTGTGCCAGAGGTGAAACCCTGCTGGGAGAGAGAAGACCTGAAAGGGGAAGGTGGAAGCCTGGGATGGGGAAGTAGCTGGAGCACGGGGAGGAGAGGGAGGTGTTTGTCAGCAGGGACCTGTCTGTGTCTGTGCTCGCTCAGACCCCGCTCTGTGGTTGTACCACAGTGCCCTGGTGTGGGCTCTGGTGCTCTGGAAGTGGACCTTGCTCTAAAAACACACTGTGTGATGGCATCGAGTGTTTGGGAGAAAGGAGGAATAGTTGACTCCTGCAGTCAGTTTTCTGGAGGCCTTTGTATTGGTGTGGAGCCTGAGCCCTTCCAGCCTTCCTCTCATTCAGGGGAAGGTAAGGTACCCTTAAGGGTGCTGCTTTTCCATCCTTCAGGAGATGGTGAAACAGGACTACATTTTGGCTACACATTCAAAAATATTCTGAGAAGGGTTTATTATTATTATTATTGTTATTTTTATTATTATTATTATTATTTCCTTGCTGACTGTGTTTGATTCTACATAAGCAGACATAGAATTGCAAAGGGATTTCACAGGCACTTGCAAATGTCCATCACTGTGCTACTGACTGCTCTGTGTGTGTGCTGTGTGACATATTTGTGATAAACGTACACAGGCACGTTTAGGGTGCGCTGGAATCTAAAAGGAGGGATTTTGGGGAATAGCTAATATTATTAAGGCTCTGGTATTGTTGGATGTTCAGAGGAGGCGGTGTGGGATGTGGTACGCACTCAATAATGTGGTGACTATTACTGGTATTAGTTTACTTCAGCTCCAATTTATTAACAGGTTGGGATCTTGTCACCTTCAATTTTGTGAATGGAGTAAGAGGAGTTATTCTTGGCCTGACTAGCTCGGTAGCTCTGATGTTGGGGCCACTTTTCTGGTGCACAGGAAAACTGTAACTCCAGAGTTGTCCTCCTGGTAAACCCTTCCAGTGGTCATTAGGAAATCTTTGGGCTGGCAGTTCCAGTGAGGCTGTTGTGTTTAACAGCTGCTGATGGATTGTCTTCTCTTAAAAATGTCTTGATTTGCTTTGAAAAACTTTATGACTTTAGTGTTCACAGCCTCCTGTGTTGGTGAACTCCTGGTATAATTGGGCGCTCTGAGAAGGACTTGATTTTATTCATTTTACAGTTTGCCATTTCAAGTGCCTGTAATTTTATCTGAATTGTGGAAGAATATCTTTCTTTTTAGGTTTTCACACAGAAACAGACTATATATGGGGATGTTAACAGATCTTAGAACATATATAGAGATAACTGCTGTATGTTTGCAGTCAGGCGTGCTTTCAGCCCCATTTACAGTCACCTTTCATAAATAGGTACCATTATGGCTGTCATATTTAAATGATTGCATGCAAAAAAAAAATGTTAAAGTAGAAGAAATTATGTGATTTCTGCAGCTGTTCATCCTGCACACACGTTGTGGTAAATCTTGATTGGGAGCCACTCAAGACATCAAAAGGGTTCCTACTTGCCAAGGAGCAACTTCAGCAACGTTGTTTGAAGATTTGCTGAAGTAAATCTGTGCAACATTTTAGGGAACGTGGAAGGATGTGGAGAACAGAATTTAAAAAACTGTGTTAAAGACTTTAAAGTTAAGAAATACGGATTCCAATAAGTGCAGCATCATGCAGTGAAAAGTGGCTGAATCCCTGAATTGTCCCGTGTGTTGGCTTCCATCCTCGACCATTTCAGGAATAGATGGGTGTTAACAAAGTTTTGGTTTAAATTCCCCTTTTCCTTCATGTGGCAGGGAAGCAGAATCCTGTGCCTGTGAATTGACCTACAGTATTTGCTCTTGTCCTGGTGGTCCAGAGGTCTGTCTGGGTTACAGGAGCCCTCTGGGCCACAGATGGTGTTGTACTAGACTTCTGTAGTGGTGGTAATGGCAGTCCTGTTTGGTGTGTCAAAAGAAACCCTTCAAAGGTTGCTAATTTATTACTGGAATCATAGAATGATAGAATATCCTAAGGTGGAAGACACCCACCAGGATTATCACGTCCACCTCCTGGCCCTGCATGAGACACCCCAACAATCCCACCATTCCTGAGAGCATTTTCCAAGTGCTCCCTAAACTCTGGCAGGCTCGGGGCTGTGACCCCTTCCCTGGAGAGTCTGCTCCAGTGCTTCTGAAATCCCGTTGATAAAAATGGGTAGAATTTTCATGTTTTTAAAGCAAACAGAAAATCTTAATCTTGTCATTTCTATTGTTATTCCGCCCTTAAGCCTGTAAACTTATCATTAAAGTGGGTGGAATTTCAGCTTACTGGTTTATGGGTGGGATAATAGTAGAGGGTGACCAGACAAACGTTGTGTTTTTTTTTGTTTTAAAAATAGAGACACTTACATAATGATGCTATACACAAAACAGTATATGCATATGGAGAAGATCTCTGCAACAGTGTTAATCCAACAGCATCCCTTGCCTGTGTGTCTGCTGTCACTTGCTTCAAAGGAAGGTAATTCTGGAGTGAAGAGATGCCAGTGCCCAGTGATTTAACTGGAATATTGTGTTGGTCCAGTCCTGAACAGCCTTTAGGCAGGGCTCTGGGTTAGAGGTTTGGAGAAACAGATTTTTGAACCACTATGAGCTCCCAATTTTTTATCTCAATAAAGGAAAACTATTCTTTCTGGGTTTTTTTTGGAGAGAACTCTTGTCTGTGGTTTGAGTTGTTTGCAGGGATTCATCTCTTAATGTGTGGCGTGTGCTTAGTAAATCTGAGGCCCTGTTTTCGAGAATGGAGTGTTATTGCTAATAAAAAAAAAAAACCAAACCAAAGCAGTGAACATGTCTGAGAGCATCAGGATGGCATCAGGGTTCTTTTCCTCTTACTGTGAAAGTTTGTTTTCCTTCTGTCTCTGTATTTGTAACTGAAAAGAACAGACTTTTTATCCATGAAGTTTGGACAAAGATAAAAGGCAGGCTCACTTGAAACGTGTATTAAATAGGGAAAATGTTCCAGGATCTATATATACAGGTGGGCATTTTCCCAAAAGTGTGTGTTAGGTGTTGAGGCCGTAACTATGTTGTTGCTAAACCAAAATTCTAGCCCTGAACGTATCTATAAATACCACAGGTAGCCTCACAAGCCTTTGGCCCTGTGAAACGATACGTAGCTGGAATCATTTCATACACCAGGACATAAAAGGACCTTGGTGAACTTGTGCTTTTATACTAAACAGGGAAAAGTTTATCCAGGTTGCCCAGTTTATCCACACAAAGACAGCTCTTTATTTGGCGAGGGGGAGGGACCTACCCCTTAGACTTTCCTCCCTAGGATTTTTATCTCATCCCATCCTGAGTTTTTATTAATAAAAGCAGGACAACTTTAATGTTTCTGTGCGTTTGGCAGACAGAGCTCTGCATTTTGGAGTCGTGGCTAATTAGATTTGTGGAGCCTGTGCAGCAGTTCTGGATATTGGGCAGGGATGTTGTTTTTGCAGGAAGACAGAGCAAGGAACAGCTTGTTCTCATTCCCTTCCTTAGGATGGCAGCACCGTTTTCTCTGCCCTTTGCAGGTTTGTGATGTTGGTGTGCTGTTCCTGGGAAAACAGACTTGTTGAACTTTGTGTTTGGAGAATTCCTTTTAAGTTGCTATTCAGTGAAGCTCTGAATATTGGATATTTGCACATCTCCAGTGGAAAACAGTCTGAGGGAAGAATTGGCCTGTAAACCAAAACAAATGCTGTCTTTTTAAGCGCTGGTAACGGGCTGTAAGCCCATTTCGGCTTCAACTTTTGAGGGATGACTAAGACATTTCTCTGATCTGGCAACAGCCAGTTTGGATCCTGCAGCTTAATTTTGTCTCCAGGCCCGCTCATCCCAGCTGACGTGCAGCAAACGTGCCGGCAGAGCGTGCAGGAGTTCGGGCTTTTGCCGCCGATGGATTTGCCCAGCGCTCCCGTCCTTGGGAAGCCGCCCTGGGCGTCGGGGCGTCCTCTGAAGTGGGATGTTCAAAGCTGTGGTTTGGGCTGCTGAGCGTGGCCAGCCGTGTGAGGCTGAGGGACGGGGCGCTGCTCCTCTCCTTCCAGCGCAGTTGTGCCTCTGACGTCCGCGCACTGGCTGCGGTCTGGTGGGTGCCCAGAGGCCTCAGCTTTCTCTTCCGAGCCTTTATTTTTGCAGGAATCTGAAACAGCAGAGCTGAAGCTGCTGAGTAAGCCGGACTGAATCCAGGGGAGCAGATCTGGCTCTCCCCTTCGCCTGCCGCGGAAACGCGGAGAGGAGAAACTCCTATGAGTACTCCAGGGACTTGTTTTATTGATAGGTGAAAGAAAAGCCAACCAGAATTTTCTGATACTGTCTCTATTGTTTTTTACCACTCAAAGTTCTAATGGATATAATTGTTTTTTTCTTGTGATATATGTTTTTAAATTACTCCCTGGTTTTCAAGTGTGGGAGTCTTATCAGCCAGTGCTACTGAAACGAAAATCAAAACCTCCCAGTGAACAAGCTCCTGAGATAATTTCTCTTGGTTTTCCTCCGTTTAAGAAAATAATAAGAGGGAGCTGTGTCTGTTCTGTTTTGGGTGCGTCGGATAAGGTGTATCTTTGAGATTAGAAAGTCCCGATGCTCGTGGGAGGAGGGGAGCGCTTCTTCCTTTTGTCTCCAAGGTTGCAGCAGAGGATACTAATTACCCACCAAACAAACTGGGTTTGGGGAAGTTTGCCTTGGCTGTGGCGGTGAAAACGTTCCGTTTGGAAGAGCTGCGCGAACGACACCCGCGGGCGTTTCACAGCAGGATAAAAACCCAGCCCCTGGCTGCCCCCCAGCCCTCCCGTTCCAGGCTGCAGGAATTACACCCAGGCAAGCTTTTGAGATGGCAACAGCCAGCGTGCGTGTTCCGGAGCAGACTGCGCACGGGAGAGCGCGGCACAGCCCCGAGCAGAGGCGTCAGCAGTGAGGAGGGACTGCCATCCCAGCACAGACAGGGACCGAACGGCCGGAGCGACGCAGCACCCGCGGCAGGTCGGGGGTGGTTGCGAGCCCGGAACAGGGGGGTTGGTTTGTTGTTCTTCCCCAGCGACAGCGCTCTGAGGGGGATTTTCCTGTAGCCGCCACTCTTGGACGTTTTGGCAAGAGAGAGACTTGTCTTCTGAAAAATAAAACATTCAAAGATGGGATAAGAGGCCTCAGGCTTAGTAAGAGCGTTTTAGGAGAATAATAGATGCTCAGCCTTGTGAAGCTGCGTTTAGTTGTACGTTTATTTGGGGATTTTTTTTTTTTTCCAAGCATAATGGAAAATTATGCACTCAGCTCTTCTCTGAGTTGCTGTGGGATTCAGGGGACCTGATTTCCCTAAGACTGTGAAAATCCTGGGCTTTGCAATGTAAGTTTTGTTTGCCATTACACTCCTGTGCTAGTCTTTGAGCCTTTTTTTCATCCGCAGCAAATGCTTGGGTGCTGCAACAGAAATAGTTTAAAAGCCAATGATTTGAGAGAAAAAGAGCTGGAGCTTCTTAGATGTCTGGGGACTGGATGAAGTAGGATTAATCTGGCATTAAGGCAGAAATTTGTGAGAGAAGCTCGGTCAAGTGACTGGCTGGAGAGAGGGGGGATTCATGAAGTCAAAGTCACTTCTTCAGCCAAAGGGGGATCAGGCTGACATCTTTCTGACAGGGTTTTTGCCTGGCCTCTCCCACTCTGGGTAGCTGTCCCATACTTTCTCCGCAATTGCTTGGCATTCTGAGAACTCGTGCCTTAAAAAAAATCCACGAAACAACTCTCTGAGTGAGCAGCTTCCAGAAGGTCGTTAGAAATTTAATACTACAGTTTAATGAGGCTTGCGAGTTACCTGTAACACAAATAACAGTGCTGACGAGTTGCTTTTCAATTATTAATTTTTGTACAGCAAGTTGTTGGCCATTAAGATGGGTTGTCTATGCAAAGTGGTTCCATAAAATGCAAATTATTGGCTTCTATGTGGGTCAGAAAACACGGCATACTTGGTGTAATTCTTGTAGTTAAATAAACTCCTTTGCTAGGCAAATAATTTAAGCACTGGTTTCTCTTAGCATTGTCAAAAACATACGCAGGCTCTGGCTGAGCGTAAATAAAAGCGTTTCAGCTTTGAGTGATGACTGCAGGATTTGGCTTAAAAGCTATTTTTGGGCCGCGGGCACAGCCCAAAGCTGGGGGATGTAACGTGGCTCCGCTCCTGGAATGGCGTCAGGATGGGAGGAGGATGACTCAGTCACCCCTGCAACTTCCTCGTTGCTCCGGAGAGGTGGTGATTTACTGCAGGTCTGTGTCAGCAGGAACAGCCGTCGCCTGCGCTGATTCAGCCGCCCCGGCAGGGGTGGTGGAGGATGTGCCACCCCAGCTCTGCCCCAGCGGGCCCTCCCCACCCTCAGCTGCCAAGGGTGTCGGCAGAGCCCTCGCCTTTCCTTTCCTCCCCCGCCGCTGACTGCCGGCCAGGCACCCTCACCAGCGTCGGGATTTGGGTGGCGTTCCTCTGGAGTCAGGGAAGAGAGGCTGGGCAGAGCCCCCGGGGCTTTGGCCCTCTGCGGGTGCTGAGGTTGAAGCGACAGCGAAGGCGGCAGAATCAGCGCACAGCGATGTTGCTGCTGGGTTGTAAAGTTGCTCCAAACCCTTCCAGGCCCTGCCCTGGCCTTGTCTGGTAGGCAGGACAGGTTGGGCAGCAGCACAGGACAAGAGGAGACTGCAGGGAACAAGGCAGAGTTCACTGAGGACTGAAGCGTGATGGGTCAAGGGCTCTTTGTTTCTCTGGGGTTTGTGTTGGCTGCAGTGCACCAGGAGGGATTTCTCTGCTTGCTGTTGTGAGGAGTAAAGCAAGCTGTTGTTTAACTGCTGGCTTTTGCTGCCTGCCTGCCTGCCCTCCAAAAGAAACCCCAAAGTACATAACCCACCGGTCTGAACACCTGATTTTGAAATAAAGCACTTTCTTTCAGATGCAGGAATGGTCCTACCATTGTCAAAGGACCATGGTGGAGAACAGCATCCTGACAGCAATACCTCCTCCTCCCTTCTCTTCCACTCTGCTTTTCCAAGAGCTACTGCTATCCTGGGAAAGTACATGAAGAACCCACTTGCTCTTTCTTGTTGTCAGAGCCCCTATCTTTTTAGTGGAGAGTGAATACCAGGGTAATTGTGTTCCCGTGGTTTTTTTGCCTTAAGTCAAATGTAGAATAAGCAACTCTCTTTTCTTGGGGCATTTTTGCATCGAGTTATGCTTTGAAAAGGCACAAACAGGCTGTTGTTGGCCATAATCAGGGTTAGCTGCTTCCTGAGGTGATGTCTCGCCAAGCAGGAGGCAAGTTCTGATGCAGCCCTTGTCAGAGGCAGAGGTGAGCTGGAAGATCCCAGGTGAATAAACCATGCCAAGGAAGTTATTCCCCAAAAATCTGTGGGTTTTCTAAGCATGTGAGATCAACTCCACACTTTTGATCTTGGCTGGGGCTGAATATCCTCAGGAATAAAAAACACAAGTAAGAATGGAGGCAGCCCCGAAGACTTCTTGATTTCTCTTTTATGGCTGCTCCCTGGGGGATTGCGCTGTTCTGTTTGCTGGTGGATTCTTTTAACGAGTAAATTGGTGACCTCTGTGCTTTTTTAGGTGTCCAGTTTCCCATTTGTCTCTTCCTTGTGTATAGTTTTCCGTTCCTTACCGGCTGCCAGCTCCCACAGCATCTCATGAACGTGCCTGAATCGTGTTTTGTGTTGAAACAGTTTTATTGCTTTCAAAATACTGACCGTGGCCGGGTGTAAAAATTAAAGTAGCGTGTGAGCTTCAGTCTGCTGCTTCTGTGGCAGTAAAGTCAAACTCTGTGAGTTAAGCTCCCTATTTGTAAGGTCTCTTCCAAGTGCAAACTGAGCTGAGGTCCTGTCTGTGGGAATGCTGACCTGGTCTCAGTGTTGAGGGGGGGGAAAAAAAAGCATTGGAGGAGATGCAAGGATCTTTCTGTATCACCAGGCCACAGGAACTGGTTTTGTATCTCCATTTGAATGTCCAAGAAGAGATGGAAAGCAGAAGATGGGAGTGATTTTCTCCCTGGAGGTAGCCTCTTGGTGGTAGGGATGGCAGGCTGGCTCTCCAGTTTCTGGCTCATCATCCCAACCTGGTCATTAGCCACCAGGTCTAGTAGGTTGGAGTGTTGGGTTAGTCAGCAGGGGTACTCTAGGACAGAGTTTAAACCTGATGGAAATTACAGCAGTCTGAGGTGCGGCACCTCATACCTGAAGTTGTTCCTGTGCTTACCTGGAAACGTAGGAATGAACCCTTGGTGTATCTATCCTTGGCAGTTCCCCTGGTTTCTGTCCTGTTTGCTGCTTTGTTGTAAATTTCTAGTGGAAAGGCTTGGATGAAATGAGTGCCTGCAGGGAAAGTCTCAGGGAATACTGGGGAAAAGAGAACAAGCTTGCATTGGAAAAATGGCTTCAAAGCATGTGATAAGGAGGGAAAAACATGCATGGTTCCAGATAGTGCTGGGGTAGGAGAAAAATGGCATGGGGTCGTGAAATTATACGTGGGATGGGAGTTGGGAGACCTTTTCCCAAGGGGCTGTGGAGCTGTTGCAGCTGGAGTTGCCCATCTGGGCTCTTTGCAGCTGCGACGATATCTTTGTGGTGGAGCTCTGAGCTCAGTCTGTGCCTTGCTATCAGAAAAGAAAAAACAGGTTCCTCTTCTCAGCTTTGAAGTGTTTTTGGTGGTTTTCTTTTTTCCTTTTTTTAACAGTGAAATCTGGATTAGAAACCCTTTGATCAACTGGAACCTCAGTAGCCTAAATCCTGTTCTCATAACAGATTTGCTTTTCAAATACTATTTTTAAGTTCAGGGTTCTGAAGAGGAGTGTTTCCTATTGCTGCCTGTGACAAGCACTGATGCTCCCAGTCCAGTCCTGGGGCTGGGGTGTGCACCCCAATTTGCTGATGGTTTTTTGGCTCTTCAGCCGCCTCCGCAGGGTGAAGCCAGTGCTGATTGACTGCAGGGTTGTATTGCTAATAATTGTAAACAGCAGTTCTGACTCACTGGTCATGGAAGACTGAAGTAAAGTTGAATATTGTGGCTGTGTTTATTTGTTTACATATAGGGAAATTTATGTGTTTATCAGCAGAGATTAGTTTAGCCCATGTGTGCACTTGTGTTCGGTTCTCTGGGGCTGAAACTGGGTACTCCTGAGGTCACAGAGAATTTTGCTGTTGAGCTTAGCAAGTCTGGGATTCAGCTTCTGAAAGTTTGGAGGCACAGTGGTTTTTAATACTGTTAAATGCTGTAGAAGAAGGGTTGTTGTGGCTTTGCATTTCCATGATCACAGATGCGAGGAGGGAAAAAATAAGCTGGTAACACGTCTTTCTGGTTGCCCTCTTTAGAAGATGTGCAGCTCCCCTGCACATCTGGCTTTTGGTTGTCTCCCAAATTCAACTCCTCCCTCCCCTCCTGCCGTCCCTACCTACCTCATACAGACTGGAGCTTGCAGGTTCCTCGGGTTTAGCATGGCCTGAAAACGAGTGTTGAAAAAGAAGCTGAGAATAATAGTTGGCCTCCGTGATGCCTGGCAAAGGAGGTAATCATAGAATCATGGGATGGTTTGGGTTGGAAGGGACCTCGAAGCTCATTTCATTCCAGCTCCCTGCTGTGGAAAGGGACACCTTCCACTCGGCCAGGTTGCTCCAAGCCCTGTCCAGCTTGGCTGTCGGTATTCCATGCTGGCTGATTCTTTGCAGTTTGGGGGTAGGAGCAGGGCCTGGGCATGTAGTACCTTGGTCATCACCATCCAGAGCTGATATCAAGAAGAAAAATGACGTGGGAAGTGGGAACAGTATGTTCTCAAGTGTGTATTGAACAGGGAGGTGGCGAGGTGGAGGGCTGGAGATGAAACGGGAGGAGCTCAACGAGGCTGGAAACGTGAGCAGGAGAGAATGAGACATGGAGTAATGAAACCAAAAGGCACTTGCTGTTGAAAAGGAAGTTGTGTAAGGGCACACGTGTGCTTTGCGTTGCTGTCTCAAGGTGGGTGGTCAGAGGGGCAGAAATGATCAAGTGATTCCTCCTCCTGGTCTTCATGTGGTGTGTATTATGGATAAAAGCTTTCTGAGGGAGAGCTGAAGGCCAGAGCTGGTTTCTGTAGGCTATGATGGAGGCTTTGTGTTGCTTTTCCTCTTTGTGCACCCTTCTCTTTTAATGAGTGGCATATAGTTGGGCTGGATTCAGCCAGGAGATTGATCAGTTGAACCGTGCTGAGCAGCAGCACAAGCGATGGGCAAGGCAGAACAGGAAAGAGAGAATTTGGTCTCCAGTTAGGGTTTTTCTACAACTCTGAAATACCAAAGATCAGCCAAAAAGCTTGTAAATATTCCATTTGTGAATTGCAGTGATTTTGTGTGATGTGCTTTAATGATAACCCTGTCATCTTTTCCAGGTGGATATGTTAATACTCCACTTTAGAGCAGTATTTATTCTGATTTCTGTCTGTACCCCTTGTTTGTCCCCTAAACCACGTCTCTTTCTACCTAAAAGCACTTAGATAACCGGTGTTATGGCAAAATAATCACCACTCTTGTTGGTTGCCCAATTCTCAGCTGTGCTGCTTTGTACTCTGGTGTCTGATTGCAAGCCAGACAAGCAGGTAAAGTACGTAAAAAGCAAAGCAACAACAAGAGGGGGAAAAAAAAAATTACATTTGATTAAAAGCCATATTCCAGTAGCTTTTCCTGGTTAAAGGTCCTGCTGTGTGCAGTGTTTGTGCTCCGTGTCCACCACCCCCGAGAGCCAAACCGGCGCGAATTTCCGCGGGGTTTCGTGTTGCCGCTTGCGTTGGCACACAGTTGTGTTTGACAGGAGAAGTCCTGGCAGGACACCAGAGGGACAGGAGCTGGCTTGCAGGCCAGCAGAGGTAATGGAGCGCTGTGCCTGCTGCAGCAGGGCCTCGTTATCCAGGAAGAAATGCTTTTTAGTGCTGGTTTTCAGAGGGGGGAAGGTCGTGTGTGTCGTATCTGCAAGGTCTTAGGCAACAGAAAGTTGTTTCATGGGGGGGCTCCTCTTACTGGTTTATTTTTTTGAAGAGTTTCTAAAAAGTTCTTAAGGAATTCCTTGGTTAACTTCACTGAAGAATCAAAACGATTTGCTGTGGAGCTCCCTCTTTGCCAGCACCAGCACCATTTCCTGTTTTGGTTTGCTCTTCTTCTTAAATTTCCCCTCAGCACATTACTAATTGTGTTGTGCTGGTGCAGGGAAACTCCTGATGAGATCAGGTGGTGTTCTGTCAACTACAGTCTTGTCTTTCAGTGAAGGGATTGGCTCCCCAAAGCTCTCAAGGTATGGAGGAGCAGCCAGGGGTGAGTGGGGAGCAGGAAAATGGACAGGGCAGCCCAATAAGTAACCCTGTGCAGTGATGATCAGTCTGTGTTGACTTGCTGTGTTGCACTTAACTACAACTTTAGTGACACCTTGAACTGAAGAGGAAAAAGTTGCCCCTTCTGAATTTGGGTTGGTGTAGTAGAGGGTGTTACATGGTGGTTTCACCTTGATCTGTATTCCTGCACCCCTTCCCAAGTATCCTTGGCTTCTCTTGAGTGCAGGATGAAATGGACTTTTAGTCTGACCCAGTGTAGTTGTTGGGAATAATTCTGCGTTTTCAGCTCGTCTTTAAAGTCTTGTGTGGCCTTGTGGGGTCTGCATAGGGTGGCTTGGGGGATTCCACTGCATAATTTGTTTCTTAAGTTGCTGCTTTAATTTGTTTCTTGTGTCCTCTGCTGAGCTTATTGGATAACAGTTCTGGAAAGCAGAGGAATAGAATGAAAGTTTGATGTCAAATTTCAAAAAAAAAAAAAGCCTGTTTCTGCTGTGTATGTAAGAGCAGAGGGCTGGAATAGCAGGGCTTTCCTTTGCCTCTGCTGTGCTACTTGTCCTTTGCTTTCCTGCCTGTGAAATGGCATAAAAATGCCAACCACCTCTGCTCAGCACATGGGGACGAAGGAGTAAAAGCTCAGTGAAATTGCAGAGTGTTTCCCCATTCATAAAAAGGAACAACTGTTCTGTTGGGCTGGGGCGGTGTCGTTGCCTGCCCTTCATTTCTTTTACCTTGTTTTCTCATCTTCCTCTCAGATGAGTGCTAAAAGAAATGCTGGTATTTCTGCAGTCCCCGAGGAATGATGGATTATCATCTGTTAAGGGGCTGACTGTCTAATTGAAATAGTGAATTTTGAGCACACTGTGAGCACACTTGCTCCTGGAGTGTTGTTACTCAGTGTCTGTGGTGTACGAGGGCTTGCTGGAGGGAAAACTCATTTTCATGTTTATACACTTAATAATTTGTTTTGGTGGAACACCCTTATTTTCAGTCTCTTTCAAGCCAGCAGAAAAATCAATTTACTTTTAGAGTGGGTCACTTTTTTTGAGACTGCACTTCTTTCCCCAGAAGTCTGCAAATGGCATTTTTTCCTCATGTTTTCTACTCATCCACGCACAGCCAATCAGAATGTTATTTTTTTAGTCCAAATACAACCTTGTGGGTTTATTAGCATGGTTATTAGCACCATGCTCTAACCAACTGAGCTAATCTCAGGGTCCACATCAGCTTTTTTTGTAAGAGAATGCTTTGTAAGCCAACTGCAATGTATTTTTGTTCATTTGATGTGAACACGAGCAGAGATACAAAACAAAAAAGACAAATGCAAGCACATGAGAAAAGACCTTTAATAGAGGTCCTGCTTATGTGAATTCTGTTTGATGTGAATGGGAAGCACTGATTATTTGTGTGCATGTGCGTATAAACATGTTTTTTTGATCACAGAAACTGCTGCTCTCCCTTGGTAGCGGTAGGAAATGGTGTTTGGGAGTCAGAGTCGGTGGTGGACGGCCATCTGCTGCGCACCACGTGGATTTGTGGGGTTTGTGGCCGCCCATCTGCAGCTCCCACCCGTTTCTGCTGCTCCCCCGTTACCAGGGGGCTGTGCTAAATCCTCTGGGTAAGATGACTTGCACAAAGCACTGGCTGCTGGCATGCCTGTGTCACTCTTAATGCTGCTTAGTCACGGCCCCTGCTGCCTCAAGGGAAATGAGAAACCCTGGGCAGATGTGGAGCAGGAGCGGTGTAAATGCACACACCTCTGAAAAGTGACCCTAATCAAAGGTACAAGTGTCCAGGTGTGTTTGTAACATTAATAATAATGATGTTTATTAAATAGAATCATTAAGGTTTAGAAAGCCCTCTGAGATCAAGCCCAGCCATTCCCCCAGCACTGCCAAGGCCACCACTAACCCACGTCCCCAAGTGCCACATCTGCAGGTCTTGTAAATCCCTCCAGGGATGGGGACTCCACCTCTGCCCTGGGCAGCTGTGCCAATGTCTGATCACCCTTTCTGTGAAGAAACTGTCCCTGACATCTAACCTGAACCTCCCTTGGTGCAACTTGAGGCTTCTTCCTCTTGTCCTGTTATTTGTTACGAGGAAGAAGAGACCAATCCTTGCCTGGCTGCACCCTCCTGTCAGAGTTGTGGAGAGAGAGAAGGTAATGAGGATAATTAAGGAAGTCGTAGGACCTATGCAGGTGCAGTAGGGCAGATTGCAGTGCAGGACAGCTGTCCAGGTAAGCACCAGTGTCCCCTGATGACCCTGAGATTAGTGTTGGTGACAGAGAGGGACACTGCTCCGGTTCCAGGTTAGGTGCCTTTTGCATGTTCTGGGTTAATTAGTGATTTATGTGCAGATTGAGTTGGATCATTACAATTCTTTATGGTGATGGTGTCCAAGGAAACGTGTACAGGTCTGTAAGGATTTTTGGAGAGCAGGTGGGGTGTGGTGCAGACAGGCCATGGCAACAGTGGGGCTGGGCTTAGGCTTGGTTTCTGCTGGCTGCTTAGCACCAAAGCCTCGCTGACCTTTAGCTTTCACCTTAGCCCTCCATTGTAAACGTGTTAATTGGCCTGTAGCCAGAAGATGTTGCAGCTGAACTTGTGAGAGGTGAAAGCCAACCTAAACCACGTTTTCTAGCGTTGTGCATGTTCAGGCATTTTGTCTGAGGTGATCTTCAGAGGCAGGATGCAGCTACAGCCGCAAATCTGCTTGAGCATCTCCTGCGGGCTGGAGCTCTGGGAACCTGTCTTGGTTGTGTTTTCCGTGTCAGCAGTTCCCCTGCTCCCCTTGGTTCTCCTTTGTCAGCTTTGTGAGGGAGCAGGCTTGAAGCAGAAGATAAGTGGAGACTGAAATGAATATTTAAGCACTTCTAGATGGATTGCACTGACAAGTAAAATCACGGCTTGGTTTCCGTGGGAGGAGCGTTTGCCAGAGCCTTGCCAAATGCTCCAAAAAAGGAGCTGGAGAATGTTAAACACAAACCCCACAGCATTTCATGGGAGTTTATTCTGTTGTTTCAGTAGTGACTCATCTCCAGAATCATCTTCACTGTGTATATGTGGAGGGGGGAAAAAAAGCACTGACAGAGGTCTCAGAGCCACCTACAAAATGCAGTGTCCTGTTCAATTATTAGTTAAAACACTTGAGTATCTCAAGCCCTTGGGCAATTTTGAGAGTTAACCTGGCAAAAGATGTTTGCAGTCAAACCTTGTTCACTTTTTGTTAAAAGTCCTGAATTTTTTGAAGAGTGTGGGATGAGAAAGAAACAGTGTAAGTATAGACAGAGAAAGAAGTGCTACGTATGATTCTCTGGATGGACAGGATTGTTATTTTTGAAACCTCAGGGGCTGTTAAGACATCACTTTTTCCTTTCTGCACGTCACATCTTTGGCTAAATGAGCTGAAAATTAAAGATTAGCGTTTCAGTGTTAAATGCTTCACTTCCTGAGGTGGCCACTCAGCAAGCCAAGGGCTCCTGCCTTGATTTTCCTCCTGTCCCTAATCATTGCCCTCCCAAGCCAGCAGTGAGTACAAAAACAGGAAAGGGGAATGATAAAGTGTGGGAATGAAGTGAGTGCTGAGTTAGCAGTGCCGGGAGGAAAATGTCTCTCTGATGGCAGCCTTGCTTCTGCTGAAGAATAAACTGGAGGTGAACTGACTTAAAATACTTCTGAAGATGGAGTTCTCTCCCTTGTCAGATTTTTCTGTGACCTCTCCTAACAATTTTTTAAAGCAATGAAGTAGAAAGCCTGCCCCTTGTGTTGACTGGATACTGGCATTAGTGTTTTAGCAAACACCTACACAGTATATGTGGACTAAATTATCTAAAGGGCTTGTTAGCATATCATCTGCATGCAAAAGAAGGTGATGGTGGTGATGGAGGCTGCTTAGAAACGATGTGAAGGACTGGCTCCTGTGCGTGGTGCTTCTGCATGTGAAAGCTGCTGCTTTTTCTTTCAAACCTGTTTTTTTTTTTTTTTTTAACTTGTATCATTCCCCAGATATTGTGCAAATCGTTAGAGTGATATTTATTTATTTTTTTTCCACAATATTCCCCCGTGGAATTGCTAGAAAAATAGAACGTGGCCAGATGTCGCATGGGATGTGAAAAGCTGGTGCTGCTTTACTGCCTGGCCAGAGCCACAGAGCCTGACCCGAGGGTTTGGGGGAACTCTCTTGATTCATCAGGATGTTGCCATGTTCCTTTTGGGGTAGGTGCTTGGGGTGTCAACAGGGGTGCACTTTTTTCTTAATTCTTGCATGTTTTTTTAACATTTCCCTCTTCAAGAGCAGAATTAATGCCAAGAAGGAGCGCTGTCCTTTCTCCGTGTTCAAATGAGTCAGCCGTGGTTAGTGAGTCCACTGGGAAGGTTTTGGGGGAAAGGAGGGCCTGTGAACGCTGAGAACAGTGCCAGCCTTGGTTCTGCATCTGAGGACTCTGAGACAGGGCCATTATATAATTTTTTGTTTGCTGTTTTCTGTTTTCCCATTTCAACTGGAAAAAAAAAACCCAACCCCTTGAGCGCAAAACTCCAGACCTTTTGGAAAAGTTTGTCTGGGTGAGAAGCAGCTTTGCTATGGCAATTCCTTCCTAAAGTGAAGTATGGCTGGGGGATCCTGCTCCAGGCTCATCCCTTCTGTTTTTTGACGTTGGTCTGGTCCCATGTAGAAGGATTTCCTGAAGATGCTCCACAGATACACGTGGGGCTCCTTTTGGAAGCAGCACAACCAACCTGGTCTAGTGGAAGGTGTCCCTGCCCGTGGCAGGGGGTTGGAATGAGGTGGACTTTAAGGTCCCTTCCAGTCCAAACTATTCTGGGATTCCACGATTCTGTGGTGATTTTATGGTAGAAATCAGGGTGAAGTCTTGTACTGCCTAAACCTTTTCTAACAAATCTGAAGTGAACCGTTGAGAATGATAGCAAACCAAGCTATGAAATTATTTGCTAGAAATGGTGTATCCTCAAAAATTTTAGCAAGGGAATGCTGTATTTCCATGAAGATCAACAGGGCAAGGGAGCTTTCTGTAATAAAATAGCTGCCAGTAAAAAATGGAGCAGCAGATTTGGGTTGCCTCACTGAGAATTGACATCGCTTGCATTTAAATAAAAGTATCCCACTTAGTGCAGAAACTGTGAGTAAAGATTTGTGCCGTGTCCTTATCAGCTGTGGAGGAGATTGAGGAGGTAAATTCAGTATTTTCCTGTCCAGCCATGGGTGTCCATCTCTTGGGCAGGAGACTGAGACGGTGCCTTTTCTTCTTAAATTGTGGATTTCGGGAAAGCTTCCAAAGCTTTCCACACAGAGGCTGTGGAGGATGTGCTTTGGAAAGGGTTGTTGGTACTTTTTGATTTTCTTTCCGTTGTTTCCTCCACAAAAAATGTCCGTTGGTTTTGGGGAGATCCTTTTCTCTCCATTGTCATTTTTGTAGTTGTTGTTTTGAAGGATTTCAGACTCTTTTGCCTCTTTTATCATAGGAAAATTTTTTAAATTACCCGGCCAGTGCTTTTGTGAAGTTCATAGGGCACGTGAAATATTGGTAGAGCAAAACAATCCACCAGTGAAAATACTTGATCTACAGAACATGTTGTTTCTGAGAAAAGTTGAGTAATGCTTGACTTGATTTTATTTTGTTTTGCTTTGGTTTCTTGGCTTCCAAATCAGTGTTGAAAAATACCTGCCAACCGTAATTATTTTACTGGAAGTTTAATTCAAGGTCTAATTTTACTGGAAGCCCGAAGGAGGGGAGGAGGCCGGAGCTGGAGAATGGCATCTGATGTTGAACGATGGTGATGTCAGACATATTGAAGATAAATGAACGTGTTGTTAATAAAATAAACGTGTAGTGCTGCTTTTGGTCCACAGTGGACCTTTTGGACCAGCTGGCCACTTCACTGCTGGTCCAAAAGCCTTTGCTGGTAGTTTTGGTCATCTTTCACCAGAGCCTCTTGGCACGTGTGTAACTTGGAGCCCTCAAGTTGTTGTGGTGGAAGTGTGTGTGTGTTTGAAGTGCTTTGGCTGAAAAGAAAGGCAGCACTATTCTGATAAGGAGGTGGAAAGGATTAGGTTGCCCGAAATAGCACTTTCTTCATGGCATTCCGGTTTGTTGTTAAAAACACACTGCTGTGCTGATGCTTCTCCATCAGGGAGCCTCCTGAAGCGATTTCAGCATCTCCATGTGGGTCTGCAATAATCTGCATTGCCTGAGTTTTTCCTTCAAAAGGAGAGAAGGCCTAAAAAAACAACTTCTCAGAAGGAATCAGCCCAAAGAGCGGGCTGTGTGGGGAAGCATCCAGTTTCTTCCTTATTCTGTTGTGTTCTGTGGTGGAGCATCACAGATGTGTGGGCACAGAGAGGTCAGTCTTGTGAGAGCAGGTGAGTTACAACTGATGGCTTTGCATCCAGCAGAAAAACAGTGGTTTTATTTTCACCCCCAGGAGGAACGATTTGAAAGGAACCATCTGTCCCTCTTACCATTTGAGTTTTCTTGGTACAGTTCTGCTCATCCCTCTGCAGTTCTCCTTCCTCCCTGTGTTCAGCTTGCTCACATTGTGGGGTCGTTTCATTGAGTGGAAGACCAAGCCCCTAAATCTTTTCATTTAACTTTAATCAGCAGTTTATGTAGTTTAGGAGTCTTCTGGTGTTGCTGCCCATCACAAAAGGCCGTGAGGAGTTTGAAGTGCAGGGTATTTCTGAAATGGGAGAGACTATAAAGGATTGATTTGATGGTTCAGTTGTCCTTTGTGGGAAGTGTTTACAGAGCAGAAGGGGTTGTGGCAGGAGCAGTTAACGTCGTGCTTTAATAATTTAGGCAAAAATGTTTGGGAACAACGCAGTGGGAAACTATTTTCATGCTGTTCTCAGGGGGAAAATAACAGCCATCCTGTGTGCATTGGGCAGGACAGTGATGCTGCTGGCACAACGCAGTTTTGTAGCTCACTGGGAGAATGAAGAAGGGGAAAGGTGAGGGATCAAGGGAAAGGAGACTCTCTGCTCCCTCACCCAGTTTTTCTTCGGGTGAAAAAGCCCCAAACCCATAGTTTTTCTCAGTTTACCTATGGAGAATAAACTTGAAAGGTATTTGTAAACCACAGGCTTTATCTGATTTGTCTGGTTAGGCAAATCAGCAGAATCTGCTTGGAGAAGGAGCCAGGGAGGGTATTGCTACTTTTTTTTTTTTTTTTTTTAAACTTCAGGTAGAATCTTAAAATTAGAGGTTGCTGCGAGTCCCCTCCAGCATGTTTCATATAATTTGGTATTTACACACCGAAAGCCTGTCTAGACTCCTACCAGTTGTGTTTATTACACACAGTGTCAATCACTGCGTGCCTCTCCTTGTCAATTTGGATATGTAACACTTACCCTGATCTCTCCACGTCTCCCTTTTCCCCGTAAACCTCTCCCCAAAAACTCCCTTTTCCCCCACAAAACTGGCAGTGTCCTGAGCATCAGTTTTGTCCACGAGCATAGAGTGTTTTGCTGATGCTGCAGGTTTGCTGCATAGGCCTCAAGTGAGTAGCTTTCTGGTTGTATAAACCATCTGTCATGGTTTAATAGGTGTTGGAGGGGTGGGGAGGAGAATCAGGAAAAGGCAAAACCTGTGGGTTGAGATAAGAATAGCCTAATACTTGAAATAAAGGAATAATGATGATGATAATAATAATACTGGTAATGCTGTAATGAAAAGGGAGATAAGAAGAAGAGAAAGAACACAACCCAAGGCAGACAAGTGATGTCCAACACAGTTGCTCACTGCCCACTGACCGATGCCCATCCCCAGCCCCTCCTGGCCAGCTCCCCCCAGTCTGTACACTGGGCATAACATTCCATGGTCTGGAATATCCCCCTGGCCGGTTGGGATCAGCTGTCCTGGCCATGCTCCCTCCTGGAGCCTCACTGGCAGAGCCTGGGACACTGGGAAGTCCTTGACTTGGGGCAAGCACTGCTCGGCAACAGCTGAAACACCAGCATTGTTCTCCTGCTGAATCCAAAGCTCAGCTCTGTACCTGCTACTGGGAAGAAAATTTACCCTCTCCCAGCCTAAACCAGGGCACCATTCATTCGAGCTGGGGGGAATCATTGTGTTCGGGGCCTGAGGGCTGATCTGTTTTGATCTGGAACCTGCTGCAGTTATTTTTAGTGGTCTGTTTTTGCCCCTGTGTAAGGATGGGGATCGTGGTTCCCTCCATCTTCTGAGAACTGGTCCTGATGCCTGGAACAGGCAGCATTTTGTGAGGTCTGGATGAAGCAGTCACAGCGTTCATCGTTAAACCTGGTTTGAGTTTTTGGGTGTGTTCTGTAGAAGCAAAATCAGTTTGAGTGGGAGCTGCAAATTGTCTTCTGTGTGATCCTGTGCTGGTGTTTGTTTATTTTCTGTTTTATGCTGTGGTGACAGGCTCTTTGGAGGAGGCTGCTCTTGCTCCGTGTTTACACAGTGTCCAGCACAGTGGGATTCCTTCCCATGCTACTCCTACGTGCTACAGATATTTAAGTAATAATAGAATTGAATGCTGCTCTCTCCTCCACAAGCTGATTTAAGAAGTTCAACTCCTCCTTTCTTATCTGAAACCCTACGAATTGTGCCTGGAATTGTTCTGAGCTTGTCGGAGCTCTCTGCTGCCTGTTTGGTAACAAGGAACACTGTTTACTTACATGCTGGTAAATCCTTTATATTAAACAGGAGCAGAAAGCTGTTTGCTGTGTTCTGAGGACTTCAAGGAATCTTGAACAACAAACAGTTTTCCCCTGTTTCTTTTCTAAATGCTGAAATATTTACTTCTTGTCTCAGTTTTGCAGAGACATCCTTCACAGAACGTGCCTTTAAAAAAGAAGCAAATCTGAAATCTGTAGAGAAGGGATTAGAAAGTCAAATCTCAGTTTGGAAGGTAGATGTATTTATTCTCTGTGTTCACACTTGTTTACAAGAGAAGCAGCACTTGTTTTTTTTTTCCCCCTCTATCCCCTGCTGCTTCTGGAAGTACTTTGCACATTTAATTAATTAACAGCTTCGCATATGAATTATTCCCCCACTAAATTTTTGCTTCCCATTATCGGTCTCTTCTGCTGCTGCTGTCACCTCAAAGTCTTCCTTTCAAGTGCAAGAACTGGGGAAGCACTGGAGGTGCTGTGTCTGCAGACATTTGTGAATGCAGCTTTCCCAGCAGCAAAAGGCAGAACAAACTGCACACGCTGTTTTAATAATTGTGGGAGTGTTTGTCCTCCTGGGGCGGCTGCTGAGGAATGGAGTGTCTTGTCCTCATCTGCCCAGAGCCTTGGGAAGGAGCTCCTTGTGTTTCCCATGGCACTGACCTGCTCAGTCTGGAGCAGGGAAATGAAATCTCTTATTTCCAGGGCACTCCAGTGGTGCAGTACACAAAAACCTGTTTTTCGTGAGCGGCAGAAAGCAAAGGTTACAGTGAGAACTATAACTATTAATTTTCTCTTTTTAGCAGAAGTGTTTTCCTTCCACTACTTACAAACAAAACACATGCACGCAAAAGGGGAAGATTTTATTTCTTTTTTTGGGGGATTGGAAGCCTATCAAAGCAGTGATAATTGGCCTCACTGACATCTTTTTCCAATTGATTTGAAGCAACACAATTATTTTTTTTCTCTCCAACTGTGTTCAAACTGTGCTCCGTGAAAATTACACGGCCTTTCTCTTCCTGCCCCACGAGAGAGCAGATACTTCTGTTGCTGAATGTTTTCCCTGTCCTTTGCTGCCTTGCTCTGCCACAGCCAAGGTGCAGTTTTCCTGATCCCTTCATTGGCACTGGAGGGTCCTGATTCCTGCTGTGCAGCACGGGTAGCTTGTGCTAACCACGCTTGTTTATACAAGGGACAGGATGGTTGGAGCACAAATCCATGATCCCAGCTGTCCTGGTGTTAGGATTTCCTGGAGCAGACTGATAAATGTGCCCTTGTGGAAGCACATCTCTGCATCTTCATCTGGAGGCACTTACAGCTCATGAAACTGAACTCCCTGTTTGTTTTTAAAAAATAAATATGTGTATGTATATATATATATATATATAAAAGGTTAAGGTAAATATATATAAATAAATAAATATATATATAAAGGGCAAGGGATCCAACAAGGTGATTCCCTACCTCTCTCCAGGGAGGACACCTTCACAGTCTTGAAAAAGTCAAAGCTTTCTAGACAGAAAGTCCTGCCAAGGATGCACAAACCTCCCTCTGTTCCAGATCATCCCCTTTAACAGGACTGCCATACAGCAAAATGCATGTATGGAGTCAAGATTGGTGGGTTTTTCTCCTCACTTTTATTTTCAGTGTTGCTGGGCTATAATAGCACCCATTTTTAAACCTGCTTTTGCAGCTTGCAGTCAGTTTTCTTCACTGAATTTCATGCTTGTGCACTAGACATGAATGCAGTATTTTCATTAATGATGTGAGTGGTGCCCTAAATATCTTCATACACCGTGTTTGCACATCAAAAAATGGTTAACCTTCTTTTCAGGGGCCTGATATTTCTTAAGCAAGAAAATAAGTGAGTAGTATGAGTACATGCTCCTTGTGAATACTGAAGGGTGCCCTGTTGTAAGAGAAACTCAAGTGCATGTTAAACAACTGCAGGCAGATCTATTTTTTAATTTAGTAGGAGAGCTCATTTGAATGCTTTCCCCAGGGAGTGCCACTCCAGTGAGCGTGTTGGTTGACTCTTTAGTGAGAGCTAAAACACCTCTCTCACGAGGGAAGCCCTATGGGATGTCGTGCTGAGCGGGGATGTCGAGAGTTGTGCGTATTTGAATTTTCTGCGTACGGGTTCGCTGTCACAGTAAAGTTTTGGATGAGGCAGACAAGGAAGGTAATCCTTGATCAGGTCTGAAGTCCCTCTCCGGCTCTCTTGGAGCCCCTTTAGGCACATTTTCCAGTGAACCTGAGGCTTGTGCGTCTCTGAGATTTTGAGATACAGGAAATAGTGAACCCCAAAATGCTGTTGTTTTGTTTATTTATTTTTTTTTAGCAAGTTAGCAGTATTTTCCACCCTCTCCTTTTGTTCACCCAGCCCGTTACTGCTGGCAGTGAGCACTGCCTTGCTTGTTTGTGCCTGGAATCCAAATGCCACCGTCATGGTTCCTGAGTGGGCTCAGACTCCCCTCCTTTTGAGGGAGCTTCGGGAATTTGAGAAGACGTTTAATTTGCAATTTCAATTTATCATTGTCCACTCAGAGCTTTTATTCTTTGCTCTGCCTTCCTGTTACACGTTTACTTTTCACGACTTGAGCGCTGCTGGCTCTGCAGTTGGAGTTCAGGCTGTTTGGTAAAGGAAGGGGGAGGAGTCGGGTTTGTTTTGGTTTTTTTTTTTTTCCTGAAATACAAATTACTTTAGAAAATGGATAATGTGCTGGAAAATGCTTGTATGCCTCATCCACAATTACACCTGTGATCTTTGCAGAATCACAGCTTACTAGGTCAGCTCTGCAAACGCTGTTTTTTCCCCAGTAAAAGTGCTTTTTTTTATTGCATTAAGAGGTTCTGCCCCTCACGTGTCAGCAGTGATCACCCATCTGATCATTACACTCGTGGCAATGGATGAATACCTCATTTCATGCCTTTTGGATTATGAGAGGTTATTTATAAGGCAGAATGAATGAATGAAGGGTGCTATCGTGATGCCTGGAAGGTATAATTTTTTTAAGGTGCCGTGTTAAAAATGCATTTTACCGGGTCTGCTAAAATTTCTTCTTATTGCTGCTTCCTGATTGCATTGCAGTAGCATTCAGACCTTTAACTGATGTGCTCCCCAGCTCTTTGCTCACCTTCAGGAATACTCAGGATTCTACAAACTGAACAGGGCATGATGTTTTTCCCCCCCACCGAAGAATTTCTACTACGGGCTTTTTTTCTTGGCAGAAACCCTGCTTTTTCTTTAAAATCACATCTGCACTTACACAATGAAAAAAAAAAAAGCTACAAATTTTTCTTGATCTTTTTGTTCAAGCACTAATGATATAATTTGTATGAATACCTCAGACCTCCAATGCAGCATATCACCATTTTAAAGGATAAACCTGGGGTACTTTTTTTTTTTTTTTTTTAAATGGCATTAAAAAAACGTCAGAAGCGAAGGGGTCCAACACACATACAGTCCTCTAAGAACATCATTCCTAGGATAGCCAAATCCCTAAAGCTTTAAGCTCCTCTTTGATCCAAGGGATTAGTGGAGATTTCCATTTTTGCATGGCAAATTTTTGGGGCTGTTAAGGATGCGCAGAGGAGCTGTGTTTTCACGGGAGACGAGCCAGGTAGGAATGACATTGCTCCCAGTCTTCCTCCACTGGTTTGCCCAAGCAGTTCCAAGTAGGTTTGGACATTCCACCTGGAATTTAAGGAATGCTGAGGATTTTTGATGCAGCTGTTGATGGGGTCAGTGATAGACACGTTCAGGTGGCGTTGCCAGGAGACCTGTCTCGTGTCACAGGGGTTGGAGCGGAGGCTCTCTGGTGATGGCAAAGATTTTCTTCACCTTGGGTGATATAATACAATTCTTTGCAAAAGGGGATCCTTAATTCCTACTGGAGTTGTTCTCTTGACCATGGTGTGTTAGAAGAGGGTGGTTTTTACAGGGTTGCAGTTTTTTATAGATAAATTCCACCATATAACTCATGCTAGGATAAGTGTGGTTGGTCTTTCATCAGGTACCTGTGGGGATATTTCAAGGAGAACAGGTTGCTCATGATGAAAGCTATGGTGAACAAGGCTGAAGAGACACCAAGAAGGAGATTTTCTGGTGCAAGGAGAAAAAGGTGAATAAGAGATACGATACTAGTGGTATTTAGAATTCTGATAGATGTTTTGTAGGCCAANGGTATTTAGAAGATAGATGTTTTGTAGGCCAGCAACATCTGTATGTAAGAGAAGGATTGATTTGTATCAGCTGTTTAGAGACTTGAATTGGTATTTACAGTATAAATACTGTAATCTGCTTCTCTGTAATCTGCTTCACCAGCATCTCTTCAGGTGACAGTCATGAGCGATGCAGGAATCGTGTTTAATGGAGTCAGGGTTCAGCTGCCTTGTGAGCTGATGGCTTTGGAGAAGCTTTCTCCCAGGCCAGAGCTGTTATAAATTTAAACCCAAATGATAAAATGCTCCAGTAAAGAATAGGAACTGTCTCAAAGGGTTATAAAAAATGTCATCTGCTGTTTGCACGTGTCCTGATTCAGGAGCTTCGGGAGCGGCGTGGATGTGGTCGGCGGGAGCAGGGCGTGATCCCGGGGTGAGCTCCCTTTCCTTGGGTGGCTGGGGGATAAGCTGGGCTGGGTTTGGTTGGCACAGGAGGTCAGTGTTTTGATTTGCTCTCATTCAGTGCTACAGTCACTCTCTTCCACCTTCATTGTGCTTCCCCACATCAGCGTTCTCTGTCAGGCAGCTCTCGGTGCCGAACTGCTGAAACGAGACAAGTTACTTTGACATTTGTGGTTGTTCAAACCCAGTTTTGTAAATAATTTACCTGCAGCAGGGCCTTACAGTCTGAGCAGGTACAAATCAAGGAGGTCCATCTTTTGGAGGGGCTGTTGTTGCCAGGAGCTAAAGGAAAGACATCCAGAGTTTGTGCACTCAGAGACAAATATTTGTGGGTGCAGAGAGAAGCTGTGTGAGAGCTTCCCATCAAACTCCACGTGTTCTTTTGTTGTCTAAGACGGGAAAACAAAATGCTCAGCAAAAGTTAAAGCAGGATGAAAACAAGGAAAACCCTTTAATACTTTTTTGTGATTTCAAGCTGTACTATTATTCTGCTGTTTTGATAGGATTATCTGTTAGTTTATTTGCTGCAAGGGATAGGATATATCACATTTCAAGGCCAGGTTGGACAGGACTTGGAGCAACCTGGAATAGTGGGAGGTGTCCCTGCCCATGGCAGGGGGTGGAACAGGATGAGCTTTAAAATCCCTTCTAGCCCAAACCATTCTGGGATTCTATGAATGGCACGAGCAAGTTCTTTTATTTTAGTTTTCGTATATACTTTTTCATCCACCATAATGCAGGCTACAATTCAGAAAGGGTATTAGTAGTATCTGAAGGTTTCTGAAACTGTTCTCTACCGTAGCTTTCTCAGCATTCAGACTTGGTGCATGTCTCCTGCTTCAACATCTTTGGTAATTTGCTGTGTGAAAAGTTCTGTTTTGCATAATAAGGGCATTGTCAGTGCATAACAAATACTTCGTTTTTAATGGAAAAAAGTAACAAACAAACAAAACACCTTCCAAGCGATACAGTGCTAAAAGTAGCACTTTCTTAGCAGATACCAAATGGGTGTCCTGAAGAGCAGTATTTTAATTAAAACCCTTGTTATTATTTGTTGCTACCAGAGGTGCTGGCTCTGCTGCAAGATATTTCTTTGACTCTTGAATCTGATGCTCAGCCAGACATTAAATGCATTGGCAATGCTTTATATTTTTAATCTCAGGCTCGAAAGCAGCATAACCCTGACGGGTTTATGCGGCAGTGTCTTCGCTTGACATCTGGAAATTCAGCCCTGATTTCACGCTTTTTTTCCTTAACCTGAACCACCAGAACACAACTCAGCAGAGGCTGCTGGCTGTTGCCTGGCATCAAGGAGAAATTACATAAATCTGAAGGCTTGGGTTGCTTCTGTCAGAAGTGAAGTTTCCCCAGGATTACTGAAAATTCATCTCGAGTCGTGGCGAGTCCCTCGGCTTAGGGAGCTTGACGTGCACGTGTTGCAGAGGTTATGGGGCTCTTCCTCCCCCACCCCATCCTTCCCATCCTGCAAACATTCCTTCCCATCTCCTCAGAGGAAAGCTGCAGGATAACAGAATATCCTGCTTTAATTTAGAAGTGCCGCACAGTGGTGTTATTTAGGGGAGATCTCATTTGGGTTAATATTAAATCAAGCTCGCTTGAGGTTCAAGTGAAAAGCAATAAATAAGTGTAGCTTTTATAACTGTGAGGAGTCTTTGTGATGAGTTTTGAAAATTATTTTAGAAAACACTGTTAGGATAATTAACAGAACAGCAGTTTTAAAGCTTTGCCTTCCAGCCTCTGTGGAAAGCAATTTTGATGTTTAAGAGGATGAGGGATGTTTTCTGCCCTGGAAACGAGCCGGCAGAAGCTCCAGCACAGAGTGTTGTTAAATCTGAGCTGGGAGAGCCTGGCACCATGGGAAGAGGAGGAGGTAAGGATTGGCATTATATATTATATATACATATACAGGCACATCTTTGTGACACTTTCATGCCAAAGGGAAGGGGGTAGAGGAGAACGTGAACACGTGCTCAGAGACACCCACGGCTTCTGCTCAGTTACCCATTCATGACTTGTACTAAATTTGCCCCATTTACCTTGGAGGGTTGGAAGATACGAGTTTTTCCCTTTGAATCAAGTGCAGGGATGTCTAGAGGAGCTGAAGATTTTGCCTCCAGCAAGCAATAATTTCTAGGAAACATCTAATGGACTTCCATAAAATGTCAAAAAAAACCCCACCCAAAACTCGTGTAGAGTTTTGCTCTGAAGGTTTTCTAGGCTAAAAGGCCAGCCCCCCCCAAAAGAAAAAAAGAAATTGAAGTGTTTTACTGTGAGGTAAGTGAAGATGTGTGGACTAGAACCAACAGAAAGTGATCAGAGGGGGAAGAGTCTGTTGCCCTCAGTGCAGGGAAGTGGGAGTAAACATGTATCAGTCAGGATTGTTTTTCAGTTCTTCTTGCTCTGTTATTTTGATTGAGCCTCCTTGTACACAATGTGATGCTTATTTACAGGAGGAACATCTATTGACAGGGCAGCTCATGGAACAGGGAGTTTAGCACTGAGCTGAGGACTTAATGAAGGGCTGTTAGCAAGGAGCTGTCTGGTAGCATAAGCTGGCTGTGATGCTGTTGAAGAATATAAATTCTTCCTTCCTAAGGAATGCACTGGGATGGGCATATGGAATCTCTCGTGCTAAGCATTAAAAAATTAATCCGGGTAAACAAGATCCCCCAGTCTGTAGGATATGGGGAAGAGGAGGAGCAGCAGCTCGTGGGTCTACTGATAGTGCAAGGTGCTCGTGGGGTTTTCAGCAGGGATTATTAAATGAGACAGGCATAACGTGCAAGACAGCTCTTGCATGTTATGATGCCAAGTCGTGACAGCTCCTCGGAGTGTTTTCCACCGACTGGAAACTTGCTATGAAATGGTGCTGTGCCTTCAAGAGGAATTTTTAGCATTTGGGAGAGTTTTGTTGAATTGCAGCCTATCAGGGTGAAGCCTGCTGGTTGTAAGACCAGTTGACTGTTGGTATGTATAAACAAAGTGTGTGTGAGGGTGATTGCAAGAGATAATCCTGATCACCAGAATAAAATCTGGGTATCTGTTGTAGCTCATCCTGCTGCACAAATCGGAACAAATGAACCTTTGGGCTGTTTTCATTTAGGTTTTTGAAAATATTTTAATTGAGCATGCAGAATGTCTTAAGGTGAATAATGAAATCAAGGCAAGAAATAAAATATCACAGTGCTCATGTAGCTTTATGTGTTGTGTCATATTTTCACTGAATTTTCCGAATCCCAGTGAAACATTGTCACTGAGCCGTCTGCAGTAAAGCCCAGGTCACAGTTGTGCATTATTCCTTCTAATCTGTGTTACCTTGTGCTTGTCAAGATAAGTTTGTTTCAAATTCAGGCAGCTTAATTGTCTGGCTTTTCTCTGGTCCCTTGGGATTATGCAGTTTTTCTCTAGTCTTGATTAATTTGCACAGTTGGTGCCACCCAACATGTAAAGCTCCTCCCTGGCCACTCTTTCTTGGTGATGTGGTTTATTTAGCTCATCTCTGTATTTCAGGAATAATGCTGGTGTGGAGGTTTGTGTGTGGTTTTTTTTTATTCATTGATGAAGTTTATTACTCTGTGATTGGAGAGGGATTAATGAGAACTAACTGAGGGCGAGGAACACTCACCAATCCTGGGTCGGGCTCTTGCTCTGGAGTGTTCCTGGAGGAGTTGTTTCCTTGTGCTGATATTTATTGAAGCCTTTTGAGGGCAAACTTGCTCTTCCTTTCCCTCTGGCAGACCAGGTGACTGATTTGAGGTTCCTTCCAAGCCACTTGCCGGGTTTCTCCAAGAAAACCCCTCCAAGATGCTGTCACTGGCTTTTGAACATTCGAGTAACAGTGACATTTTCTTTATCCAAAAAAACCAAGCATACTGGCTTTCCTGACTGAAACTTAAAACATTTTGATTTAACAACTTTCTCTAGTTGTTTTCAGACGCTTATCATTCGTTAATTCTCATTTCAAACCACTTGTGAGGCCGATCGATCTGTAGCTTTCCAGATTATTCTAGAGTGTTCACCACTTTTTCCTCTAGCTGGCTTGGATGGCAAATGGAGTATTTTTTTTCCTGGTAAATTTTGAGTAAATCGATCATTTAGTGTTCTGGGGGGTAGGGCAGTGTCACAGGGCACGCTGCACACCTCAAACCCTCCCTGTAAGACACCCATTCCCTCCTCACTGCGGCGGGTGAGAGGCGATCATTTTGTATTTATTTTATGTATTTATTTTACGCCTTCAGCTCAGCGTGCTAAAATAAACAGGATTTATTCCTGCTGAAAGTGAGGTTCCTGCCTGCAATCTGCTGGCCTGTTTTGGAGCCCCTTGTTTTGATTCCCAGTCGTGCCATCCCGTGTCATTGGTATTCTGGGAGGGTGCGTGGCCACTCGCAGGGAGCAAAATCCTCGGGGTTCCCGGGGGGGAGATGGCCAGCCTGGGCTGGCTTTGCACTCTCAGACCATTCAGGGAAGCTGAGTGCCATGGGGAAAATACAAAACTGTGGGATTTTATCATGTCAAATTGGATTACCTGCTCCCCTCCTTCTGAAAAGGTCTGCTGTGCTCTGAAATACCAGTCTGGGGTTTTATACCAATAAAGGGTCTGTTAATGTCCCTCTCTGAGGTTGTACTTTGCCTCATATATGATCAGATCCTTTTTGTCCCCCCTAATAAGGCACTTAAGCAGCCTTAAATGAAGATTAATGTTCCATTACACTTTTATCAGTTGCGTTATAGACTGAAATGCTCTGGTCACGTGCAGATTGATCTTCTGTGTCAAATAATAGCAAAAATCAATATATTTGTTGGTTTTGTTTGTTTTTTTTTTTAACCACTATATCTACAGAAATGCTTGTCTGCAGCAAGTAACTCCCTTGTTTTATTGGATCTCTGTCTGGAGGTCTGTGTGTGTACCAGGAAAGTGGAGGACTAGGGTGGAGATGTGAAGCTCTTGGCAAGCCCAGCTTTAAACCCGGGGCTCTGTGAGCACCCACATCGTTCCTCCTGTCACATTTCAGCTCATTATCATTTATTTTTTGAGTTCAGGGGCCTGTATAAGATCTTTTTATTGCCTAAAAAGAGAGGAGTGCCCAAGCTGTTGGGTTTCCAGCTTCCATTCCATCTGGTGCCGGGTGGCAGGCGCCGAGGAATTGCCGATTCTGGTTTTGCATCTCGGCTGTTTTTAAAGTTTGATCTCTGGTGATTGCTCAGAATCTCACTTTTTGAGATGCTTGTGAGAGGAGTCTTGTTGGCATTTGGGTTTTGAAATACCAAGTGGCTGCTTTGTGTGGATTCTGAAGGTGATCAAGGCTGCCTTCCCAAGGTTTTTGCTGCTTTATTTTTCCCTTGGGTAGCTGTTGATAGCTGGTACTTTTTTCCCTGCATCCAGAGTGGGAACAGGCTGACTTAGCCCTTCAAAAACCATCTGAATTACGTGATTCATGTCAGCTGAGGACCTTGTAGAAGACAAAGTTTCTATGTTTAATTCTTTTACCTTTATACTTTTAATTTCATTCACCCAACCAGCTGTCAGACTTAGTGAGTTGCTAAGCAACTTCTTCCCTTATTATCATGGCATTTCTCTTCCTTCCCTGGTGTTTTGGGGGAATTCAGAGGGTCTCTTCCATCTCCCATCTCTTCCATCCAACTCCTCCATCCCACAGCTGATACTTCCCGTGATCTCACTGTGAGGAGGCAGGATGGTGTTGGTAACACAAAGCTGATTTCACCCAATTCCTTATCAGAATTTGCTTCTTGTGCTGCTTGGTTTCCTTGGGAGTTTGTTTGGCAGGTTTGAAACCAAACCTTGGGATTGACTGTGTTGAAAAAGCTCTTCCAGGGGTGATGATGGTGGTGTCATAAATAGGAAGAACTCAGATGTTACCACACAGGAAAGTAAGGAGATGAGGGGGTGATGCATTGTGGCTTGTCAGGGGGGAGAGTGAAATGATTTCCAGGCAGAATGTCCATATTATTTAATTTTTTGTTTTAATCTCTACAGCGTTTTTGCTAAACCCGAGCACTTAAGACTTTACCTCTCTTTTACCAAAGGGAAAATGAGGGGAAAAAAAATTAAGGAAAACGGGCGATTTTTAGTTTTTATTTCAGTATATTTGAAAACTTTGTCATAGAGTGGGTTGGAAGGGACTTCAAGGTCGTCCAGTTCCACCCCCCTGCCACGGGCAGGGACACCTCCCACTATCCCAGGTTGCTCCAAGCCCCGTCCAACCTGATGCTGAACCAGAAACTTGTCTCTCCTGATGAACCAGACGTACAGTTTCTGCCCTTGCTCTTTTTTAGCTTCAAGCTCTCACACTGATGCTCTGGATTTAGCGTTTGGAGTTTCGAGGATCTCGGCTTCCCCTTGGTGCAGCAGGGTTTATTTATGAGCACTGACATACGTATTAAATGATTCACCGTGGATGACGAAACAGTGGCTCTTCATCATGTAATTTTTTAATTATAAAAAAAAAAAAATGCAACCGAAGAGAAACAAGGTGGAGAGAGAAGAATCCTGTTATTAGCTTCTGGGGCGGATGCTTCTCTTGCTGTCGCTACCCTGATGACGTTTCTTGCAGTGGGATGAAGGCACCTTTAAATAGCCTGTTTAAAATATAATTGGTGAGTGCTCAGCTACAGTCTCAGAATTCAGTTGTGCAGAATTTGCATGCAACACAGGGATGGAAAAATACAGTGACAGTGCCTGAAGGATTTGTGGTGTTTTGGTGCACATTGCTCTGGGAGCTGGTTTTCCTGAGGCCGGGTTTATCAGTCGCCTGGCGGGGGATGATTTACAGGTGCTATAAATGACGCCAGCGTTTGCAGTTGTGTTGTTTTGAGTTTAAATGCTGTCCTAGGCAATCTGGACTCAGTGGCTTTTCTTAGGAATACCACTGAATCAGCCTCCACTTAAAGGCTCTTTGCTCAGCCGTGACCATCCCCAGTCATGGGCTTGGGAGGGAGTTGCACAGGACCTTGTACAGCACTGAGGCCATAGAGTTGCACTCCTTCCAAAATTGGATTTGTGTGGTGCAATCACGTTGCTCAGGAGGAAAAAAAAAGAAATAAAAAGGAGTGTTTTTATTGTTTGTTTTGGTTTGTTTGTTTGTTTTTTAGTGTTCCAAAGGGGAACGGCCAAGATTTAAGAGCTGGGTGGGACTTGTGTGTGTGTGTGTAATTTAAAAATTTTCTTGGTGTTGCCATACTTTAAAAAAAAAAAAAAAAAAAAAAAAGAAAAAAAAAAAAAAAAAAAAAAAAAATTAAGGGGGGTCTGTAACANTTAATGTGTGTCTGTAACCAGGTCTCCTGCAAAGGGCCGAGCAACTGTGGCCTTTCCTTGGGATTTGAGGTAACTGTGGGTAAACTGTCTGTCTATCCCAGAAGCTGAAGTATTTTCTTCATTGTTGTTTAAACCTAGTTTTTATGTTTCAGGTGGGTGGGTGGCTTACTCTCAGCTTTGCACCCCAGCAGAGCTTGTTTGGGTGCTTCGCTCTGCCCTGCTGGGCTCTGATGGGAATGGGTTTGTGTCTTTGAGGAGCTTCTGCTAAACTCTAATTTTGAGTGTTAGCTCTGGGAGAAGTACTACAACTTGCAGTAGCTCCACTCCTCCATCTGCCTTTTGTTTTCTTCTTCTTAATTAATATCCAATTCAGTGTTTTTTGAATATAGTCTCAATATTGCTTTCTTAACATAATGAAAGTGTATCTAAGAGAGCCAGCCTCCTTTAGACTTCGTAAACGTATCTCTTTTTCTAATTTTAAAAAGAAATCCTCCTCACACTTGAACCTCAAAGAGGGGGGAGAGAAAGCCTGCAGAAGGTATTGCAGATTTTACTCTCAGGAAAGCAGCTGCTATTTTCATGTGCAAAAAGCTACATGTGGGAGTAAAGGGGGCCAGTTGTACAGCTGTGGGTTGGCTGCCTTTTAACATCAGAGGCAGCTGCACCCAAGTGTCTCAGTTAGAGGGAATTGTGGACCCTGGGCAGTGAAATGGTCCTGCTGGACCTGGCCTGGCTGGGGAGAGGGGTGAACCTGCAGAGCTGGGGATGGAGACCACTCAGCTCAACCAGTTGTTGCAGTTCGTCCTTGCTGGACATTGGGAGGGAGGTAACAACAGAATAACAGAGGGGACAAAAATATAAATGGAATTTAAGCAGCACTAGGTTACTCCTTGTAGTAATTAAACATGCCAGGCTTAAAAACTTTTGATGAGTCCCTGGGAAAGATGATAAAACCCTATGCCATCCTTGTAGAAAGGTTATGAAGAAACCCAAACAGATGCTGTGCTGTTGAATCCCAAAATGGTTTGGGTTGGAAGGGACCTTAAAGTTCATCTCATTCCACCCCCTGCCGTGGGCAGGGACACCTCCCACCAGACCAGGTTGTTCCAAGCCCCATCCAACCTGCCCTTGAACACCTGAGTATAAGTTCTGATGGTTTTCAAGTACTTTCTGCACAAATATCAGCAATGGGTGAAAATATTTGAAGTTTGAAGGCTGCTGAGATGGCTTTAGCAATCCAGTGTGTCTGTGTGGGTAGTAAGAAGAGGTCTGTGCTGTTCCTTGGCCCCTTGTCTAGTGACACTATAGAGTAACTAAGGCCCTGAAGGTCTTAGTACAGGGGAAATTAAATAGAAAAAGGAGCAGTATTTGAACATTTGAATAATAAAGTAATTGCAAGGAGAATTCTTTGTGGGCAGAAGGAGTCAAAATAGCTCCTAGAAGAGGGCCGAGCTCAATTCATCCCCATAAGAAAGGAGACCTGCTTGGAGCGTAGCAGAAGAGCCTGGAAAATAGTTTTGAATCAGGATTGTCCTCAAGATTCTGAAAACAGTGCAGGGGGAGAAATTTCCACCTGTCTATGGCTGTGGTCCTCTGCCCTTGGGTATGACTGAGAGGCCCAGGGTGGAGCGGTGGAGACTTAGCCTGGGAGATGGAATTCTCATCACCCCAAATAGCCCACGTTCTCACAGCCTTCTTGCTTCTCAAACTTTTGTAATCCACTTTGCTGGTTTCTTCAGGGGACCTGTGTTATTTTGTTCCCCTCTCACAAATCGAACAGTGTTGCGTTAGTTCTTTTTTCCCCGTCGGTTTTCTCTTCCTGCGTGAGCATCTGCAGAGCTTTGGTGTGTTTGGATGTCTGTGCTGGCCTGTTTTGACCTGAATTATCCACAGGAATTATAATCATGGAGCCATTTGTATTGTTCTGGAAGCACAATCCTTAAAAAAAAAAAAAAAAAGAAAAAAAAATCCTATTGCATTTCAATTCCTACCACTTGTATTCAATGGTCTTTGGAACCCTTTTCAATTATTTATGACACATTTCATCTCTGCTCCTGCAGCTGAGCAGAATGTATATTTTTTCCCTGCTCTGGGTAGATTTCTCTCCTTGCTTTGACTCCTGTGAGGCTGTAATGTTTTCAGCTGGGTTTTTCCCCCCTCCCCTTCTATTCATGTATTGATTTGGCAGAAAAACCCCAGTGCGAGCTCAGCTGCGTGGCCAGGCGGCTGTGAGGGGGCGTGGGAGAAGGCTCCATGTGCTGTTTTCCGTCAGGATTATTTCCTCCAGGCTTGCTGGTGCTCAGTTTGCCACCTTTCACCACTGCAGGACCACGAGCCAACAGTTCATCTCCCCGAGTTCAGAAACTTCACAGTCCCTCCTCTGGACTGATGTGTGACCACCCCCTGATGCACTGAAGATCTGCTGCCCTGGAGATCTGCAGGAGTGGTCTCAGACCAGCTTTGCATGAACTGCACGAGTCTAAACGTCCCCCCCTCGCTCGGGTGCGTTTCGGGACAGCAGCTGGATCAGTCACTCCTGAGTCTCGATTGAATCAACTGCAAATGGCTTTGGGTTCAGCTGCTTGCAGAGGGGAGTCGGGGCTGGCACTGGGGTGACCTTGGTGTCCCTCCCAGGTGGAGCAGCAGGAGTTCTGCTCACTCTGCTGGGAGCAAGTGGCCCTTAGAGGGGGACAGCCCAGGCAGCTGGGAGCTGTACCCTCTGCAGATGAAGACCATGAGCTGGAGCTCTTGCTCAGCTGGCTGATCTTTGTGCTGAATCAGGGGACAGTTTGGGTTGCAAGAAACCTTAAAGATCTTCTCATCATCTCATCCCACCTTCCACCAGCCCAGGTGGCTCCAAGCCCCGTCCAACCTGGCCTTGGACACTCCCAGGGATCCAGGGGCAGCCACAGCTTCTCTGGGCAACCTGTGCCAGGGCCTGCCCACCCTCACAGGGAAGGATTTCTTCCCAATATCCCATCTAACCCTGCCCTCTGGCAGTTTGAAGCCATTAAATGAAAGTACAAGGGCAGGATGCTACCAGCTGGAATAAGATAGAGGTAATTTAAAGATAGAAGCTGCTTTCTGTGTTTTAAATCCTGATGAGCTCTGTTTCTGATTTGACTGCTCCTTGTCATCAGTGGGAGGAGAGATCTGCCTGCTCTTGTGCCATCAATCCAGCTCTGCACTTGCTGCTTGTATTTGTTACAACTGTGTTAAGATGAACTGAAAATACTTCAGTTGATTTTGGCTGGTCTGCTGCTCATTTGTTTCATCATAGGCTGCAACATCTTATTTTTTTGACTATCCAGGGTTGGTTGTATCCATTCAACATCTCACTATCGAAAGGAAAACTGTCCATTATTTGCACTGTTAATTAACAGAGAGTACGAAACTACAACTTACTTGGTTAAAAGCCACTGCCCAAAGCCGTGACTGGGGTAAACTCCTAAATCTGTGTCGAGGGAATGGAGTAAGGAAATGTTTTTCAAAGTGCTGAGCCTCCAGCAGGGACATCCAGAAGCTCCTGTGCCTGAGCACTGTTTGGGGAGGTGGAATCAACGCAGGGGCTGGACCACAGCAGGTTTTACAGGAGTTGCTCTTCCTCCCCAGAGCCCTGTTCCTTTCTAACCTGTGTTTTTCCAGCTGCCTGTTCTGGGCTGGAGGTTTCTGAAGCTCTGCTGCTCCTCAGCACAGCCTGCTTTTCTCAGCTGCACTCCCAGCTTGGGATTCAAGGGATCATCTGTGTGATAGGATACCATGTCAGGCAGGATATTGCATAGGGCTCTGGGGTCAAACCATGCCAGTGCAAACATTTGGGCACTGTGGCCTTCACCAAAAATCCTGTGCTCCCCTTGATGCTGAGGAGTGACCCTGCTAAGCAGGAGGGAGCAGTAAGTAGTGTCATTTTGGGGATGAAGGTTGCAGTGTGGCTTCCCTTTCATTCCTGCTTGTGCCATTTCCCATAGGACTGCACTCAGGGAATTGTAAAAAAAATTCCCTGATAGAAATGCTTAACCCTATCTAGTTATTCACAGAAGCTAAGAGTGAACTGAGCTGCTTTGTTAGCTTTTATCATCAATTTTACCACAGGGGCAGCTGTGCATGGAATCACCCCTCAGCAGCCCGCACGAGCCACCTCTGTAGTTTTGAGCAGCCTCTCTGCCTTGTTATCAGTGAAGAAAGATTTCTTCTTTCTCCAGCTCATCTCCAGAAAGAGGAGGCCCCTTTAAACTGTTCCATCCTGTAATTGCACAGAGGTGCATATGGCAAATGTTTCCTCACTGACACATTAGCAGCAGGTCCCCGGCATCTCCCCCGCCTTTGGCTTCTGCATAGCTCCGTTGTTTTGTTTTATTTTCAGCCCTAGTGGCACATGAAGTAGATCCTGCCACAGCTTTTTGGATGAAAAAAACGCCTCAGAAGTGAGCACAAGTTGCCCAGGGTGCCCCATCCCCTGCAAGGCCAGGTTGGATGGGGCTTGGAGAAACCTTGGACAGTGGGAGGTCTCCCTGCCCCATGGCAGGTGGAATAGTTGCAGCTTTAAATTATTTTATTAAAGCAGAGCAGTGGGGGAGTGAGTTCTGAGAAGGAAAATGATGCTCAGACCAGTGCTTAGACATCTGCAAAACATTGTATAAATCACTGGTCCTATACCTTAGGGCCTTTTACTGTGCCCTGCTCAGTAAACCATATCTTGCTCTTAAACCATGAAGACAGAAATAAAATTAAATAGGAGAGCTTATTGTTGGGGTTTTTTTCTACTTTAGAGGTACTTGGGCTCCCTTCCCATTACGATAAGTGCTGGAGATCATTCTTAGATACACAGGAAAGCCATGTCCTAAGGAGAACTGAACTTGGCTTTTCTGCAGCCCTGTCTAGTGTCTCACATCCCATCAGCCTGGGCTGCCATGACCAGCACTGCATTTTCAAAACCTCTTTGGAAATAAATCACAAAACAATTAAAAGAAAGTCCTACGGTGTTGCCAGCCCCTGAAGTCTCATCTGTCTTCAATATTTTACCTATTAATTCTCATAGAGGGGGGGGAAAAAATAATTAGATGTCAGAACTGCATTCTGTGACGGTGGTGGCAATCTACCTATCACAGCTCCTGAAGTATTTGAGGTTTAAAGTAAAATAATAAAATGTAGTTAATTTTCTTTGGAAACAGCAAAAATGATGGGTCCTATGAGTGACATCTCCTGTGTTGCTGGGCTTTTCACCCCACTGTTGCTTTAACTCCACCCTGTGTGAATGAAGAGGACCATTGCACTGCGATTATTTTGCCTTCCTCATTTGTATTTTACTCCACAATGTGTGAAGTCTCTTCACGAGTCTGAGGAAGGAGAAAATGCTCCCTAGGAAGTATCACGTTGCTGCTGAGAGCTTCCCTGTTTGGAAATCACTTGTTGCTTCAGTACATCAAAACCCCAGCAGAAATGCTGGTTGCAAACAAAAGGAAATAAAATAAGCAGCTAATTTTGCTGATAAAAAAAAAAAAAAAAGGTAAGCTGAGCCTCAGAGGGGCCAACTCTGGCCTGTATTAAGCTGATGATATGATTTAGCAGAATTAATTCAAACCAGGCCCTCCCTGCTGGGAAAAACTGGGTGGATGAGCATCTCTGTTTTTAATGTCAGGTCTCTTTAGCTGTCAGGTTGCAATATTCTTGTTTGGTCTTTGAGAAGTGGTTTCTGCCGAGCACGACTTCCCAAGGCGGGGGCAGTGCATGCAAATGGCACTTCCACCATCCCACTGGGTGACTGGGCTGGTTTAGTTTGTCAGTGGTGTTATTGATGCAACCTAAGTAAGGTGCTGTAGAGCCCTTTTCCCCTTCTGCTACTACAAGATATTGCTCATTTAGCCCTTCTCATTTAGCAGGTTGGTGGGTTAATTTTCAATGTAACTGTGCTATTTATGTCTATTTGAATAATTCGAGGAGGGAGAAAGAGAGCTTATGTGACACATTATTTTTAAATCTTTCCTTCCCTCCTCGGGCCGTTGGTGCACTTCAAAGGCAAAAATTATATCTCTTTTGGCTCGAAAAATGCCTTTTGGCTGTTGAATAAAAGGTAAAAAGCCATCTTTTGTGGTGGAGGGTAGCTGAGGAAGAGGGATGTCGCAGTGGGGAAGTCCCAGGTGCGAACTACCAGCAGCCCTTGTGCAGGACAAATTCAGAATTCATTGCTGTTGTCTTCTTTTTTGGAGAAAAAACCCCAGATGGGAACCAAACAGAGCTATTTCTTATAGGAAATAAATGTAATTAATAGCAGTAAGTTAAATCCTTGAGTTCTGCCTGGACCAGGTTGTTTCATAGGAAAAGCCAGTGTGGTTTTTCTTTGTAGCTCAGAGTTTTTCATGGTTGCACAAAACTCGTTGCTTTGATCTCTTCAGCTTTGTGAAATTTTAACCTGATTTCCTGTGTGGTCAGCACAGGAAAAAATTTCTAGATGTGTCTGCAGCCTGAAGACGATGAAAGATTGGTTATCTCAGTGCAATAAAGATGAAAACAAATACAGCTGTGGTAATAGAAGGATTAACTTGCATTTGTTGTGAAACACTGGAGGTCCTCCATTTGCTATGAAGCGTTTGTGGAAGCAGAATGTGTTTTGTTGAGGAGGTGACCATCAGAAAAAAGGGGGCAAGGGGACGATGAGTGAATTAACAAAGTGCTGAAAGAGCTGATGAAAGAAAAAGCACATCATAGACGTGCCTCAGAAAAAAGAAAAAAAGGAATTGCTGAAGGTTTCCGAAGGTAATTTCCATTCTGAGAGTTGAGTTCCCCTGGCTTTAGCTCAGAAGAAACTTGGGGATATGAAGTACAGCATCTGAGAGTGCCTCTAGTCTTCTCCTGACCCGCACGTAAGATGTTAATCTTAAACCTGCTGCATTTCATTTGGGGGTGGTGTAGACACTTTTGATGTGCCTGAGAGATTTTTCTCACTAGCATTTTGCAGATTGGAGCCTGCAAATTGCCTCTCTGAAATCTCGATAATTAGTGATGGTGGGTGGTGAACATGAACTGCAAAATGGTTTGAGGTTTTTCTTCTTTTTATTTTTGGCTTCTGAATATCTGTGTGCCCCCAAAACGCTCTGGAAGACAAAAGGGAAAATTATATTTGTGCAGAAGTGGGGGAGGAGGAGGAAGGGATGTGTTATTCTGCTGCTGTGTGAAGTGCTGCGTTCCACATCCTCAGAACCTTCGACAGTCACCCCACTGGGTGAGGACCAGCACCTCGGCTCTGAGTGATCCCCAGCCTCAGCTCTGATCCTTGGATGCTCAGGCAGGGAGGTTCCCCCAGGGCTGGGAGCAGTGCAAGGCTGGGGGGCATCACACTTGCCCTGGATCTCGAATTTCGTGGCTTGTGAAGTGAATGCCCGCTTTTCTCACGCTCTGTTTGTTTGTTTGTGTTTAAACCCTCGGCTAATCCCGGCTTGTGTTCAGGTGTCCCTGGCAGTGTCTCACAGCATTCTGTCAGCAGTAGTCGGAGGAACACGCCTGGAAATGTGCATTTGACTTATACTGGAGGTCATTTTGCAGTAGCTTTCTCAGCCCAGTTTATTGGCACCGGGAGAAGTTGCCTTCATAATCCGACTATTACCTGTGTACCTTTTTCAGGTGCTGCTGTGATTACTGTTGTTTAATGTGAAAGGTGGAACGTCCAGTTCTTGTGTCCCATTTGTTTCCTTTAATCCCAATTTTTAGAGGTTGGTGTGTGCTACCAAAATGCTGCAGAAGAGGTTTGTCTGTGGATATTTTTTCCTTCCCTCACCCGAAGAAGCTTTATCCTTCTGCGTTCGTGTTCTGCATCTCCTTGCTCCTGATTGCTCCTGCAGCTCGATGGCCCTGGGACCATCACCCTCTTGGGTTATTCTGCAGTTTATTGTGCTGCATGTTGGCTGTATAAGGCTTCACAAAACATCCCCTCCCAAACCCCATCCCGCTGCTCTGTTGTGAAATACATGTGGGTTTTATTACTAAGCAGCTGTTTCCCTTTTGTAAATGGTCCCTTGCTGAGAGACAAAAAAAGAAAGAAGGAAAATAATTGAATGAGGCACGAGCATAATTCATTGAACAGGTACTTCTGTGTGTGCAGTCCTGCTGCTCAGGGACAGAGATGCTGAGCCTGTGGTGGGCAGTGATTGCCCCCCATGTACAACCTGTTAGTGGTCCCACCTACACACCTCCTTGTCCTTCCTGGGCTTACATCCGGCCTCCCCTTGCTCCTTTTCCCACAGCTGGCCACAGCCTTTTCCCTGGAATAACACAACTGGTTGTGTTTTAAATCAGAAATCAGAGCTAGCGTTTCGAGGCTCTGTTCACCTCCAGGCTCCTGCTTCTGTCTGAAATCTGAAACAGGGGCTCCGTTGGTCGTGTTCACCTCTTCTTCTGTTTCAGCAGGTCTGTTAAAAGCTATTGCCTTTAACCAAATTTACATCCTCTGGGAAAATAGATCCTCGTTTAATTTCCAGTCCAGTGAGCAGTTTCTCTCCCCAGTGAGTGAGTCCTTACCTGTCTCCTGAGCAAGCACGTGCTTTATAAATCCTTTTCAATCCTCGCTTCCCACCCCAACAGCGAGACGGAGACCTTAACGCAGGCTGTCTCTGGGACACGTGTGAAGATGAATTGCCAGCTGTGGCCCTCACTGGCACTGCAGAAAAGCTGAGGAACAGCTCCCCCGGTGTAGGTAGAATGAATGTGTCGATATTTACGGCACGTGGCAGTGTAATTAGGGTGGGCTGCTCGGGGTATCGGTGCCTGGACGTGCACAGAAGCATCTCCAGGGTGATTTGTGCCTTGGCAAGGCTGTAGCTTTGTCTGTGTGCCTGACAAGGAGGCAGATTAAAAACAGTTTGAAGAATGGCTTTGAAGATTGCTTGAGGAAGCGGGAAGCTTCCCTGACTTAATATTGGAATTCGCTGCAAAACCTGGGTTTTCTTTAAAAAAAATAACGTAGCCATTAAGGGTTAAAAAATAGCTCAAGGGTGTGTGCTCACTCCCTCTCACTGACAGCAGGAAGGCCTGGTGTTAAATTGCCCAGAGAAGCTGTGGCTGCCCCATCCCTGGAAGTGTTCAAGGCCAGGCTGGGTGAGGCTTGGAGCAACCTGGGGACAGTGGAAGGTGTCCCTGCAGGGGGCTGGGACTGGATGAGCTTTAAGGTCTCTTCCAACCCAATCCTATAAAATCCAGTGTCTTCAGGTGAGTAGCTTGTGACTGATGGAGGAAGGGAAGGGGTAATGAGAAATTTATGCTCAGGTGTGCATGTATAGGAGGAAGAAAAAAAAAAAGGAGTAAGCGTGTTGGGGGATAAACTGAACATAAAAAATGCATGTACAGGTGTGACAGGCGGGGTTGGCTGCTCAGAACAGGGACTGAGCATTGGAATGCTCTTGTCAAGTGGGGGAAAAGACTTTTCTGTGCAGAGCAAGACAAGCAGGTCTGTGAGCAGGAGTTAGAGGTGGTTCTGCCTCCAAAGTCCTTCCCTTTTCTTGATGAAAGCCACTCCCTGAAGAAGCAGAATCGCCAGGTCATCTTACCAAACTCTGAAGTTGTTTTTGTCCAAGCGAGGAACACCAATTAAGCAGTTCGTGGGTTTAATTTGATTTTATTTTTAACCTAAAGTGTCACAGCTATAAATTAGCTTTTTCTTCCTTCTTTTGTTTTTATGTGACATCTGGATTGTTCAGGGAGTGTTGTTCCATCTCAAAGTGGGGATTTTTGTTGCCTTTTTGAGCGGTGGAGGTTTCGTGGATTCAGCAGAGTAATGAACACGTAGAAAAAAGATAATACAGCTGACTATCGCCTCTCACATCTATGAACAGAAGGTCTTTAATTGATTTAGGGGGGGTTGTTTTGTCTGAACACTTGCAGTTAGCAGCTCTTAATCAGTAAAATGCTTTGTAAGAAATCTGGCTTGATGGGTAGGTTGGTGAAAAGAACAGGAGGAGCAGATATTTATGGTTTCTTATCTTCTCTCCTCTCCCCCAAAACCTCTGCCTTCTGTGGGAATGGCTGGCTGGGTGGGAAATGGATCTCTGTGCGTTCCTTTCTTCAAGCCATGGATTAAAGAACGGGGCTGGAAGAGACTTTAGAGTTCAACTACTGTGCTCCTGCTCCCAGCCAGGATATGATGTACCTTTATCACCATCTACCTGTCTTGTCATCTGCCCGTACCAGATGTCATTGAGTGAGATTTTAGCGACCTCGCACGACGGAGGCCACCTGTGCTTTGTCCTCCTCCTTCTCTTCACCAACCTCATTATTCATCTCCTCGAAGCTCCACTTTTAGAGGTTATACCTTTTTTGCCAATGTTTTTTTCTCTCTCTTTTGCCGCCTTCAGGTAGAAGCGACACCTGGCAGCGCCCGGCAGGGGAGGTGGATTATTTTGGCGGCGATGAGCGGGCGTCCCTAGAGATGCTCTGTGGTTCGGTGCAGCTGGAGCTGTCTGAATGAAGCGATGGGCTGTGCCTCCGCCAAGCATGTTTCTACTGTTCAAAACGAAGAGGAAACTCAGAAGGGGAAAAACTACCAGAACGGAGATGTGTTTGGGGGTAAGTGCTGTTTGGAAGTGGAAAAATTAATATTTTAAGGGATAATGTCACAAATCCCGGAATAGTTCAAAGGCAACGAGCTACAGGACCCCCTCACATATTCATACGTGTGTCTCTCTTAGGTATTTGTCACTGGGTACCAAAATGATTGACTCATTTCCTAAAAATAAAAACCTTTTCAGTTAGAAAAGTAATTCCTCAATGCTGTGGCCCCGTAAAGCAACGAAACATTAGTTCTGAAATCCCACGGCAAAGAGGGTTGGGAGGTGCAATGAAACCAGAAACTGGGAGGAATTCAACAGTACAGGGAAGTAGGATGAAAACATCTGCTACACTGTGTGGGAAGACTGGTCTGATCCATATCTTGTGCATCAGGTAAAGTAATAGAAGATAAAATGCACAGTCAGCCTCATGATTCTTTTCACCCCAGATTCTGTTAATATATGCCAAGTGTTTTTTAGATAATGATGTAAATCACAGCACAGTTTTTTAAATGTTAGGAATTATTCAGAAGACTGTTCAGAAATGAAACTTCTGCATCTGCCCTGATAGCTTATTCACAGCTGACTTAACTTTCAGATAGATATCTTGTTACTGTTATTCTTAAAATAAGTTCATTGGTACTGAATACACCAAACTTCTCTCTGGTGGCTTTTCCAGCAATTGTTTGTGCAGTAGTGAGAATGACACGCCTGGCAGCAAATAACCTCTCCCTTTCATTCCAAAAGCAATGATATTTCACTTTTTCAGCCTTTCTGAGGGCTAGCTTGCTCTCACAATGTACCCCAGAGTAAGAATACCCAGAGGGTATATAATCTGAAGAGAAAGCAGTTACTGAGCAAACTTAAGGACTGTTCAGTGCTCCTCCACTAACTGGAGGGTTTGGAACTGTGAATTCAGTATATTGCTTTTATTTAAAACAGGCTTTAAGGGTTGTCATGAACAGAAAATTCTATCAGTTTCTCAAAGATTTTAGCTGATATTTGATGGGGGAGCAGTTTTTGGCAAAATGTGTTTGTCTCAGCTTTTTGTTTTTTTTTTTTTTGTGGTAGTTTAACCACATCCTGCAGGCCAAAGATCATAACTTTAACAAAAGAAACTTAATGTAGCTTTTGGAGGCAGAGGATCGAGAAGATGGAAGCGATTTTAAAAGGCTCCCATTTACAGAGCTGGGCTGGTGTCAGCAGGATCATCATTTAGCTATTCTAGGGTCCATTTGAGGGCTGTTAATGGTTCCCTCTTTTACTGGCAGGAGTACTACCTGCTGTTAACCATTTTCTGGCACGTGCTTTACTTTAGGTGTGCAGGTCATCATTGCTAAAGATCAGATTTTGTGGCTGATCCTTTTTTAGCGAAGAGTTGGGGTCTGTGACTTCAACAACTTGAGTGGTAACCACAGAAGTCACATTTTTCCCTTGCTGCTGGAAGACAGCTCCTGGGGGGGGAGTTGGGGGCATGAAGAAGTTGAGCTGGAGTGTACCTGGCTTTACAGATGATCTCATTCCACCCCCTGCCATGGGCAGGGACACCTTCCACCAGCTCAGGTTACTCCATACCCCGTCCAGCCTGGCCTTGGACACTTCCAGGGATCCAGAGGCAGCCACAGCTTCTCTGGGCAACCTGTGCCAGGGCCTCACCACCCTAATATTTCCTTTCCTAATTCTTGGAAGGCACAGAAGTGTCTCATCCAGCCAGTGGCCAAGAGCAGAGTATCTGTAGGAACTGAAAATGAGCTGCAGGATGATTAGGCAGAGCAAGACCAAAGTGAGCGGCAGGGAAATGAGGAGCAAGGAGGTAATGGAAAGGGAATTAGAGAGTAGTTTTTGGGGAGGAGGCAGCAGAGTAAAGGAAACGTGTCAAGTGGGGTTGGAAGGGGGCTGATGCAGTGACAGCATCAGTAACATCCTGGGAATGTCGGTATGCATACCCCGTGATGTACGTGGACAATGAACACGGGCAGTGTTTGTGTCTGGGGACCAATCTGACATAAAGAACCCGTGCAGAAGTAGCAGGCAGGAGCTGCGTGGTCGTAGCAGCCCAGACTGCCTCAGATGTTTCGCAGGCAGAGGAAATCCTGAAGGACTTGGAACAGCCCTGACAGAAATAAAGGAGAAGAGCACGGTGCTGGAGCTGCCTGCGCTGTAGCTGACAGGATATTGCCCCGTGCTGAGTGACACACCCGAGGGGACAACAGTTCCTTCCTTCAGTAGCATCCCCACACCAGCTGCAGGCAGAAAGAGTCAGTAGCTAGGGTTGTGCTTTCCAATTAAACAGTGCTGGGATATTTTTTTTTTCTCATCAGTACTTTTTTTGCTCGACTCGGGGTGCCACTTTGAATCCGGAGAGAATTTTCTGAGCTTCTCGGAGCGGTGCAGTTCTGCTTTGGCTCTTCCTCAGAGCCTCCAGATCTTTATTTCCTCCTTTTCCCGGTGGGATTGGTTGAAGCCAAACCTACTGACTGTTTGAGGGGTCATTGCTTCTGTGAGGGTTTTGTTTAAACTTTTTAAAGCCACTGCAGGTTACGATTGATCTCCAGTACTTTATTTCTTCCCCAGCTTTTAACCTTTTTTTTGGTTGAGCAGCCACACTGAGCCAGGTGATCACTGTGAATCTGGTGCTTAAAACTGAGGAACCCACCATGCAACCCATGAATTCTGTAAGGACAGATTCTGGTTAGCTGCAAAGAAAACATAAAAATTTCCATCTTATCCCGAACTGTGGAAGTCACGCTGCATTTTGCTGTAATATATATTTAAATAATCGAGTTAGCAGGCCTATCAAAGGAGATGTTCTAGAGAAGATTGGATATAATATGATTATTGTGTCTTGTTGGTCTCTAATGACTTTAAAATCCCTCTAATAAGGATAGTAATAATAAATCTTCATTTATTCCTCATTCCACTTCAAAGCTGATTTCCAGGGCAGTACATAAGAACTGTAATATGTAAATACCAGTGAGGAACAAAATGCCATGATAGAGCCTTGAGCGTTGTTGATTGCAGCATATGTTTTAATAATGTAACCTCCCTTGTAGACTAATTTTATTTGTGTCTTTACAAAAAATCATGGGGTGCTCATTTGGGGAGGAGATTGTTGACGTCACTCTTGCTGTAAGAAAGTAAGTGGTAATACGATTTGCAAAAAAAAAAAAATTAATTTTAGAATCTGTTCATTAATCCAGATGTTTCTATGGAGCTCTTGGCTGCTTTGCAAAAGGGAGAGCAAGCATGTAAGAATCTTCTGACAAAGTGGGAATATCTGGATAGGATTTCTGTTATTAAGAACAGCTCCAGCTGCTAAACCAGTCTAAATAAAGCTGAATGCAAAGCACAGTAGTTTATAAACCAGTTTATCTCACAGCAGCTGGGAGAAGGCCGGGAAAGGAAATCTTTAGCGTTGGGGTATTGTATAATGAGATTGAAAAACTGATTGATGCACAAGGCCAGGTTGGACAGGGCTTGGAGAAACCTGGTTAAGGGAAAGTGTCCCTGCCCATGGACAGTGGGATGAGATGACTTTTTAAGGTCCCTTCCAACCCAAACCATTCAGTGATTCTGTGATAACATCTGATTGCCTCACAAGCTCTAGGGCAGTTTTTCTTTCCTTGTTTTCTCATGTCGATGTTTGCTTTGTTCTTGTGTGTTTTATAGGTTTGTGTCACTTCTGCTAATCCCCAGCTTGTGACAGTCAGTTCCTTTCCCTGCTGTTTGCCATGTCTCATCCATGTGGGCATCTCAGTCCACTGTCAAAGGCAGCAGAGCTCTGACTTAGTTTGAAGTAAATGCAAAAAGATGCTAAAATAATTGAAACCTTTAAAACATACCCAGTATATGCAGGAATAGAATAGCAAGGGGCATTTGGGACTGTGATTTACCTTTCCTAAATATACATGGTCATCTCCAAAAATATTATGCCCAAACCTGTGTAAGGTTTAGTCTGTTCTGAAGGATCTTTCCTTAATGGGCAGGCCTAGAAGTATCATCTTACTGAAGAGTTCGGTCTCAGGATGTTGCTCAGGGCACTTCAAAATATCTGTTGGCTTGGCAAGACTGTTCAGATGTCCTTAATTAATACGAGGAAACTTCCTGAACCTCCCTTATTCCTGTGCACAGAATTCCAGAGATCCATCTTCTGGCCTTTCGAAGTTGGGAAGTTTTCAGATAAAACTTGCAGTGAGAAAAACATCTTAAAAAAAAAGCGTTTTCTGCGAATAACCCCCCTTCCTGTTGTTGGGCCGTTATAACACCGCTCCCTCAACAGTCAGAAAAAAAAAAAGCTAAAATTGAAAATGGGAAATCCTTTTTTTTTTTTTTGTCTGGAAGGCCATCCTCACTGAACTGAAACTGTCTGGAAAGCCTTAGCTCAGGGAATACAACTCGTGCCGTGATCAGAAGCGCTTGCTGCCCAAAAAAAACACACACAGAGCTCCCTTTGCCTGGCAGCCTTTATTTTATTGACTCTGTTGATCAGCTGATTAGCACTCAGATGCTAATTGCCCCAGCTCATTCAACTTGTCCTGATGTGCTTCTGCAATGTCAGGTCTTAACTCCTTTCGGGACGGATGCACAAGGGGAACAGCACCAGGCAGTGTCCTAATTCCATACTGGATATTTTGAGACTGTAACCTTTTTTAAAGACATTTCTTCTCTTTCTGTGCTTTTTTGAACAATTTGTTGATAGACTGCTCCTTATCTAAGTAAAATTGGGTCAGTCCTAAACATGTGTTTCAGGAAGTGAGAGAGAAGAATAGAACCAAACCCCACTTCGGTGTTATGTTCATAATAAAATCACATGTGCTGTCTAGGTTTATGAGGTATTTGTGTAACTCTGAAAACACCCTTGGTAAGTCAATAATTTACTATTTTATTACCATACAGAAGCAACAGAGTTTAAAAAAAGAAAAAAAATCAAAACAAAACCAAACCCCACCCTCAGGTTTTGTGTGTTTATGATCAATGCGTGCAAAGAGTTTTCTAAGTGAACTAAACCTGTGTTTTCACCTTTTGTGCTGAGCAAAACAAACTCTTCCTCCTACTCCAGCAAGGAAATATATAGGGAGATATATAAGGAATACAAAAAGAGCAGCCCCACTCGTGGTAAGGAAGCAGGTCCAGGGTCCATCCAGAGAGTGCAGTGAGGGAGCACCAGGAGACAAGGCTGGAGACAGGGAGAGAAGAGATGGGGCAGAATTAATCTGTCCATTAATTGTGGCCTGTATGTAATGATGGTGATTGAACTAGCTTTCCCTTCCCCTACTCCTTTCCCTTTTTGTTTTTTTTTTTTTCCCCTTGCAAGTGGAGAAACACTGATCTGATGGTCCCTAGGGGAGAGATCCAAGCCCATGGGAAGGTTCCTGTAGGCTGCAAGAAGATACCTTGCCACTTTTAAGAAGATGGGTTTTCCAGTTTCCCTGATCCAGCAGGGAAGAAAACCAGTTCAGAAGTGATGGGAGAGTAGCTTTTTAGGATACCTGGGTGCTGGAAACTTACTTAGTTGTAAATTGTTTCTAGGGCAGTAAAACAATAGTGATGGAAGACATTCCTTAATGCATATTTGGAGTTTTTCCTTTGGAAAAAAAACCCAGAAAGACCCCAAATGAGATGACTTTCCCAAGTGGATAGCAGACCTTTGCCACAGAAAGGTTTGCTGAGGTTTTCCTACCTGAAAGAGAGTTTGACTTTAGGCAGAGCATGTGTCCATAAATTAGGTAGACAGCCCTCAGACTCTGTAGTCACCTTCTTCTGGTGGTTAATCTTCTTGCAGTGTGTTTACAAACCCTTGTCACGGTGTTGGATGAGGGAATTATTCTGCAGAGTCCTTCTCCTTTGTGTGGGGAAAGTGTTTTTTTACATAGACCTTTGCTGTGCTGTCTGGGTTTCCAGGCTGGGATCTGCTGGGTTTGGGGTGATAACACACACATTCCGACTCATCACCCTCCGTGGGGATTTACAGTCTGAAAAGAGAAGGTGGGCCAAGGTGGAGAAATAGTTGTTACCCCCAGTTTGGGAGCAGAAATTAATCCCAGGCGGGTCATACCTTCCTTGCTGCTTGTTTTTCCTGTGAGCTTTCACCTCTTGCAATCTGCCTGCTGGTGTCTGAGCACCCGAAGGAGTTTGACCCGTGGCTGGGGATGGGGGGGGCTCTGAGGGCACCCCTGAGTCTCTGCAAGCAGGTGATACGTGAACAGAGTTAATGTGCTGTTATTCTTGGGAGTGACCTTTCCTACAAGCTTAGCTTGATGGGAAGAGTAAAGTCTGAGCTAAACACAAATAAAGTTCATGGGGTGTGCATTTCACAATTGCATTAGTGGGCTATAAATAGGGCCATACATCCGCCTTTGGGGCTGGCTAGAAAGGAGCCAGGATGTATTTTCTGGCAGCCTTGGTGCTTAAGGAAATCCGTTTGTTTTATGGTACAGACACACTTACTTTTTGGCTGAAAAATCCTCGGTGTTTTTTGCCTACCCGTAGGTGTAAAAGAGGAAAAATCATGGTAAAAATTGCCAAATATTTTCAATTATTGCAGTGTTTTTGGCATTTTCCGGGTGTTTTGTTACCGGGCCACAAAGTTGAAAAAAGCCCAGCAGAAATCCAAAGCCAAAGCCTGAAATTTGTCCAGGAAAACATCACTCTGGGGGGATAATTCTCCAATTCCCCAGGTAAACCCTGTGTGGCTGCACGGGTGTGTATTCATTTTGGCAACATAAGGCTGTAATTTTATGGTAGGAATATCTACTGGAATAAATACCTGCTAAATACAAGGGAAAGGGACATGACCAGTAAGTATTTGTGTACCTTCACATACACAGCCAAAAGTGCCTTTACAGGTTAGAAGCAGCAAACATAGAAGGCATTTTTCCATTAGGGAATTCTCTAAAACACTGTGCCATGGTGGGTATTTTAAATAAATCTTACAGCCAACTGTCATGTTGTCCCTGGTCGAGGCCCAAGACTGCTGATGTTCTCTGTCTTGAGCTAGAACCAGAAAAAAATTGTAAAAACTGGGGGAAAATCTGAAATGTGAAGATTTCTGCCTCATGGACTTGTGAAAAACAAAGCCTGCCTTCTGCTGAGAGGGTGTAATTTGCCCTGCCATGTGCCTCTTCTTTTCACCTGTATGAGAAGGGGGGGTTCTGGCAGAAAGGATCAGGTTTAGGGTGCTTTTAAATAATGTATTTCCTTTTTGCTCTTGTAATGGGAGCGCTGCAAGGGGCTGTTCAGGTGACAGAGGTGCAGAGCACTCCGTGTGCTGTGGTGCTGGGGAGGAGCACCAAGTCACCTTTGTTTCAGGATTTATGGTTTCAGGAATGATCTTGATCTACTCAATGGGGAAAAAAAGGGGATGTAATTTTTTTTATTATTTATATATTTGGTTTTTTTTTTGTTATGGAAGTCTTCTAAATTGTATTATTGGTTCTATTTATTATCATTACCTGAGTTTCATCCCCTGTATTTTGTTGGCAAGTGGTCATGGACCCAAGGCTGCCAGAGCTCAAGGAGGGTCAACAACGCTGTCAGGCACAGGTTGGGATTGTTGGGGTGTCTGTGCAGGGCCAGGAGTTGGACTGGATGATCCTGATGGGTCCCTTCCAACTCAGCATATTCTGTCATTCCATGGTATATTGTATTTCTGCCTGTAGGAACTGGGTGCATCTTGAGAGGACAAAATGCCTCTGTGGGTGACACATGTTGGCTTTTTGGGATTCAGGTAAAGCTTCTTTCCAACATGGATGCTGCTGAGGGAGGTAGGCACTTCCAGAGATAACAAATGAACTCTGGGCATTGTAACCGCAGTAAAATATTAATCTTCCCGACAGGTTAATTTTGGGGAGCTGTTTGGATGGTCTGTAAGGAAAGTAATGTAATTAACTTTGGGTATCTTTTGCATCTGGAAAAAATATGGGCTGTATTTTTGTAAATCAAGTTTTCATTAGGTCCTCCCCTCCCCTCCTGGTTTAAAGGAACACTGGCAGTGAGGAGACGTTTGTGCTCATCATGGATCTGCAGTACGTTGCTGCTCCTGGATAATTACTGTCCCTTTCATAATGGAATTAATAAAAATGAAATAGCTGTTGATTTACAAATATTCTTTGAGGTACGTGAGCAGTGAAAATTTGATAGGCTAATAGAAGAAAGCCACTATGCCAGAAAGGATATAAAAATCCATTTCAAGTCCTACTTTGCAGGGCAGCAATCTCATTTAATAGTTGACTGATTGAGAATGGCATTGCTTGTTAAGTAAAGAGAAATCGGCTTTTTTATTGACAAGGAAACTGAAGACACCTCATCCTGTATGTGCAGTAATAGGATATGTGTAATTTTGAGGGTGTGGAGCAGTAATGACTTATTTTCCGGGGAACTCTTGGGGTGGCTCAGTGTGGGATGGGTTTTTGGTGCCTGGAGCAATTGCTGGGTACATTAGTGGGGCTGTAAAGGAGCAGGACCTCCAGTGCTGCACGAGGGGTGCTCAGAGGAATGCTCAGTTAGGGGTTTTTTTGTGGAATCTGAATAGTCCCTGACAGATTCAGTGCTAAAATGATAACTGTCCTGCAGTGGAGTACAGAGATGGGTGCTGGCTGGGGCAGCAGACACCGAGAGTTTCATCATGACACTGAAAAATCTGAAAAGAGTTAAATATTTTGCTCTTGGTGGGGTTTTTTAACTTTCCAAGGGACAATTTAAATACAGAGCAGTGAAGTGGAGTTGAAGTGGCCTTTCCAACTTGGCCATGCTGTGCTGTGTTCAAGGTGCAGGGAGGCCCTTCCTGATCCCCAGTCATGGTGGGGGAATGTTGGGGCATCCTAAATCCAGAAACCTACCCGGTGGCTTCACATGAACAGCAGTATTTTAAAGGCACAGACCCTTTGTTTTCCTCCTGACTGTTCCTTTAATTAATCTCTCTGCTGCTTGTTTCCTCTCCTGCTTTCATTTCTCAATTTGATCTTTTTAGTGGGCTAGATAATTGCATTTACTGAGTATCCTTCCTGCCAAGCATCGTGGCTGTAATCTCCTCCACCTGAGAAATGGTTCCCTTTGAACAATCTGGCATCTGCCTCAAAGTTATGTGTTAATTAAATAATAATAACAAAAAAAAGGTAAAAAAAAGTGTTTCTGTATGTATATACACAAATATATATGTGAATTATAGAGTTGCAGCAAGCAAAAGTCTGTGTAGCTGAAAGGTAGTTATGAATGCACACCACCAGCACTGTTTTTTTGGCTTTGTAATTGCAGAGGAGTGCACAAAAGTCTTTAATTATATGATCACATGGCTGTTTTTCTTCATACCATCTTATATCTGCTGTTTCCTCAGATCTTAAACACAAAGACGGTGCAAGCCAGGCAGAAATCGCGTGTTTAGCGGTAACTGGATTTTAGGGATGTCGAGGCCGCATTTTTAAGCCTTTTTCTGAGGTAATGAAATGGCCTCTGAGGTTGTGGTGCATTCCCCCCACCCTCGAAGCAGCTGCTGGCGGCGTGTCCTGGCCAGAGGGGTTCACTGGGGGTGTTGGCCAGGGGGTCCCTGATCTTGTCAGGAGCTGTGATTCCTCTCATTCTTGCATCCTTCCATAGGAGGTTTTGCATAAAGAGAAGTGTGTAGCCCTGAGGAGCATGGAGGAAGTCTTGAGCCAGAGCAGGAAAAATCTTAGGTGGTCTCCTGACTGGAAAACTCTCTTCCCTCCTTGGTCTGCAGACCTGTGTGCGTGTGAAGCAGAAATCTTTATGGAAAAAAAAACTTTCCACAAAACAACTGTTGCTTGCACATCAGTGTGTATATTATGAAGTCATAGAGCATAAAGAGAAGTGTGTAGCCCTGAACACCATCCAGTGCCACCCCCTGCCATGGACAGGGACACCTTCCACCAGCCCAGGGTGCTCCAAGCCCCGTCCAACCTGGCCTGGGACACTTCCAGGGATCCAGAGGCAGCCACAGCTTCTCTGGGCACCCTGTGCCAGGGCCTGCCCACCCTGACAGGGAAGGATTCCTTCCCAATATCCCATCTAACCCTGCCCTCGGGCAGTGAGAAGCCATTCCCCCTTGTCCTGGCACTACAAGGTCTTGTAAAAAGTCTCTTTCCATCTTTCCTGTAAGCTCCCTTCAGGTCCTGGAAGGCCACAATCAGAGCCTTCTCTTCCCCAGCCTGAACCATCCCAGTTCTCCCAGCCTTTCCTCCCAGCAGAGCTGCTCCAGCCCTCTGATCATCTTGGTGCCTCCCCTGGACTTGCTCCAGCAGCTCCATGTCCTGTGCAGGGACCCCAGAGATGGAGGCAGCTCTGCAGGAGGGGTCTCACCTGAGAGGGCCAGAGGGGCAGAATCACCTCCCTCAGTGTGCTTTCCATTTATGTGTTGGTTTGTTTTTCCCTGCCAAAGTTCTCCTCTGACCTACCTTCCACTAAGGTAGACACAGCAGTGATGCCCCTGGTGCAAGGTTAGTTAACACAAGCCTTTGTGCATAACGTGATAGAAAATTGATGTACAACTCTGGTTTTCGCAGTTCTTGCACTGAATGACAGTCAAAAATGTAGAGTAGCCTTGGGAACCTTTTGGTCAAGAAGAAACCAAACAGAAGAAGGAACCAAGTCATGACCTCCTTGATTCAGCTGCACATCTCCTGATGTGTCAGTCGATGTTCAGTGGAGTGTCTCTGTGAGGGCTTCGTGATTTGGGGTAGTTTGATGAAGTAGAAGGGAATTTGGCAAAATTTTTCAGGTAGGCGTCACCCTTGAGGGAGTTAATGTTTCATGAGGAGCTGAACGTGCCATGGGACTGCTTGATAGCTTAGAAGAGAGTTCTCCCTGCCTTGCCGAGCTTTAGGACAAGTGTCCTTCCAGCTCTGCAGAAATCCTGCATGTAGGGTCTGATTTTTGTTACACTGAATGTCTCAATCTCTTTTTTTCCTCCCAAAAAGTAACCCTAGCAGTCACATCTGCCTTGTGCAGAAGCAGTCGTTGGCGTTCCTTGGGCACATGTTAGGATTGTGTAGGAAGAAGGAAAAAAAAAAATACTTGAGGGTGGTCTTTCCAGATGTGCTGCCATCTGTGTAGTCTGTTGATTTTCAAAGAGTTTTTCTGTCAGGTGATTCATATTTTGTTGGCAGGATTGGTGTGTTGTCCGTGCACCTCTTCTCTGTTTAATATCCAGTGGTGTCCAGCAGTGGCTGTATTTTTAGATTGGATTAAGGCAAGATAACTTGACTTGGGAAATCTGGACGAGCGTTTTCAGATAATCCTTTCAGAAAAATGGGTTGGCTTATTTCCTGAGCTGTTTTTATTATTCTATTCGTGGTTGTGAAAACAACGTGATCACTGGGATCTGGAATTGCCCGTGAATTGATAGCTTTGGGGGTTGGTGACAGAGGAAGACAATGGGCTTCTCTCCCAGTGCTGGTTGATCTCCGATGAAATTTCACTCCCAACCCACATCCAGTGGATCAGAAACCCACCCCCACAGCTGTGAAGCTCTGCATTTAAGTCAGAATCAAAACATCCATGTAGGATCAAATGAACATGGAGGTGCTGCTCTATTTGAGTACCTGAGGCTGCAGCTGAGAAGATAACTTAGATATCCTCCTTTTCTTAGTGTTTAGTTTGAGAAATAATTAATTTACGGGGGTTTTGCAACTACTTTCTCTAACTGTTGACTTTTCTGGGGATTTTTGACGTAGCTTCTGCTGGTATCTATGGAGTTGATACACACATACAGTAACAGTTCTGGGATAAACTGAGCAGCTCATCTCACCCCTCCAGTGCTCCAAACAGGGTGCACTTTAACCTGGGGCAGTCAAGGCTGAGGACTCAGGGAGTGGAAACTGCAGCCACCCAAGCAGTCTTAATTCTGCTCCTTCACTGTCCCTGTGGTTAAGGAGTTTATTTTTTTTCCCTGATGTCTGGCCTGGCCCTTCCTATTGCTCGTGTCCTCCCAGTGTAGAGTGTGGAGCTCAGAGTACTCCTCCTTCACAGAGGAGCTCCAGCAGAGCTGCCTCCAGCTCAGCCCAGCAGTGGAAGGGCATGAACCTTGTTGGAAAGAGTCCAGAGGAGGCACCAAGATGATCAGAGGGCTGGAGCAGCTCTGCTCTGAGAGAGCTGGGATTATTCAGCCTGGAGAAGAGAAGCTTTGGGGTGACCTGATTGTGACCTTTCAGTGCCTAAAGAAGCCGAGAAGGAAGATGGAGAGAGACTATTTAAAAAGGCCTGGAGTGACAGGACAAGGGGGAATGGCTTCAAACTGCCAGAGGGCAGGGTTAGGTGGGATATTGGGAAGGAATTGTTGGCTGAGAGGGTGGGCAGGCCCTGGCACAGGTTCCCAGAGAAGCTGTGGCTGCCCCTGGATTCCAGGCCAGGTTGGATGGGTCTTGGAGCAACCTGGGCTGGTGAAAGGTGTCCCTGCCCATGGCAGGGGGTGGAACGAGAGAAGCTTTCAGGTCCCTCCCCACCCAAACCATTTTGTGATTTTATGATGTTTGGAATGTTTGGTGCTCAGCATCCAAGTGGGCTCACCTGCTGCTCCATGTTTCAGTTAAACTGCATCAAAATGCCTTACGGTTTTTAACAAACATTTTTAGAAAGAGCAGCTCAGCCCTTTATCTAAATATAGCTGTCAGCTTCCAAGCCTTTGGGAGAGGAGAGGAGAGGAGAGCACGTGAAGCTTTGATCCGTGGCGCTCACAGCACTAGGAGTACTTTCTGCACCTGGCAGAAATAAGTATGGCACAGAGGAAGCTGTTAGACAGAAAGTTCGTGTTTCACAGAATAGAAATGTGTCTTATTATGCAGAAAGGATAAATCTTGGCATGTCCTGTGACAGGAAGGCAAGAGCGACTACGGAAAGATACGAAGCACAGAAAAACGAAGGTGTGTTTCGAAACTTTCTTCTTGGCGTTGTGACTGAAGTACCACTTTTACCTCCTGCCTGATACTTGATACCTCACTAAAAATAGAGAGGAGAGGCTCACCCATCATCCCTCTTGATGACAGCAGAGTCAAATCTGTTTGTCCTTAGATGTCTGAAACGGGAATGCAGTGTAAATCAATGTTTTGTTTGTTTATTTATTTTTTTAAAGGCTAGATGTTTTTACAAAAGATCTCTCCAGGCCTGACAGTGAGTTCAGATATATTTTATGAAGTTATGCTTTTTTTCCAAGTGGCTTTTTTTTTTTCTTTTTTTTTTTTTCAGTCTGAGCCAGAATTAGCGTCATTACTGATGTTTCTGTGGTGAAGGCACTTACAGCCATGGCTGGAAGTGCTGAAGAAATTTTTCTCATAAGAACAACCATAGCTTCCCCCCTCTCCCCCCATCCAGTGATTGTTTCAATATTATAAGTTGATATGCTCATTTGTCACTGCAATCATTATTAATGAGTGCTGGTTTTCGCTGTCACGTCGCCATGGCAACCGGGTGACATGTTTGAGTGGAATTATCTGTTTCCAGATGGAGATCTTCATTCATAAGATTTGCCTGCTGAGAATTTTTGCAGCATATTCAACTTCAGAATTCTTCCTCCCTTGCCTTTTCCCCAGAGTTTGGAGCTAGAGGCGTTCCTGCTTTATATCCTGGGATTTTGTGGTGGGTGTTTTGCTCGCAGTATTTCTGTCTTTTGTTTGTGGTTCATTTATGTTGTTCTTCTTTTGATTTAATTGAGTTGCTTTTCTTCAGCTCAGGATTTGCTGTGCCAGTGCTGTAAACCCATTCCTCCCCCATATGAGTTACTGGAAAGCTTCTCTTTTTATGTAATATAGCACACAATAGAAGACAGGACTTGATTTTTACTTTTACTCCTAAAAGGACCACGGAGATGTATCTCTCTTTATGTATGACATACCACACTCTGAGTTATAGTGTCATAATTTTTTTCTCATATTCACTGCTTGATTTTTAGTTCTGTCCAAGAAATAAGCAAGATGTTTCACTTTTTTTTTTAATATGTATAAAACTTTATTAAGGAAGAAGAGCAAGGTAAAGATCCACAGAACTTTGTATAATTTCCTTTATTCCAAGCTTCTTACAGTTTTAAAGGTCTTGTTAACTACCAGGCTTAATTAGGTCCTACTGAACCTCAGTCAGCATTTCAGGATTTCTCTGGGTTCGTTTCTGATCACTCAGACCAAAATACCTCAAAGTGTTGTGTTTCCTTTAGTAGAAATCAGAAGGTAAAAATCAAAAGGTGATTTTTATCATCCTTTATTTCTTCAGCTCCAGGTCACTCTTACTTTATTGAGCAAAACCCAGTTAGCAGATTTTGCAGATACCTTAAGGAAAGGCAGTAAAGGCCCATTCATCCAGCATGTCTTAAATACAATTTTCATATTCACCTAAAACCATTAATGGCCATGACTTCAGGGTCTGCCTGTTGCTTAAACACCCATTCTCTTGTGCTTCCAGTTCTTTCATCCTGACAGGGACTTCAGAACAAGAACAATCTCTTAAATATTTCAGAATCTGTAGTTTCTGAACACCTTGCCTTATGCATATCATATCTATAGAAGATAAATATTGTCTTCACCTAGTCAAAAAAAGCCTGTATATAGTTGTGCTCTCCCAATAATAACCTAATACAGCAAGACCCGTCTTCTGCAATTAATTATTTGAATTTAATTGCTAGATTTAGTGTGTTTTAATGATGAATGTTGCCATCCCAGGAGATGGTCTTGGCCTTTAAGGCAGCTCCTCAGCTTCAGGCTGTGTCACAGTTATATTGGTTTTTGAGATACAAATAGAGATTTCTTCCGCTCAAACACGCGCTGTGTGTTGGAGCCATGACATTTAAATTAATTTTGTAAGATGTTATTTCAAGACTGATTCTGCTAACATCTGCAGGAGCAGGGGTCTTCTGCTTTGACCTCATGATTTTTTTAAATCTGTATCCATAGAATCACAGACTGGTTTGGGTTGGAAGGGACTTTAAAGGCCGTCTTTTCCACCAGGGACAGCTTCCACCAGCCCAGGTTGCTCCAAGACCCATCCAGCCTGGCCTTGGACACTTCCAGGGATCCAGGGGCTTCTCTGGGCAACCTGTACCAGGGCCTCCCCACCCTCAAAGGGAAGAATTCCTTCCCAATATCCCATCTATCCCTACCCTCTGGCAGTGGGAAGCCATTCCCCTAAGGGGAAGGCGGATTTCTCCAAAGTAGGAGTTGCTGTTTGGTGTGGTGTGTTCAGCTTGCCCCGAAAATGCAGTGAAAAATGACTGGTTTATTTTTGGAAGCTTTCTTGCTGGTGCATGAATTGAGCATGAATTACCCCAGGTATCTGCACTCCTACAGTCGGTAGGATGGAGGGAAGGGAAACGCCAACTGTGCTGCAGATAACTGAGTAGTTACTCTATTCACAAGTAAAGTACTGAAGTTTACTAACACTCTTGTGAAAATCACACAAGAAATCTTTGCAAAAGTTCTCTGCCACCATTTTAGGGCTACTTGGTGCATCTGTCAAATGATGCAGCGTTTGAGGGATCTGTGCCCATGTTCAACGTGAACTTAAAATTGCATTTTTGAGGGATTTTGTTGATGATGATCTCTGAAAGCCTCTCCAGCTGCATCCAAATTTCACATCTAAATCTGATTATACCGGTTATCAGTCGTGGGCTCACCAGTGCCCTGGTTGAGGTGCTGTTTTCCAAGGGAGCATCCCTCACACACAGTCCCCACAGGGCTGCCATGCAGTCGGTGTTCAGGCACAATTAATCTCCTGGAACAAGCAGGAGACACGTTCCAGAGGTTATTTTTGCCGCTGAACATCAGGACCTCCATCCCTTCCTTGTTTTCCACCGGGCTGGGTGGGACGTGCCTCCCTCTTTCCAGTTACCATGGACGAGCTGAGGGCTCTGCAAACTTCCCCTGTGCTATTTTCTCCTGCTCATCTGTTTTCCCCCTTCCAATCCCTACGTGCCACCGTGGGAGTTTTATGCCTTTTCTGCATGTGGGTTTTATTGCTAATCACAGCAGAGATCACTGGGGCTGGGAGCGAAATGGAAGTTAGATAATTGCAGTCAGTCAAGTACTTCGAACTCCCAGGCTTTGTTGTGTTCAGCCCTTTTGGGTTTATGAATTGTCACCTCCAGACTGGCTAAATTACACTGAAAAAAAAAAAAAACAAAAACCCAACAAACCTTTCAGAGTTGTTGTTCACATTTACCCATCTAATAATATTGCCTGAAATTCTTCCATCTGTTTTTTGAGGCTTTGCATCTGAGATGCTGCCATTTGATAAAACCACAGTTTTATTTAAAGCCTATAATAAAAAACCCCCATATAGATACAGACTGAAGCAAATGCAAAACCATGTTGTACTTTTTAAAATTGGATTGTTTTTCAAACAGTCTTATTTTTTAAAAAAGCCTTTTATAAATAAGCCTTACCTTTCAAAGTAAGGCTTATTTAACTTACAGGTTCTGGGGTTCACAGTTTCCAGAAAACAGCTTTCCTTCTAAATAATGTTGATTACTTTTTTAGCAGTGCAGTAATCCAGAAAAATCCATTTTTCCCTCGTCAAATGAGAGAAATTGCTTGAAAACACACACAGAAATAGGAAATTTTATGTGGTTTCTTTTAATTTGCCAAGGTTTTGCCTTTCATTCCCAGTGTACTGTGTCTCATTTCACTCTGTATTAATATTGGCCACTTCTGTGGGATAAAGTTTCTCTTCTGCATCGTGTATCCTGGCTGGAGGAGTGTGGGTGCAAAACTCTGGGTGTTTTTTCCAATAGATTCATGTCTAACAAAGAGAACCAAAGCACGAAGAGGCTGAGAAAAGGCAATGTTGGTACTGCAGGCACTGGGTTTTTAGGCTGGAGAGAAAAATCACTTCTCCCCAAATCCAATCTTGTCCTACCAAAGAAAAAAAAAAATCTCTTTATTGAACCTTCCTGTGGGATAGATAATATTTCCATACGGGAGCCGGGAATTTATTATTTGAAGAGCTGAAATGCCAAGTTGATAAATATTAAGGGCAAAGCAAGAATCTTACTTTTTTTTTCTTCCTCCTTTTCAGGCTGGATTTCTGTCTGGGTAATGTTCACGTGCAGGAAAAAATGGTTGCTGGGTGGGAAATGGGGAGAGGAAGATGGTTGGCACGGGACCTTTTCTCCAGAAATAATTCCATGACTGTACGTCGTGTCCTAAGGAAAAACAAAATTAAAANTAGCCCAAAGAAAAAAAAAAAGTAAAAAAAAAAAAAAAAAAAAAAAAAAAAAAGAAAAAGCAGTGGGGTTTGGTGTGAGTTGTTTTTACCAGCTTTTAACTTAAATTTTCAGTAGCCTCCATCAGCTTTGCTTTTCCAAAGAGTCTTTTTTTCAATGCAAGGAATATTTGTGAGCAGACTCCTCTCTGTAGTAGCTGCTGTTTGCCCACCGAGAATAAAAATCCGGGTAGGATGCAGGAGCAAAGAATTTGTTTGCACTGAACATGTTATAGAGAAAACCAGGGATCTGAGAGAGAGTACACACCAAACATCCCTGTTTCATGGTGCCATGGCTGTACTAGACCAGAGAGCTGCTGAACAACTTCTGGAAACCAGAACTGAACATTCTTACTGAAGCTTCAGTCAGGAGAATCTCCCTTAGTATCAATCCCATTTAAGCCTTTGAAACTATATACGTGTAATTTTTAGTTGCTTTGCTTAACTAGGGTCTTTTCTAGTCAGCTGTTTTGGTTTTAGTTTGATTTCTATCCCAGCTGCTGAACTACACCGGTTCAAAAACATTTTTTTTTTCTTTTTTTGTTTTTTTCCCTTGGTGCTCAGATGAGTATAGGATCAAACCAGTGGAAGAGGTCAAATACATGAAAAATGGGGGAGAAGATGATCAGAAAATAGCAGCCAGGAACCAAGAAAACTTGGTAAGGATTGAACTTATCGCTTCTCTAATGACATGTAACGTGGCTCTGCTTTTGTCCTGAAATGTGTGTGAATGAGGAGTGACACCCTCGAACGCGCGGCAACGGGATCTGCTCCGGAATTGTCCCAACTCCCCAGCAAGGTGCAAAACGTGACGTTTTCCTGCTTGCCCTTCTGAATCAGGCTCTGCTTGGTCTCGGAGTGAGCGCTCCCACGGTCGTAACTCCCTCCCCTCCTTCGCAGACCGGAACAGACGCTTTATTTTGAGATGTGTGTGGGGTGGTAAACCAGCACTGCCATTAAGCAAACGACCTGCTTATGTAGGTATTACCTACTTACCTAGATAGTAAACCATTACTGCTGGTTTTCCATGCTTTAAAATTCACAGGGAAGGCAGTTAGGACCGGAAGAAAACCAATATATTCGTAACACAGCGGTCACAAGAATCGCGGCGCGTGTGTTGCTTTTGCCCTGATTTGAGCACTTTGCCAGCTCGTAGTTCCACTTACAGGAAGGCAATCACAGGTGAAGCCTCAGGACTACTTGAAATCAATAGGATGCTGTTGAAGCAGCTTAAAAATGACAGTTGAGTCACTTCTGGCGTTTCTGAGAAGTTGTTTCTTCTCTTCTAAAGCTGTAGGGAACTTAGGTTTTGTGATTGGCTGGCTGGGGCTTTGCCCAGCTGAAATTTTCCAAGGCGTCCCACAGTTCTCGTAGCTGGGTGCAAAATTTCACATCTGGTCCCACTCATTCACTGCAGCTTGGATGGTTGGTTTTTCCCCCCCACACTCCATCAGTAGGACCAGTTGGGGGAACATCATCATCATCATCAGCCTTCAGTGGAACCGTAACCATTATCACCAGCTGAGGATTTATTTCCCGTTGGCAGTAATTGTAAAAAAAGCCACTGTTTGGGATTTTTTTTTTTCTTTTCCTGGAGATGTAAGTGATCTCCAGGCAATTGGATGCTTTATAGTCGCTCTTCTAGACCCACACACTTGTGTAATACGACTCCACGTGCATTCCTGCAGGAAACAGAGTTTATTTTGCTGTCCTAACCCCATTACTCAAGCAGTGGTTGAGCAGCAGGTGACACAGTTTCCTCCTCAGTCTCCAGGTTAGGTATTTGCCACCTGCAGTTTTGCATTGCTAATGCTCCAGAGGACAGTGCAACATCAGTCTGTAGCAGGATTTTAGGGTCTTTTTTTTTTTTTTTTTAGAGCCTCAGAAACCTTGCTGAGAATATCCCCTTTTCCAGCAGCATCCCCGGTGCATCCAGCTTTATTAGGTGGGATACTGGGAAAAGATTCTTCCCCCAGAGGGTGGTTGGCACTGAACAGGCTCCCCAGGGCAGTGGGCACAGCCCCAAGGCTGCCAGAGCTCCAGGAGGGTTTGGACAACGCTCTGAGGGACAGAGTGGGATTGTTGGGGTGTCTGTGCAGGGCCAGGAGTTGGACTGGATGATCCTTATGGGTCCTTTCCAGCTCAGGATATTCTGTCTAGATTTTAGACTAGCCTTCAGCTGCAGTTAAATTGGAGTATTTGCAGAAGGTAACGTGCCACTTGGAGGACAGCAAGGGAAGGCTCAGGAAAGCTCAGGTCCACTGGGGTGACGCAGTGGCTCAAGTTGTATCCCAGACTAGCTCAAAAGATATTTTGCACTTTGGTTAGTTCCTGCTGTCTTGCAGCATCTAAGTGCTGGCCTGATGAAATTTAGGAAGAGCCATTTCTACAGCGCAGTGCTTGATATTTTGTTATTGATGGGCCCTGTTTGATGGGAGCAGTGGGTTTGCTGGAAAATGGAACTTCATATGGGTTCTGAGGGCTGGTATAGCTCTTCTCTCTCATGCTTATCAGAAGGAAAAATAAAAAGACAGTAGCACAAGAAAGCCTTCAGTCAGGATGTATATACTTTAAAACAAAAACTGTCTTGCACACCAAAAAGGCTCTATTTTCCTTTTCCTCATCTCACTATAAGGAGATTACCTTGTCTGTAATATATGCAGCTTTTTAATCCTGGGAATTGTCAAGTCCTCGTCACTCCTGGATTTTTTCAGACGGGTTTCACTGTTCCGAGTTGTCCTCAGTAAACACGTTTTAGTTCAGCGCTTAGAGGATGGGTTAAGCTCCCCATCACTCAGGCTTTAATTTTCTTAACGGGTGAAAAGTTGGCAAGCGCTTACGTAATCCCGGCTTCTCATCAGCCATTTCCAGGCAACAGAAATTTTAGGAACAAGGAAAGGCGGTGGGAGAATCGACCGGCCCTCGATTTCCCCTTTTCTTGTTCCTTAATCCCACGTTTCTTTATTGTCACAGGGCTGCAAATTCGCACCCTTTGCAGAAACAACGGCCCAGATGAGATGTATGACCTCAGTGTCCTTACAGTCTGTGCCTGGGAACGGCTCTGCTGTGGGTTATCTTGTCCTCTGATAGTGGTGCTTGAATTATGTTATTCAGATGCCACTGAATTTTTTTGGATCCCGTTATCATCTCTGTTACTTTTTTTAAGGTATTTTGAAGTCTTGCTTAAAAAAAAAAAAAAATTTAAAAAAAAAATCTCAGCTCAAGTGAAAATAAAAACCTCTCCCTTTACAACTTAGGGGCTCTTTGATGTGCTGCCATCTCTGCCTTTGGTGTTGCAATGTTTCTGAGTTGGGGGGGGGGGAAAAAGGTCACATAAGTAAGATATAGAGAAGAGGAGGATGTGGCAGGCACCAGGGAAATTGTCATTTCATCCTGGGGTCCTGTGGTCAGAGCCCCAGGCTTTTATTTTGCTTGAGGAGAGAGCCGGAGAAGGGCTGGTGCGAGCGTGGGAATCCGTGGGAGAGATGAGGCTCTGTCAGTGAATCACCAGCTCCAACCTGAGGCTTAAGCAGGGCTCAGAACTTGAGCAAGTCTGACATGGTAAAGCAGAAATATTCCTCAGATGCACTGACAACGGGAATGGCTGTGCCAGGTGGAGCAGAAGATGCTCCATGGGAAGATGTTTTCTGACAGAATCGAAGGCCTCCTTGAATTAAAACGTAGGCTCTTGACAAGGGGGATAAAAAAAAAGAAAATAAGAAAGGATAAGAAAGTCAAGCTTGTTTCAGACTGTCAGAATCTCTTGTTTTCCTGCCTGCCTTTGTATCCATCGGCCTGATTCACCTCTTTACTCAGGTTGTTTCTCCAGTTCTCCACTTGCTGCTGGGATCAGTCCTGTCCCGGTTTCATTCTCGGTACCTCTGACACCTTCCTGAGCATCTCCATCCTCAAAATGAAGACAGGTGTGTTGCACTCGAGCTGACAGTCCCACACCCTGAGGATGGGAATGGGATGTAGCAGGATTAAGTGTTGGAGAGCTGGGGTTACGCTGCATGCTGTCACTCTGCACCACGTGCTGTGGTGGCTGCTCAGCTAAAGCAGGGACATCTGGAGTCAGATCTCTGAAGAACTGGTAGATAGGTGAAAGAAAGAAGTAATTTGTGCTGGATACATTTTTAAATAACAAGTGGTGGGACACATATATATGTATATTATATATAAATATATGTATATGTGTGTGTGTGTAAGAAAATATATGGAAGGTGTGCTAATTTTCACATGAGATGTGATGGTGCATAGGAGGTCCTGTGTGTGTTATTATTCCTGGAGGTAAATGAGCAGCTGTGATGGTTATTTGTGAGTTCAGAAGCAGGAGGGCTGGCTGGGGTGGTTTTTTTTTGGGTTCCTGGGCTTTGTCTCCATGCATTGCTTGGTGCCAGCGTGCCACGTGAGGTGATGAATCCACCCCCCGTGTTAAAACTAAACCTCAACTCTCTGTGGATCCACAGGGGCTCTGCAAAACCCCACTGGAGCAGAAGGGACCTCTCCTGCATTTTCCCATCTTTTTGGGGGGGAGACTGTGTGTTGTTTAAGGGGTTTATGATAAGCCTTCTCCAAAACAAAGGGAGTTTTCCCAACGCTGAATTTGTCACTCAGCACATCTCACTTGATGAGGTTTTTTTGGCCCTGAATATTAGCAAAGGGCAATGATGCCTGATCATGTGCCACATACCCTTGGAAAGCTAAAATGCTAAAATTCAGGCATTTAAAATTAAGATTTTAAAAGGTAAAATCCATTCTGAAACCTACCTGCTATGAGGAGCTGTGACCAGAAAAAACAACACATTTCCCCATTTCTAAAGATCAGTTCATTCTTTGTTTGGAAAGGACTGTTTAGCTCTCCACCACCACGTTAAATATATACAGTACAATTACATAACAACCTATTTAACATTCATAATGGGACAAATTTAATTGTCCTCATTTCCATGCTCTCACAGGGCTTTCCATTGTCGAATTTGACTGCCAGGAGAGGTAAAATGAGAAGGTGTGTGGTGTTCCTGCAGCTTTAGCATTGCTTTGGCAAACTTGATGAGCTGTATCTGTTTTGCTCCAAATGGAGCTGCAGTTGTGCAAGATTTCCCTGAAAATATCAAATCCCTAAAGCTGCATTTCTTTTGCATTAGGTGGCTATCTTGATATTTACTGCACTTCAGGGTCTGGATGTTTTTATAACTTTTATTCATGTTTTTCTGGGCTGCACTGGCACAAAAGGCCGCTTATTGGGGTTTTTTTATGCTTTGTTGTCCAACCCCCCCAAACAATTAGGTGTAATCCTCCGTTTCATCCTGAAGCTCCGTAGTGGAATTGCAAGTTAGAGCTTGAGATGAATTCCTGCTGGAGCTGGGAAGAAAATTGCCTCTCTGTTGCTCTTGCCCTCTCTCCCTCCGCCTTCAATAACAACGTTTTGCCTTTTGTTTTCCCCAATAAGTACAAATTTCCACTCCACTTACCTGCAAATGCAATTTTTGTCAGCCTTGTGCGTGCTGTTATTTCCTGACTCTCTCTTGAGCTGCTCAGCCCAGCTGCTGTTCTTCATTTATCACCCAGCTCTGCGTTACTTGGTATTGCAAACCCTCCTCCTCCCTGGCTCTGTATTCAACACCAGTTGCCGTTTTCTGCAGCGATGTGTTAAAAGCAGACAGTAATATCTGATAGATAAAAGTGTGTGAAATTAGAAACCTGGCATGAAAATGCAGAATGAAACGGGTGGATAACTGGATAAAATGTAATATGTGAGAGGGAAGATCCCTATTTAAATAGATATATTAGAGTATGCAGAACGCATATTGTGGATGCATCAGTTGTAAACATTCCTGATGTGCAGTGGAAAGGTTGGCATATGCCTGAGTTCCACATCAGTTTAGGAAAACACCTTTTTAATTCTATTGCCAAGCTGCCCAATCTAGTTGATAAAAAAAAACCCGAAGAAATAAACCAGTTAAAAAAAAAAATTAGGGTGGCCGCCACTAAATTGATTGGGGATATTTGTGGTGTTTTGCTTGCTATGGCCCATAAGGGCAAATTTAAACACGGAAATATAATTAATTTGAGGCTTCAAGGTGCTTAAATCCGGTGCTGCTGGGTAAGCTCTGAATTGCTGTGCTTTGAATGTGTAATTCTGTATTTATCCCAGCACTGTTGTAGTACATTGGTGAAGAGCTTTGTAAAAAAGAAAATTAGTACATATTAATGCATACTCCAGTGCTAAGAATCCAGGCTCGAGTTTCCTAATTATTTATTTCAAATTGTTTTGCAGTGATGGTGTTTCAGAACACACCATTTCAGGGTTGAACTTCCTCATGCTCTGCTTGTAGGAAGAAAGAAACCAGAAATGCCCAAACCTTTAGAAAGAAGGGGTTTTCTCAGGTTTTGTCTGCCATGAAGAGTTTGTGCCTGTTAAATCCTGTGTTGACCCCTTGTTTTCTTTCACTGCTGCATGCAGCATGATCCAGGAGCCCTGTCCCACTCCAGCATGGGGTCAGCTGCAGGGATGAGCACTGGGACAGCTTCATCATGTTCATTATCCAGTCAGAGATGGATACCTAGAAATTTTCTATATATAAAGGATAGGCTATTTATTTCTCTACCTCTTGCCCCACTATTTTCCCTCCTCCTGTTTTCAGATCATAGAATCCCAGAATGGTTTGGGTTGGGAGGGACCTGAAAGCTCATCCAGTCCCACCCCCTGCCGTGGGCAGGGACACCTCCCACCAGCCCAGGTTGCTCCAAGCTCCGTCCAACCTGGCCCTGGACCCTTCCAGGGATCCAGGGGCAGCCACAGCTTCTCTGGGCAACCTGTGCCAGGGCCTGCCCACCCTCACAGGGAAGAATTTCATCCCAATGCCCCATCTAACCCTGCCCTCTGGCAGTGGGAAGCCATTCCCAGTTATCCTGTCACTCCAGGCTCTTGCCCAAAGTCCCTCTCCAGCTCTCAGGGAGCCCCTTTGGGCACTGCAGTACCAGTACATAGAGATGTAAGATCTGTATACAGAAGATAAAAAGCCTAAGCTCAACAAAATACTTGAAGATGCTATTGGTTCTTGTGTTGGAATCCAGGCAGGGAGTAAAACACATGGAAAATTACGGCTTGGGTCACTCCTTGAGGGGAAAAAAGAAATCCAGACGCCGTTTTCTTTGGTTCTGGGGGCACAGGAGTAATAAAAGGACACCGTGAGCATCACCAGGTGAGCGTGGGGGTGGGATAATGCCCAGGAGGTTCCTGTACCACCCAGCCATGGCAGCTCCTGCGCTGACAGAGAGAGCAGGGAACGGAGGGCTCCGAAGCCAGGCTGCTCCCCCACACGTTCTCCCACAAGGACGGGCATCCACTCTGCCTGGATGCTGTGTCAGCCAAATCCCGGGGCCCCGAGGGAGCTCTGTGGGAACAGGTCCCACAGGTTCCTCGTGGAGCTGCTCCCTGTCTGCAGTTCAAGAACAAACCCACAGAACTGAAGCCACAGAGTAAGTGAGCAAAGGAAAGCCAGGGATTAAAATTGAAAAAGTAACTCGGTGGAGTCTTTCTAATTCTGGATGCCCCTGGATCCCTGGAAGTGTCCAAGGGCAGGTTGGACGGGGCTTGGAGCAACCTGGGATAGTGGAAGGTGTCTCTGCCCAGGGCAGAGGGTGGGACTGGATGAGCTTTAAAGTGCCTTCTAACCCAAATCATTGTAGGATTTTAAGAGGAATTTTGCTTTTTATTTTTGTAAGATGATACCTGAGAAATTCCCCTGGGATCATATAGTATTTTCCTCCAGTCTTCATTGATAGGGTCAGGATTGGCACTTTTGATGGTGTGTGTCATCCCAGATTCCCTTTCCCAGAGAAATGAAAATTATAAAATCATTCTCTGGTTTCTTTTTTTTTCCCCTCAAAGTCTGATATCCTAAAGGAACGCTGCCCTGTCGCTGTCACTGCTAAGTAATTACAGCATTTCAATTTTCACAAACCAACTTTTTTTTTGGAAGAAATGCATTTGCAGCTGAAATGTAAGTGCAAGGAAAGGACATTGTTACCAGAGCCAGTCATTTTAAATGCTGTGCAATTAGCTGATTTCCATATTGCCCGGTTCATTTCAAATTTGCAGTGATATTCTTCAAAGAATGGCTTCTCATAATGAATTTATGATAGTTTTAGCTCATTCCACTTATGGGTCACTGCATATTATATAGACATCAAAGTAAATGATTGCACTATTAATATTCTTTTTCCTCTGGATTCTATTAAAATGGCTTTGGTGAAGAAGCATTCATTTTTTCTCTATTTCATTATGAAAATCTAAATGATAAGTGTATACTATTAATAAATATTTTTAGCAAGTCAGAAAATAATATAAAATTTTTTGTCCTCCAGCTTCATTTCTTCAGACCAGACCTTGTTTCCTTCTTCCCCCTTTGTTGAATAAACCTCCACAGTGCCCTGTGGAGAGGTAGGGTGATAAGATTTATCATGTGACTTTTAAGTAGAAAGCTTAAAAATATATATAATTATATTTCTTTCTGAGCATATTAAAATAACAGTGTCCAGAGGCAACGTGTGATTGCAGTGCTGATGGTGGAAAAATGTGGTAGTGAAGGTGTGATGGGCAGGAGCCCAGGGCAGCTCTCAGGAACATGTTTTCAGGGCCAGTTTACGTCTTTGGTGTGAGGGGTTCTTCCAAAACCTGCAGAGATGTTCCCATCACTTGTGGAGGCAGGAATTGTGATTTTCCCAAGCCTGTATCATTTTAACAGGGGAGTTTCTGCAGAAGTCAGCAGTCATGGCAAGGCAGCAAGCTTTTGCTTTAAGAGTTTCTTCCATCATTGTAAGGACTGGCAACCTTCCACTCCTTTTTTTTATTTTTTTTTTTTAATAACTGAGATACTTTTTTATTCTTTTAATTATTTTTTTTTTAAGAACTTGAGCATCTCCACACTTGAGGAACTGAAGCTTTAAGAAAGGTGAGCTGTAGGATTTTTGTGAGCTGTCACCAGGAGAAGCTCTCTGTATCCTCTGTTTCGGTACTTGCTATTCAGCAGTTGCCTGGTAGGTGTTAATTATTAATTCTGCTCTTTTGGAACAGAGGGTAAAAGGCGAGATGCAGGCAGAAATGAACACGCAGAAATACCTAAGATCATCAGAAGGCACTGATAGAGGCTAGAGCTGGTAAATGCAGACAGCTGGGCAGGCTGCTGGGAGTCCCAGTCTGGAGCAGCACTGGCCTCTGGTCCCTTCCAACTCTTCATATTCTGTGATTCTGTAATTTGAGATTGCTGAAGTGCACAGAGTAACAACAGGCAAATTTATCTGTAGATATTTCATTAGATATTTAACCATGCAGCCCTAATGATCTCTTCAGTTTTAGTCTGAACACACTATTGCACCTGGAAAAGAGAGGTGAGACGTGCCATTTTAGACCCCAAACCAGTACAGATGTGGAAGTGCAAAGGGACACGGTTTAGTGGTGGCCTTGGCAGCGTCAGGTTACTGGTTGGACTTGACGATGTTAGAGGGCTTTTCCAACCTTTGTGGTTCTGTGAATTTATTAATTCTGATTGCTTGAAGCTGAGGTGAAGCCCTCAGAGGGGTGGGGCATTCAGGGTTGGTTTCAGGCAAGTCCTTCATACAGTCAGTGTGTTTTGGCCGTACTCTGTTTACACTGCAGTGATTTTTTTTCACTGGAAAGTATTTTATTTTGCGAACTTCCCTAACTAATATCTTTAAAGAAGAAAATGGGAAAATGAGCAGAAGCACTACAGGGAGAGGTAAGAAGAGATCCAGAGGGTTCTCTGCAAGCCTGAACCTCCCTGCTTGCCATGAACAGCACGTGATAGCAGCATGTTGCATAATCTAGAGTTATCATTGCTTGAAAAACAGAGTTTTCTGACTTATTTTTTCAAATGAACGTTTTCAGCTTTGAATTTGCCACTAGTCTCTTAAAAGCCCTGTCGCTCCTCTGTTCTGGGATTAGAAAACCAGAAGCTCCCAGTCCATTTAATACCATCATTGTTTTGAACTACTTGGATTTTGTCTCCTTTTTTTACACAAACAACGCCTTTTTTTTCCACTGTCCAATCCGTATGAGACTTTCTCCATCACCTAAATTACTTTTAGCATGTTTCTTCCTCATTCATCTTGGTTATTTGGTAAGAAACATTAAAAAATACTTTTACAAACAACTTAGACTGGAAGATCCAAGAGTGAGGAGTATTCCCAGGAATAAAAATTGTAGTAGGAGAGCACTAACAAACCTTCAGATAGGCAGTGTCTGTTGTACTGAATGAACACAAAATGTTATTTTTCTGTTTCAAGTCACCATTTTTGTTAGATTTTCCACCTGTTAGGCAGTTGTGTGCCCACATCATTATTGAGCAGGAAGGTTTTCCACCGCTGCAGCCATCGTTTTGTGTTTCCTTGCTTGATATTTCGATTGTGTTTCGTTGCAATTACGTGAGCAAAGTCGGGAAACATTTCAAATTGGCCACCAAGAAAACGCTGGTGTTTTGCACAGAATTGTTTGGATCTGTGGGGGACATTTTTGAGGGGATTTTTTAATAATTCTATATTTTTTTAGTTCTTCCAGGGAAATGAGGGGGTCTCAGAAGGGGCTGGGCTACCCAGGCCTGTGTCAGCTCAGGGTTTTTGGGATGTGAGGGCACGTGGGGGCAGAAGGCATCCTGATTTAATGGTGTCTTCTCCAGAGAAAGGGAGGGAGAATGGCTGCTGGGGAAGCTCATTAACAGGCTCCTTTAGCTCTTTAGCCTTAATTGCTGCCTGCTCAGGGTGACAGGCCTGGCAAATCCGGGTGTCCTCAAGACCCGGCGTGACCTCGGAAGGCTCTCCGGGACTCTTGGGAAGGTCGCGGCATTGCTCTGCCTGTGTCCCTCCTGCTTGCCAGGGGTGGCTGGGGTGGCCACCACAGGGGTCTCCAAGGTGGTGTGAAGCCCTGGGATGATCCTCAAGGGAGGAGGTGAGTGAAGCAAGAGAGGGGGATTTATTCCTGGTGGTGGATTGAAGCAGGATGGTGTGACCTCCGCATGCGGACGGGGAGGACTGGAAACATCCCTGGTGATCTTGGGGTGTTGGTGGTGTCCTGTACAAGTTCCCCCCAAAAAAGGAGCTAGATGCCTCCAAGGATAAAACAACGAGTGTATCTACTTACCTGCTCTATGTATTCTTACACCAGGGCTGGAAGGGCTTGGTCTCATCTTTTTTTTTTACTATAATTTAGCCTTTTGGCTTCAGTCGTTCCCCTTTGATTTTGTGGATAGCCAAGATGAGCTGCTCTCAGCAGGCAGCTGAGAGACTCAAGGGTGTGGTGGAAGGGATTGCTGCATTTCAACTGGTGGAAAGAGGAGGAGAAAATTGGATTGGGAGAAGGGGAATCAGTATAAGATTATAACCTACAAGTGTTCAGGATTTTTTTAAAAGTGAAAAGAAAAAGTCAGGGAGGGGAAAAAAACCCCTGTGAAAATAAATTTATGCCTGTAAATGCAAGCACTTTGATATTCTGAAAAATCTGAGCAGATAATTCAGACTCATGTGCATACAGAGCTTGGAGTTACATGTGGGTATGTTATAAATCTCTGGTGTACATGAATAATTTTCAATATGAAGCGTTAGTTTACACAGATACCAAAGTAATACTGAACTAAGTTAGCATGCAGCTTTATGTTTGTTCTCACTGGGAAGAAAACCCCTTTCTTTGGCTTTAAACTGTTTGTTCCTTGCTCCTGCAAGAAGCAGTGTTGGAGTTCAAACAGAGCTCTTGGTGTTTGGCTTTCATCTCCCACACTTGATCCGTGTGGACCGTGTGCTGCTCTATCTGATGTGGAATCTTTACCACGGGATGCCTTCAAAGACAGGCAGCTTTAAATAAAATAATCAAGCCAACGGATAGACTCTGCATGGGAACACAAACCCAGTGCTTCTTAATAAGGTAATCATATTATAATTATTGTGTGTGTGTATATATATATATTTAAATGTAGCTTGTATTACAGCAGCACCTGAAGGCAATAGTTGGGAGTCAGAAGCAGTTGCTCTGCTTGCAAAACCAGCAAGAATGGGCTCTTAAATTAACAATTTTCCCCCAAATTTCATCCAAACTAGCACTTTTATTCAAAAATCCATTTAAGAGTGACCTAGGGCTAAGTTTCCACAACCCAGGCTGTTGATCAAAAGGCAAACCCTGGCAAGGCATTGGATGCAGCAGAGAGGGGTGTTCTGTCCTCTTCCCCCAGTATGGACCTACAAGAGAGAGGGAGTGGGACCTCACCAGGGGGTGATCTCAGAGTTGGAGAGGTGCTGGTAGTGTTGTACTTCTGCCAGTGAAATAACACGGGTTTACCAGACCACCCTCACTTTTCTATAGCATCATGGAATCACAGAATGGTTTGGGTTGAAAGGGACCTAAGGGATTGTGCAGTTCCAACCCCCTGCCATGGGCAGGGACACCTTTCAGCAGGCCAGGTTGCTCAAAGCTCCATCCAGCCTGGCCTTTGAACACTTCCAGGGATGGGGCATCAGCAACCTCCCTGGCATCAACAGCTTCTTTCTAGACTTGGAGAGCAGTTCCCTTAGCAAGCACCCCTGAGGTAGGCACAGGGAATCCTCAGCCCTTCAAGGTGACTGGTGGAGCTCTGAAATAACCGGCTTCAAGTTGCTTCACAGTCTCTAAGAGTGAGTCAAGGTCAAAACGTGCCTCGCTGTTTCTTTGTGAGGGCTTGGCTGGACGCGCAAGTTTAGCAGCTTGTATATTTGTGGGATTTGTTGCTTCTGGAGATCTCCCGTCTCTCTTAAGTCTCTGCGTCCTGCCCAGCTTTTCCAAAGGCTAACATCCGTGTGGGAACGCTGCCTCTGGAGCTGTGTTTACACTCATCTCCTTCCTGGGGAGAACATCCAGCAGCGGAGCGGGACTTTGGTGGCGGCAGATGCGAGGAGACGGTGGCACGTCTTCGCGGAGTACAGCCTGTTCCTGGCTGGTCGTGTATGGAGTTTTCTGCGTCCTCTTTTCCTTCTCTTTATTAAAAAAGCAAGCAGAAACCTCTTCCCGAGCTAAAAGCCTCGCTCAGCCTTGCAGCAAACCCGGCCAGGGCTGGCCACCGGCCAAACCTCCGCTCGCCGCAGCCTGCGCAGCGCAGAGCTCCTCCAGGAATATCCCTGGTGCTCTTTTAAAAAAAATCCACCCCCCCACCAAATAAAGTTTTTTAGCAGTGCATTGTCTTCATCCCTCTTGCAAAGCAGTGGAGTTTGGAGGGGATTTTCTTCCCCCCCCTGTCCCCGGTTTTGTTTCACTGGTGCCTGCAGTGAGCGATCGCTAATGCCGAGAAATATTTTCGGCCTTAATGCGGTGAGTCAGGGCTTAGCCGTAAATTGGTCATGGGATAGAAAGGATACAGATTGTCTGTTACCCAGTGTCTGGTTTCAGTGATTTCAGAAACATGAGCAATCTCTCAACTGGTGGTAATTAGACTCATAACTCTCCTCGAGATGATCTGAGGCGAGGATTAATTATAAAAGTTTCTCGGTGTTAGAACATGTTTCTTTAGTTAAAAGTCTGGCATGCTTTCGTTTCACCACTAGCATGAAAGAATGTCCCTCTACTCTTAATACACCATTCTATCCTGCTATGGAAATACCCATATTTATGAGTTTATCTAAACAAATCTGTTAAATGGGGAAAAAAACACATGAAAGGCCCAAACGCCAAGAGCCGATTCAAAGCCTCATCGGGTGGACTTGCATATTCCCTGTGGGCCTGGCTGTGTTTTGGAAGTTGTTCTTCTGGCTGCACTTGATTTCTCACTTAAATAATCAAACTGTAGGGTATTTTGCTATCTTCATTAAAAGATAAGTGACCTAACTGAGTGGCCTTATGTGCTTCTCCTTTTGTCTCCATAGACAGGGGCTTTTCCAGGGCCAGCTCAGCAGAGTCTCGATGGGAGATGGGAATCCAGTAGTCTCATGTTAAACCCCCTCCGTTGGTTGTATGACCTTAAAATTGTCCATAAAACTGTGAGGGCGTGAACACAGCCAGTTTACCTCAACCTCATCAGCTTGCCTTTTAGAAATGGTGTACATTCACCATAGGCTGGATGAGGTGTCCCATCTCCTCTGTATTCTGTGTTCCTTATTTTCCTGGGGGTAGATTCCAGCAGATTCTCACAGCATGATAACAAGTGTGTTCCCAGTTAATGTTTGGAAAAACTTGTCCAAGTTTTCATTTTGTTCACTGTTTTACTTCATAAACCTGTTTTATTACTATTAAATCACATAAACAAATAGTGATGTCAAGGGTTTTTTTCTGTCCTACTCCTGTGAGTGCTTTAAAACAGAAGAAATTCAAATCTAGCTCCTATGGCTGCTGTGTTTGAAGTCTTTTTTCTAGAAAAACATTGCCTTAACCTGCCCTTGAGCTCAGGTAGTAGAAAATTGTTGGGGACTTTTGCTTGCAATAAATTCAGACTTAGATTCTTATCCCATGTTAACATTTTTAATAATCTGACACTGCAGATCTCCCCATCTTTGTGGTCTGTACTTATGACTCCTGCGTTCTGTGTGCTGAGGATTACTGTGAGAATATAAGTTATTAAACCGATTTTATGATGGTGTCATAGAGCATGAAGCCGAGTTCTGTTAAGGAAACAAAGCAAGGCAAACACACTAAAAATATTGAGAAAGTGTTTTGTGTCATGCTGGGGGGGGGGAAACGTGGCGGGATTTGTAATTCAGCTTTCCAGTGAAACTCTTTGGTGCTCCAGCAGCCCTTGCCCTGCAGTCCTCAGTGTCCCCAGACCCGGCCCAGTCACCAGCCAGACGAAATATATTGGATCCACTTTGAGTTTACAAATGGTGACAGATTAATTTGGCAAGACAGATTGCAAACATGCATCATGGGCCCGGTCTGAGGCCTGGAAAAGTGATGAATGGCTGGTGCAGAATGATAAAAATTCATATCAAGGGAACAGCTTAATTAACTATTCTTGATTAAAGCAGTACCGTATGTGAATTTAATAGCTTGTCTTCAAAAGCAGAATGTAAAATCGCTTATTACTTTGGTGTATCTTGCTGGCAAGTAGTGAGCTGCCAGTGGTTCTTCGTGATTAATTGAGTTTAGAGGAACTTAGCACCGGGGTGGGACCTACCGAATAATTATTCTGTTCTTGCTTCAAGCTCCTTGCCTTACATGAATAAAGAAGTTGTTAGGAACAAAGCCATGGGGGTGGACTAGGATCGATAGCTGGAATAGGATCAGTGGGAAAGGGGAGGCATTTGGGGACTGTGTGAAGGGAACAGTACAAGGACTTGAGTACTTCCCTCAGAATGTTGGGGGTGAAATAGTTTAACAGCACTGCCATCCAGATTTCCAGGTTAATGGTTGATTTGTGTGGTGGTTGGGGTTGCTGTAGGTACGGAGGACCAATGTTTATCGTGTCTCACTTCTGTCACCTCTGAGGTTGAGCAGCTCCAGGTCGTGTTTTGTCCGCTTCATGTGGTTGTTCTTGTCCTCTGAGGCCTTCTTGGTGCCTGGAGCTGAAGAAGGTCACGTATTCTGCCGCCCAGCACAGCTCTCACATCCATCAGGACGATGCCTGGCTTTGCTGCAAGAGCATGATGCTGATGGCTTGTGTCCAGCGAGCTTCCAGATCCTGTTCAGCAGAATTCCCTTGCAAGCTGGTGTTTCCATGTTGTATGTATCCCACCGGTGATTCCTGCCAAAGTGCAGTGCCTAGGACTTGGGTCCTGTTTAAATCATCTCCTGAATTTTTTCAGGACATCTCTCTCCAAGTTGTCGGGAGAACTTTGAACCCTGCAGAGCAGAGTCTTTCCTGGCTCGGTGCTCTCTGTGGTTTTGGAAAGCAGTCCCAGTTTCCAGTTGGTTATTATTCATCATCCCAGTCCCTAGTGAAAATCCAGCTCCACGAGAGATACCAGCAAAATCCTGCTCGATCTATTCCTCCATTTTAACAGTGTTCCATTGTCAAGTGCCTTCTCCCCAGCCAGCTTTGCACACTGGTATTAATCAAAGCTCAGATTCAGTCAGTCTGATCAATTAGCACAGATGTGTAAGCAGTGAACATTTCACATCGTGTGATGTCAAAGTGAGCTTGGAAAATGCTTTTCTCATCTTCTTCTTTCAAATAGTATGCAAACCCTGCTTTACCTTTCTTTCAGAGTCAGTACCTCCAGTATATTTACTCTTGAGCTTTCCTGGTTCCCGTCAGAGACAGCTGTCAGGGCATGTTTTCACTGGAAATAGGTGAATATTCTGTTTGGATGGGTGAGCTTTGCTGCTGCTGGAAAGTGGGGTGGGTGAAAACATCATCTTACAGCAGCTATCCTGGCTTCGAGGCTGAGCCCCTGCACCACCTGTGACTGAGCCAAGATGCAGAACTGGGGTTTGCTCCTGGTTTTTTCCTGATCCAAGACGAAGAATTAGGCTCACTGAAATGGTTAGGAGTGGCTGTGGCTGAAGATAGTTCACCCTAAAGTAAGTAAATATAGACCCCAAACTTCTTATGGGCATTTTTCTCGGAGATGCACGTGTTGCAGAGGCTGCCTCTGCAGTTACACCTAATTATCAGACACCATTGTTTTGTACTTTATGAGTGAAAAAATTAGCAAAGCCCCTTAATGCAGTGGTGGGCGAGCTCCTGTGAAATTGCCTGACGAGGCTGTTACACACACACAGTGGAAAAATCGATAAATTTAATCCAAGGTAAAGCTGTCTGGCTCTCTAAAGGAAAAGGCTGCCTGGGTTGCTGAGGGCTGGAAAGCATTGCCTCATGCTAATTGAATAACATCCAGCAGTTGCGTGGCTGAATCTTCCAGACTGATTTGACTCACGGGGACTGGAGTATCTAAATGAAGTGTATTTGTCATGCTGCAGCCCTACAGGATTAAGAGCACTTGGATTCATTTGATCTGATGCATTCCAACAATATTAAATAAGTCCATTTTTTATTGTCCCCTGCACCTTGTATTTTCCTGGCTGTAAAAGTCCGGCATCTTACTTTTTTGGAACCTGAGCTGTGATATGACAAATATTTCTGGCCAGTATTTGTAGCTCTGGCAGGCTTGAAGAATTCTTGGCTGGTTTTTGCACTAGGCTGATAGCTGAAACCAAATATAACAAGAGCAGAGTACAGCATGCAGAATTAAATCATGTTACTAGTTATTATATTATATTTTTTCTTGTCTCGAAATTACTCACTGTGCTCCGGTTTTTGTGATAAACAGTCATTCTACAATGTTTTAATTAATACATAGATGCTAAATAATTTTAAACAAAGCATCGAAAGATCTTTCAGCAAGATAATTATGCTGCAAAATTTGCTTTCATAATCCATTTGGGAAGTCCAGCTTATTGGTTGTTTGGGATGAAGGATTTAGTCCTGATACATCTGTGGTTTCTCCTCTGAATCTTTTTTTCTTTTAGTGGCAGACCTCAGTCAAATGGACACGAATTGTGGCTGCCCCATCCCTGGGAGTGTCCAAGGCCAAGTTGGATGGGGCTTCTTGGAGCAACCTGGTCCAGTGGAAATGTCCCTGCCCGTGACAGGGGGTGGGAATGGATGAGCTTTAAAGTCCCTTCCAACCCGGACCACTCCATGATTCCAAACTGACTGCGGAGCTGCACTCTTGAGAGAGAGAGGAAAATAAATACCTTTAGATATTGAAAAAATAGTCTCTGAGCATGTATGGTGGTGTTAGTGCTGACCAGAGTTTCTGGTGAGTTCAGGAGGGCGTGTGCTGAGTGTCCCTGGTGGCTGTGCAGCTCCCCTGGGTCCCTGCTAATACGAGTATTAATTGAAAGTGATTTTAAGCTCCAGGAATTCGGGGCTTAAACTGAACTCTAAATCAGAGGATTATGAGCAGATCACCTAATCATCTGAAGTGTTTGTCTTCCCAGATAAGCCTTGACAACACCCTGAGCCCTCGGTGCACCCGCTGGCAGGATAGCGAGCGGCTCGGTGTGGCCTTTGTCGACTGAGAGGGCATCACAGAGAACTATCTCAGTCTGGCCTGGGGTAATCACAGACAGCTCCCTTGGTGCTGAGCAGCAGGAAAGTCCTTAGAGGGGTGGCAGAAGGCAGTGCAGGGGAACAGGAGCTCATGGGTTTGAGGCAAGTACCCCCATGAGCAGCACACAGCAAGGCTGTTGGGATCGCTGAAGCAAAGGACCAAGCCCCATCCTTAGTCACAAAAAAGGCTTTAATGGTTCTAGAACTTCACTGGGGCAGTGCCATGTTACTACCTGCTTATTTAGAGCTGTAAGTTTAGGCCACGTGTGACTCTTCATCTGCAAGAAACAAGTAGAGGAGCCTTGGCTGAAGAGAGTGTATTTCCTTCTTGCTCATTGCACCCAGGCCACCACCACTGCTGTTTAGGTGAAGTGTAAACATCGTAAAATGTGTCCTCATCTCGTGGTCCCCATCTGCTGTTTGCCCTTCCTTCCTCTGCTGGAGGTTATTTTAGCAATTCCAGCCTCCAGCACAGGCTCCTTGGGCTGGCCCCCGTGCTGTTCCTCTGGCAGGTTGTTTGCCCGGCTTCCCCTTCAGCTTTCCCTCCCTGCACTGCCTTCCCCAGCTGCTCCAAACACACAGGGCAGTGTCTCAGGGAGTCCTCCCAGAGTGGAGTTGCTCATGTCATTGTTGTGTTTAATGACTGAAAAACTGGTCTTAGCACATGTGCTGGATGAACTGTGGGGGCTGTGATTCGGGAGAGCAGGATGGGCACAGGCACCATTCACCTAAGGGGGATTTAGGCACCTGTGTGATATGAAATGGGCCCTTAAGGGGGATTCAGGCACCTCTGTGACGTGAAATGGGTCCTTAAGTGCTTTGCAGACCCAAGAGCAAACTGTGCCCAGGTTGAGGTTTACCCCAGGAAAACCCTTCACCGTGAATTTGAGGACGTGGTTCTTTAGGGACGTGCTCCATCGAGCCCCGTAGCCTCGGTCAGGTGGCAGGCTGGGCTCTGTGTGAAGAGTCAGGAAATGGGAGCAGTCCTGCATTTTACTGGCAAGGGAAAAACACGATCCTGACACACATTTCACGCCTCAGTTGGTTTCAAAACTGCTTTTGCAGTCCCTTCGTGTTGAGAAGTTTTGGAGGAGCGTTGTCAGATTTGGCTGCTAAGCACCGAGCACGGTGTTTCTAGTTGTCTTTGTAAAGTTACATCATCTATTTGTTGGTATTTCTAATAGAATTGATGAGCCTGCTGGAAGGTCAGGTGTGCTCCTCGCTAGGTCTTGATGTTTTGAGTCTTGGTAGGTCTCTGCTCAGGTTTTAAGAGTTTACCAAGTGTGAGGCAGAGAAAGGCCAAGGGAGGAATTCACACCGTGGGGCTCTGCTGTGGGTGGTTCAGAAACTGAAAGTTTTGACAAGATAAATGACCTAACGTGGTCTTTGGTGGAACACAGCTATAGGATCTGCAGGGAGCTTTGCTCACCATCTCTGCTGCTTTTTGTTTTACCAGAGAGATGAACACGTGAGAACTGTTGATCAGAGCCAACTGATTTTGATTTCCATATAGATTTTATTTGTTAATGTTCCTAGTAGCAATCAGGGAAGATTCTTGGCCTGTTGCAGCTGCTGTGCTTTTGTGTGGCTCACAGTGTTATAAAAAGGCAGGGGGATTATGGGGCTTGGGTGACTTTAATAAAATCTATTTTTGCTGTTAGGATCATAGCATTGACATGGTATATGGTTTGAATTAAAGCTCTCATTATCACATTAAGATTCAACAAGGAGTTAATTAAATTTTGGGAAGTAATTGAATGCTAATGGTACAACACTGCAGAGAAAAAAATGCGGCACTATTTCCATTCTAAACTCTGATTTTCCCCTTTTTTCTAAGTACCGTGGCTATGACCGTGCCTGGGAGTGCACTTCTGGCTCAGGCAGAAAGCTTTCATGCTTGGGAATGCTGCACCTCTTGGAAGAACACGTTGATCTATCACTTTCTGAGTATTCCAGTGATGGGACCACCCTGGTAAATTTTAGAGGTGCTTGTGTTTGCTCTCACCTGACCTGAAAAGAAAACAGAATGTGCGTTGAAACTCGGCGTCTGCAAATGGCTGGGAATCAACTTGGAGACTTAAAAACCGTTTTTGATCGGAAATGGCAAGGCTGAAATGGTTTAAGAACACCTGTTTTGCTTGTTGCATGTGATTTGCTTTAATTTTAGGAAGACCTGACGGAGTGTGAGTCATGGAACATGCGGATATTTTACTTTCCCATATTTCTGTTTTTTTAGATATTCCCGGGACTGAGGTAGGAAGACAGACTTTACCCACCAGCTTTTTTGGCTTGAGAGAGATCTTGAACACTGTACCACGAATTTTTTATTAGAGAGGTTGTGCTCAGCTAATTTCTCCTTCAGCATTGATTTACATCTTTTTTTTTTTTTTAAAGTACGAGTGCCTGGTTTACACGTGCACCCTGTATCTGTGGTGGGTCAGCCCTCCCTCCTTTGAGGTAACCCCCTTAAAAGCAGGAATAAAAAACTACAAATACAGCAGTGCATGTGACACATCCTGACCTCAGCAAGGCTTTAAATACTGTGGCTGGAATTGGAAATGTGCTCTGGAGGGAAGATGCAGGCAGATGGGAAAGGGCCCAGAGGGGAGTGACAAGAACAGGAGGTTTAGCAAACGTAAGCTGTAATGGAAGATGGAAGGAATTGATTTGTTTAGCCTAAAAATACAGAGGGAAGCGCGAGTCAGCTGATGGATAAGAGGTTGCTTTAAAAGGCGGGACAGTCGTTTTTTTTCTCCATGACTACTGAGAGAGGCAGGAAGGCATCAGGCAAGGATTAAAGCTGGGTAGTAGGATAAATGTTTGAACTTTCAGGGAAGGGGCAAAAAATGAAAGGCAGAGTGCTGAGAAAACCTGAGGGATGGGAGTTTGGGGAGCAGATTAGACGGAAAGCTGTTGTGATGTGGTTTGGATCCGTGCCCCCAGGTGATGCAGTTGGGTGATATTTCGAAATATCTTCCTTTTGTGGTGGTTGATACCACGAGAAGGTCTCAGGAGACTAATCTTGTAGAGTTTCCCAGTGCTGTTTCACGTTCTGATCAAGGAGACACTGGGATTTTGCGGGTGGGCGAAGGATCCATTCCCGGCTTGCCCGATCTTGCACAGTGTGTGATTCCTCCTTTTTCCCTGGCCTGTGCCTCCCGAGGGAGCAGACACCACATGCCAGCCCTGGCTGGGCTCGTGGCCCCTGCCACTGCTGGGATGGAGGCACAGCAGCCACGCTCGGCTGGCTCTGACACTTCCCTGGAAGAAAAGATTTGCTGCTTTCTGGAAAAAAGGAGAGCAGAGCTCATTTCGAGCCACCTGCAAAGGGGTGGTTTTCAGGGGAAAATTGGTTTCAGAGGGTGAGAGGATGGAAAATCAGGGTGGACATTTAAAGCCATGAGAGGCGAATGGTAATTTGGGGACTTTGAAATATTGGTCATTTTAGGATTATAGAATCACAGAATTGTTAAAGTTGCAAAGGACTTCTGAGGTCATTGGCTCCAACCATCAGTGTCCTAAATGTTGGACATGAGAATTTCCAGGCCTGCAATTGTATTTTAGGGCTAATTCTCCTCCCACTATTGGTTTGGGTATCTTCTTCTAACCTGCAGCATCCTGAGCATCAAAGCTGTATTTATACATCCTCAGTGGAATATGCTGGGCCCTCATTTTGCAAGCACTTAGGGGTTATTCCTATTTATCTGCTCCTTATCCGAGGAAACTTAGAAGAGATAAACACTTAAAACCCAGCCTGCATTACTATTTTAAATGGCTTATAAAATTTTTAAACTGTTTATGGTTGTCTTTCGTTCTGACGTGTATGGTTTCTATTCTCAGTGTTGCTCTCAGGTAAAAGTGTTGGGAGAATCCAGATAAAATCCATGCCTTACACATCTGAGGACTGGAAACTCAGTCAGAGGTCTGGCTACCATAGTCTGTGTGAAATAATAATTATTCCAAAGTAATGGCTAACCTAAAAAACAACGAAAAGGTGGTACAAAATACATAAATCAGATGTAAGGCTTCTCCTGCAGCCATAATGCTTCTCGTGTGTCATGGCACAGATGTCATAATTAATAATATTCAAACAATTCAGTCCTTCAAAAGGCACATTTTAGCCGTGCTCCCTGAAACTTGCCACGTAGCAGGAGCTGTTACTCCATCCTCCCGGGTCTTAAATCTTATGCCTGGTGCAAATTTGAGAATTAATGCAAATAAAACAGACGTTGAGAGGAGCAAAATACAGACATCGAGAATATGTGCCAGCAGTGGCATTTGCATAATTGCAATTACTGAAAATTTCAAAATTAGAGCCTTGGACAGTGCTGGGAGAATGAGAGCTTGTTGTAGGGAATTCTTGCTGGTTTGGAACACACAAACCCTTCCTGTTGCAAATGTGTTTGTATTGAAGAGAAGCACCACTCTTGGTTTTGTCATCTGATTTGTAACTTCTTACTACCCTTTTAACTCTGTTTTCATATGACTCCATGGAGTCTCTTCATTTGCACCATATCTTCTAATTAGTTTTGGCTTTCCTCTTAACTGCAGGCAGAAAACTCAGAAGGACTTTTTCTTTCTGGGTTTCCCTCGTTGTTCCATCCTTTGTAAATCCCAGGTTTGAACAAGAGGGGGGAAAGTATCTTCACAGAATCCCAGAATAGTTTGGGTTGGAAGGGACCTTAAAGCCACAGGTAGGGACCCCTTCCACCAGCCCAGGTTGCTCCAAACCCCATCCAAGCTGGCCTTGGGCACTCCCAGGGATTCAGGGGCAGCCACAGCTTCTCTGGGCAACCTGTGCCAGGGCCTGCCCACCCTCACAGGGAAGAATTCCTTCCCAGTATCCCATCTAACCCTGCCCTCTGGCAGTGTGAAGCCATTCCCCCTTGTCCTTTCACTCCAGGCCCTTGGAAATGGTCTCTCTGCATCTTTCTTGTGGGCTCCCTTCAGGTCCTGGAAAGCCACAGTTAGGTCACCCCAAAGCCTTCTCTTCTCCAGCCTGAACAATCCCGATTCTCCCAGCCTTTCCTTAGAGGAGAAGTGCTCCATCTTATGGGTATCCTGAAAAATTCCCCATTAAGAGTGGTTTAATGGAACCACTTGTCCTCTTCAAAGTGGATGTTTGGTGGTCACCGTCTTTTCCATGGCCCCATCCTAAAATGTAACCCGAAACTTCACATTAAGGCAATGAGGACATGTGCATATGGGGAGCATCAGTCTTGGTGGGTTTTGACAGCACAGGAAGATCTCAGCAGAGACATCTGATTTTACAAAGGTGTAGAACTAACAAGTTCTAAGAACAGGCTGAAAAAGGTCAGTTTTGCCTTTAGAAGACCAGCCTGAGAAATTGCTGCAGAAATTTAGGCCCAGCTCATTTCAACAGCACACATCTCGTTCTCTACTCGTGTTCCTCATAAATATTTGAAGGGCATAAAGCTCTTCAAAACCACCTCAAGTAAAAAGCTGTGCAAAAATCGTGGTGGCAATAACCCCCTTGCCGTTCCCAGCAGAGCTCCTTCATGGAGCAGGAACACCGTGACACCCAAAATCGCTCCCAAGACTGTCTGCAGCACTTGTTCCTGGCTATAAATGTTTTACAGACCTCACTCAGTGCTGTTGTTTCCAGCTAAATGCCAGCTCTTTCCATGCTATTGCACTGAGTGGAAAACTGCCTTCAGGAGACACGCACGAAAAACTGGGAGCGTGAGTAATGTATACATTTACTATAAATAGCTGTGTTTTGGTAAAAGCTGGTTGAGCAAAAGAGAGAATAGTTGATGACACGGGTTTAGTAAGCAGAAAGTTCATTTTTTGAGCCAGGTTTTGTTACCCAGGGTGGTTCTACAACCCAGGAGAGCAACATACCTGCAAGGTTAGCTGTGCTTTTTGTTGCCAAGTGCCCTGAACCCTCTGAAGTTTCCTCAAGAGCCAGTCTAGTCTTCTAAGCCATCAGCAGTGCGGTTTTTAACTTTCAACCATGTATTTTTTATTTGCTGGATAAAACTTTCAAGCACTTGGACGTACCAAAGCCATTAAAGATCTGGTGTATTAATGAGAGTCAGAGAGCAGGTCGCCTTCCTGCCCACAGCACTTTATTTGCAGTATTTTGGATCTCTTTTGATGTGAGCAAGTTTTTCTCCAGGCTCCAAAGCACCTTGTCACCTCGGTGTCTTGGTTGTAGAGCTGTGAGGGATAGTTTTCAGCCTCTTACAAAGTTGTTTGTAGAGGGGATGCTCCTCAGCTTCACCTTGCAAATCCCTTCCCACTGGCAGATGTGTCCCCTTCCTCTGCTTCCTGCCCCTCTTCCATTCCCTGGGTTTGCTACACAGATGGGTGAGGGTCCTGCTGCAGGAGCAAGAGAATTCCCTGTTGACCTCAGACTTCATGCACTTGGAGGCAGGTGTTCTGGCTTTGTTCATCTCTCTTATGCTCATTTTCTTGTCCTGGCTGACCCTTCAGAGCACCACAGATGCTGAGGGAGCCAGAAAACCCTGATTTTCGGGGCAGTGTAATCCTCATATTTCGCAACAGAGGCATTTTCCTAGTCATCACACCCCTCATTTTCTGTAGGGGACACCTTGATTTTTATCAGTCTGTCTGCAGAAAAGACTTCTGAGGTAGAAACCCAGATTTTGTCTTTCTGGGCCTTAAGTGTCCCAAGCCTTATAGAACTGAGAGTGTTCTAACTGTGAAAGGAAGCAGGATGCCAAGGTGCAGGTAGTAGTAATCTCATCTGTTTACCTGCCTTAATTTCCTGTCCTCAGACCAGCTGCTTCCATGTCTACTTTCTGTTTGTCTACACCCTTCCTGGTGTCTGGTTACTCGACAGAATTAATTGGAATTACTGTAACCAATTAGTCCAGACTTTCTAATATTAATATTAAGGAGAAGGAGTTGAAAAGCTGATAAGAATGTTTAGAAAGCTGTAGCTGTTAGATTTAGTAAATATTAATGCTCTGTGAAAACCCCTTAGTGATGGGAATTGCCCTTCATTTTTTTTCCCCCTGCCCTTTAATGATGTTCTCCATCAAAGCTCAAAGGCCAGTAACTTCAGCTGAGGGTGAACTGTATTTAGATACTGCAGGAGAAGTCGTGCAACTCACTCCAGATGGAGCCTTTTCCTTCTTCTTCCTTTATTTTTCTTCCTTTTTTTCCCCCAGCTTTACACTTACGATTGGATTTTTCTGATTTTTGAGCTCCTGCAGCGCGAGCTGAGTGTAATGGGTGTGTCAGATGTTCTGCTAATAACCCCTGCACTGTAATTTTTAATATCTTAAAAGCATTTTAAAAAGCAGCTAGAAACCAGTTATTGCACCAGCTTCAGCCAAATACCCCAACAGCTGACCCAGGAAACCTGAGCAGCGAGTGGGTAACCTCGGATTGGATGTCCTTGGAGAGGGAGCTCAATATTGGAGGAGCAGCAGAGCCAGGGATGGGGACAAAGCAGATTTGTGGCCCTGCCTCCAGCCAGTGCTTCCTCCCTTGGAGGGGTAAATTAAGCTTCATTTAAACCATTCTCATTTGTGACATTTTCTCAGCTAGAGCTCATTGTCTTTTCTTCTTTGGTCTCCAAATCCACCCAGTTTCCCTGTAATCCAGTACTTGTTTCATTCTTCCCACTTGCCCTGAATTTCTGTGTTGGCTTCATTTTAGTGGGTGATCCAAGTCTGGAGAAGGATCTCCATGTAGGTTGTATGTATGTATTTATTTATTTATTATTATTATTATAACCACTAAAAGCAGCATTCTCTTAATTTCTCAGACTGCAGCAACAGGTGCCTTTCTGACGGGCTGTAGAGAGCTGCTCAGGGTTTACACCTTTCTCCTTTTTTTACCTGTTTGTATCCCATTTTGAGTAAATTTCGGGGGAGTTTTATGTGCTTTCCGAATCCTGCTCTTCCATACTGCATTTCAGGAGCTGGAGTTGCTACAGCAGAATTTCCCAGTAATTAGCCTGGGAAGGAGGAGCTCCATTAGAGGAGGTCTGGAACACGTTTTGGGTCTCTGGTGAAAGCACAGGGTTTTTTCTCTGCCAATCCTGGGTTGCACTCCCTGCGTCAGTGCAGACTCACTGCGTGATGTTGGCTGGGTTTGAAAAAATCAGGTTTTTCTCCAGAATAAATGCCAGGCACTGTGTCTGCTGCTGCCTTCCCTGAGCATGCCTGAATGGCTCCGGTCTCTCCCACTACTGCTTGGGGGTAAAACTCAACAAACCTGTTAAAAAGTGGGTTGGTTTTTTTTTTTTCAGTGTCTGATTTAATAAGGAAGATACTTTATCACAGAATTACAGGCTGGGTGAGGTTGGAAGAGACCTCTGGAAGTCATCTGGTCCAGCCCTGTGGCTCAAGCCAGGACCATCCAGAGCCTCCTGCCCAGGGCCAAGTCCAGACACCTCTTAGACATCTCCAGGGATGTTGTTGCCTCAAGTGCCTCAGTTACAAGGGGCTCCTTAAAACTGAGCTCTTAGGGTGGGTTACACAGGTTCTGTAGGAGCCTGGGGCAAGAAGTGGGCAGTGGGGGCCAGCACCCCCTGAGTTGTGTTGCAGTTGTGTGTTCACCCACACTCCCCTGGGCACCCACACTCCCCTGGGAGGGGCAGTGGAGAGATCAGGGGAGTTTGTGCCAGTACTGAGCGTTGCAGGTAGAAGGTTGCTTTTCAGAAAGACTTGTTTTGGGAAAGGTAGAAGGTCCTTCTGGTGGCTGTGAGGGTAACATCTTCCTTAGGTGTCTCCTCACCTTGAACATCCACTGGTTTCTCTGTCTCTCTCTTTGTGTGTGTGCCATGAAGGTCAAATTCATTGCTAAGCCCTGGCTTTAGGTTCTGGTGTGTATTTTGGAGGTGATGTGCATCTGGAGGACAACGCTCTCAGGCTCGTGGTGTGGTTCTGGGGCTGTCCTGTGCAAAGCCAGGAGCTGAATCCAGTTATCCTGACCCTTCCAGGTCAGGATATTGTATGAACCTGTGGCTCTGCCTCATCACCGAGCGTGCCTAGGACCCCCTCCTGGAATTAGGTGCATGTACACATTGTTAGGGCAGGGATAATGATGAAACTGCATCCAAGAGTAATCCCTTTTGACCAGCATCTGAGTTTTTTCAGTGCTTGATTTGCCCTGTGGTTAGAAAGTTACCCTAAATAACATTTTCAGGTGGTTTTGCTTCCAGGTAGATATAGAGAAAAAAAGAGAGGCTCTCTTCCTGCCAAGGAAGTTCACAAAAAATAAATACATGTGTATAAAGCAAGGAAAACTTGAGTAAAATCTTACAGGTCAGTACTTCTCCCTTGTTCATCCTGATGCATCAGGACAGTCCATATGAAATATTATTACCTGGGGCTTGTCCTCACGACTGAGCGAGGTAAAAAGTGCCTGGGCTGGCATGTTAAAATCTTACATCTCATCTTTCATTCTCTTTCTAACTGATGCATTAGGTTTCCTCCTCTTCAAATGCAATTATTTTAAAGAGCAGTTTATGGTATAAAAAGAAAACAAATAACTTCATTTTTCCCCTGTAAATTATTTTAACGTGGCTCCAGACAGCAGTTTGAAGGTGCTGTGGGCTCCTTTGGAGAAAAATGTCATCTTGGTATAAATCAGGAATATTATTTTATTAATATTTGAGTAGCTGTAAACTCCCAGTATTGAGGAAAAACGTGATCACTCTCTGGAGAGACCTTTGTTGTTTCTGTTCTCTTCAAATATATTTTAGTAGCAAATTTACAGAGACAATTTAATTTTTAAAGTGATACTAATCTAGAGGAACACGCCACCCTCAACATTGGTGATTGCAGGTTACAAATTGGATACTTCAGCCTTTTGCAAATTAAACAAAAACCAGAAAAAACTTTTCCCGGAGTGCGGAATGGGGGAAAACCCGGACTGGATTTTTCCCGGAGTACGGAATGGGGGAAAACCCGGACTGGATTTTTCCCGGAGTACGGAATGGGGGAAAACCCGGACTGGATTTTTCCCGGAGTACGGAATGGGATTGAAAAAAAAAAGAAAAAAGGAAAAAAAAGAGGGGGGGGAAGAAAATAGAAAGGAAAAAAAAGGGAAAAAAGGAAAAAGTAAAAAAAAAGGAAAAAAATGGAAAAAAGGGAAAAAGGTGGGGAAAAAAGGAGGGAAAGAAGGGGTGAAAAAGGGGAAAAAAAGAGGAAAAAAAGGAAAGAAAAAAAAAGGAAAAAGCCCCCACCACAGCCTAGCAGGTTTCTGGGGGAACCCAAATTATTTCTGCAGTTCAGAAGCTGCACATCCCTAAAGCATTCCCTTGGGAACACCAAGCTTTACACAAGCATTTTCTACTTCAATTTGGACTTCCAGCACATTTAAAGACAATTTATATCAGAATGAAGGGACTTGATGACAGCACAGCATTGGGTCAGGGACATCAGGACACTCAAACCATCCTCACTGTGGACTCTCCAGCCCCAGCACTCCTGTAGCCTCCTCATTTCCCACAGACTCACTTCTATTTCAAGGACTCCCATCAGGAAATGGATCCCCCTTCCCAGAAGCCAATCCCCAAGGCTCTTTTTACAACCTGCAAAGCACAAGAGTGACCAAGGGCAGCTGCTGGCAGAGGACACCAAGAGGACTGTGGGGATCAGACACCTTGACCTGGGAGGGCTCCAAGTTTCACCTGCCATCCACAAGCAGCTCTGGGGTTTCATGCTGCTTTGCTTCACAGGGCCTTTTCTGCCAAGCCCACTGCTGGAGGACTGTGTCTGGTCTTAAGACATGTCTCAAAAGACTCCTTTTGGGAGCACCACGAGCCATCTCTGCTGCAGCACTGGAATTCCATCTCCTGCATGGACAAGCTGGGAGAAGCAGGGAAGAAAGCCAGGACCTTACAGGTCAATTAGGGACATCCAACAGCAGCTCCAATCAAGGTACTGACTCAACACCTCACCAAAGACACAGGACAACAAGGAACAACACCTCGACAATCTCTGCAGTTTGCAATTTACAAAGCCAAACTAAAGCAAAGCTTTTCAGACACTTGGGAAGAGTCCATCCCATTGCAACCAGTTTGTGGGACTCATTCCCAGCCTCCTGAGGTTCATTTCCCACCCCACTCGTGGCTGCACTAGAGCTGGTTCAAAAACTTGAAACCGAGAACCCCGTTACACTGAGTTTTACTGACTTAGAAATGTAAAATTGTTTTGAAAAGACCTCCAAGCCCCTCAGTGTCTTTGTGTATTTGTTTAATTCTTGTAAATGTAGAGGAAAAACAATTAAAACACCAGGATGTGATTAAGTTAATCAAGTTAGCCATTAGATTACATAGGGGTATTGCTGCTGTCATCTTTTTAACTGAGTTCTTGGCCGGTTTAATGAATTTAAAGATGCTTAAAATAAAATACAGTCTCTTCATAAAAATATGGCAGCTCTTATGGAACCATCTCTTGAAAACCAGCCCTTCTCTAATAAGCTGAGTGTTAAAAATGTCAAGAAGAAGGACCATCAGCAGCTCACCTGAGTCCATCTGTGGCAATCCCGTGAAGAAAAGCAGAATCCTTCCAGTGGAGTTCCCGTGTCTGTGGAAAGGGGTTGGTAAGAGGGGAAGCATCACGGGACATGTTGACAGCTATTTAATTATAGTGGCAGTAGTGGCTGTTGCTGTGTTAATAGCATCTGGCAGCAGAGTCGCTGCCATCTGTTAGTGCCCTGAAATTCTGGGTATGGTGCGTCCTTCGTGGAGGAATTAGCAATAATTAACAAATCTATCAAATGGAATCACCTCGACTGGGTGACAGCTTTACCTTGATAACGATGAATTGCAAAATAACAGGCAGTAAAATGTCCACTATTCCCCTTTTTTTTTTTTGGTTAATGCTGCTCTCTGAGTGCAGCATCCTGGAGGGTTTCCTTTTAAACCTGTGGTGTGAGGCAGCATTTACTGCACTTACTTTAAATAATCCTTGTAAGCAGAGCTAGATTAAAAACAAACTTCTGCATATTCCTTTCCATTTGCAACAGATTTGGGCTTTAAAACCAGGTGTGGGTCTGTTGATGCATGGTAACTTATTTATTGTTAAACAGGGGAGAAAATGAGGTTGGACTGCAAGATGTGACCCTTCCATCAGAGTCAGGTCAGCCTGAAAGAACAATTGGACTGCATTAAAGCATTTCAGCTTTTTTTCTTTTTTTCTTTTTTTTTTTTAGCAGAATTTTAGAAGCCAGACCATTAATTTCTGATGAGTCAGTTTGTCTTCAAAGTGACGAGGAAAAAATAGTCTATTTGTTTGTGTTTGGAAGAATTATTTTTGAGTATCTATTTTTATCAAAGCCAATATTTCGATCGGTGCAGTGAAATATATCACTGCCAGAAATTATAGCCAGAAACAAAGCAGTGAGCCAGCTTGAGACCTGCTTGGGATTTATTTTTCTCTTAACTCCCCTTTTTCTCTTTGCTCCTGCTGAGCAACAGATGGAGAAGGTAACATAATCTCTGCTTAAACAGGAGAATTGTAATAGGTGATTGAGGTGTGTTAATTATCAGGAGCGATAGGAGGGAGAGAATAAACTGTGGAATCTTGAAGCCAAGTAAACTGGTGTTTTATTTCCCTTTTCCTATGTCAGTCTGTTAATATTCTGAATATTGCTCTGGGACCCGCCGAGAGAAGGCAACAAATATTTTTCCTGTGTCTTTCTATTCATTCCCAAGTGCCAGAAGTCTCTCTGGGCTGGGATTCGGGCTGATTCCAACTCCTGGTGGAGCTGCACTGACACCAAACCACGAGCAGAGGTGTGGAAAGCCGGGGATGTGCCATGCTGGGATTTATCAAAGCTCCCAACGCAGGAGCTGTGGATCAGAGCTTCTCCTCCCCCTTCTCCCTTCCCCTGGAGTGAATCTGATGATAAAAACTCCCCTGGTGCAGGAGGCTGGGCTACAGCTGATTTCTGGTGTTGGTGTCCCCCATGAGACCCCCTCCCTCCCTTTTCATCTTTCTGGACTGCTGTGAGAGTCAGACCTCAGCTCATGAGAGGTTCCTGCATTCATCACACACAGCTTGTACACAGCCATCCCCACCCCACACTGCTAGAAGATGCTCTGAAACGAGTGATTTTATCTTCTGTTGCTCTTACTTGACTTGGCATCACGGGATCACGGGCAAGCAATGGCTGGTGGGATGTGGCAAACACACAGACACCTGTTTCAGAGCTTGGAAGAAGGGCTTGTTTCCCTCTCGCTGTCATTTCCATGCAAGGCACCGCTCTCTGCTTGGGAGGATTAGGAGATATGCATTAAACAGTGCTAAAGATGCTGAGGCAGTTGATGTTTACATCCCTTGTGGAATTATTCATTAAAATATTAACTGCTAGACAGCCTATTTTCTGTTTTTTGGTTTTTTTTTTTATTCAGTGATTTAGCGGCTCTCTCCAAAATCGCCTTGTGTGATTCAGACACTCGAAGACTAAATAACACGAAACAAACCCACCAAAAATTACCCACAAAAACCCACTCATTTTTGGGTTGATCTGTCTCTCATCTCTTTTCCCTCCCCATGCCTTTCTTAAGGTGTTTTTTAGTGGTTCTGTTCCTCTGCAGGGGACATGGTGGTGTTCTTGTCCACATCCTTCTTATCATGGGCTCTCCAGAGCTGGTTTCCTTCCTTGTGCCCAATTTTCTGGCTGAGCAGGTCAAACCTACCCTTGCTGCTCTTCTCCCTGCCACGTTTAACATATGCTTCCTCCCACACAGGGTTTTCCACGATGTTTCTGTTTCTCAGCTCCGTTCTGAGCAAGCCTGGGTGGCTCTGGGTGTCAGAGGTGCCAGTTGATGTTTTTATTGATGCAACTCTGTGAAGGGGCCAGGCTGGAGGTGCACACCTCATTTTCTGTGGATTTTGCTGGGTGACCCAGAGGCAATTCCCCCACCCCACCAAGCCCGTGGCTTTTAAGAATTGCCCACGTGGGGTCCCTGCATCAGTTGTGTTGCCTTTAATTTCATTTTCGCCGAGCTTTTCTCATCGGGCTCTGCGGGCTGAGCCTGAACCCAGCACAGTGTGACACTGTGATGACAAGTGCCTGTCAGCCTCTGTGTGTGCTTAAATGAATACTGATCCTATCTCTGTTGTGTGTTTTTTTTTTGTGTGTGTTTCAGGAAAAAAGTGCCAGTTCAAACGCAAGACTTAAATCTAATAAAGAGATCCCAGGATTAGTACATCAACCCAGAGCAAAGTAAGTTCCATTTTTGTTGTTTGAGTCGTGATACAAATAAACACAGGGCGAAGCAGCGTCCCTGAGATTCGGGATTGCTGCCTAGTGCAGACCAGCTGGTGGCTCCAGCAGCCCTAAAACCATACTCGATTTAGGTGCAGTAGAAAAGGTCACTTGTGTCCCAAGACCAGCAGCATCCTCTCCCTGGCACAGCAAAGATGCAGGACCTAAAAACAGCTGAGATTCACGTTGTCATGGCTGGTAGGAGACCCATCCTGTGTTGTTTCTCAGCTTTCTATAGAACCTAGACATAACTAGAATTATATCTCCACTAGTGTTCATAAATACTATTGGTTAAGTTCCCGGGGAGGATTTTGCTCCTGGTTTTCTTCAGCATCTGCACTGTCTGGGATTGGGATTGGTAAACTCCTTCCATTCAGAGTGGTCATGTTAGAATGGGGGTTGTTTTGTAGCTGAGAGTTTTTCCACCCTTGGCTGGCAGTTCTGTGCCCCTGCCCTGGCTGAGGTCAGTCAGCCTTACATATGACATGAAATATTTGACTCTTGTGACAGAGCTGGTGCTTGATATTAGTAAACTCATTTCTTACCTAAATCATCATTATGTTTTAATCACTAATTGGCTTGAAAATAAGAGATTACGTGGAGCTGTGTATCAGGTTCATAACGAACAAGTGAGGAAGCTTTGCTGTTGGATTTTGAACACTGTGGAAATGCTGTTCTTTATGCCCTGCCCTCGGGGCACTTCTTAACTTTAACTTGCTGAATATCAAGTGCTTTGAACACGGTTTCAAGACTGGAAACTTTAGTAATTTCCTAATCAACTGACAGTGTAATACAGCCTCCTTTCAAAGGGAAAAAAATAAGTGCTTTGGATGTAATTGCAAGAAATTCACAGGAGGAAGGTGGAGGTAAAATCAACCCTTTAGCAAAGCTGTGCTTCATTATTGTGGCTCTGCCCTTCCCAGCAGGGTCAGAGATGTATTTAAGATGTTCTATCACAAGGCTAATTACTCTGGGGTAGAAAAGGGTCATCTCTTGGTACACCCAAGGCAGAGGGAACAGCGTGGGGTCAGGGTTTCCATTCTTTCATCAAACCCATCATTTTAAAGGTCCCTGCAGAAATCAGAACTGACACTGAATCGCCAGAAAGCCTGTTTTTTTAAAATTGCATTGGCAGAGGTAAATATTTCCGTGCCAGTCCTGCCAAAACAAGTAAACTTCTGAGAGAGGTGCAGAATGTCTCGGCAGGTTGTTGGGTGGAAGCTCCACACTGTTTGCCCCAGGCTCTGCTGTTTGCCCAACTTACCATTGCATTTCTGTCTATAAAAAGTGGCTACATGTGTTTGAGTTGCTAAATGCCAAGTCAGCAAATAGCTGCTATCAGGCACAGTTATTTTTTTAAAGGTTTATCTTCGAAAAACCGTGACAATTCTGGCTGCTGGGAGGGGTAGCATTGAGGGGGAAAGGGCTACTCAGCTGTAAGGGCAGAAATGAGGAGATAAATCACTTCCAGGGATGGGGCAGCCACAACTTCTGTGGGCAACCTGTGCCAGGGCCTCACCATACCCTCACAGGGAACAATTCCTTCCCCACATCCCATCTAACCCTGCCCTCTTGTCCCTTTAAAACTGTTGCTCCTTGTTCTGTCACTACAGGCTTGCTGAAAGGTCCCTCTCCATGTTAAATATTGGTATTTTGAAAGGCTGCTGTAAGGTCACTCCAGAGCCTTCTCTTCTCCACACTGAGCACCCCCAGCTGTCCCACCCTGTGCCCATAGCAGAGGTGCTCCAGCCCTCTGACTGTTTCCATGGCATGTTCTGGACCTTCTCTAACAAGTCCATGACTTGTCCTTGCGGGTGTTCCCAAATTCTACTGATTAAGTTCCCAGGGAAGTTTTTACTCACTCCTTCTTGGCAGAGCTTCTCTGAATCCATTCATCACTCAGACAGGGCTGATACTGGGGATAAATATCCCGGCTTTTGGCAAAATGTGTTTCATCAGCCTGCCATGAAACATTTAGAGATGTGTTCTCATGCCTTCTGATGTGCTTCTTACAAGGAAAATTAAATCCACGTTTCGATTTGGGGAAATCTTTTTTTTTTTTTCTTGTTCTCTTCTGTTCTCCAAGAACTCAGCTTCGATTTGGTGGTTTTCTGACTCTTCCAGTGTTCACTAAATCTGTCAGTTCCCTGCCCTGCAGTGGATTTTACAACTGTGCACAGCTCCTCAGTTGTCAGCATTGGGGTGTCTTTCGTCTCCAAATTGTAGGGCAGTTTTCCTGCCCAGACAAACTTGTGTGAAGATCATGGACTGTCAGGTCTGTAGAACCTCCTGTGGGAATTCTCATGTATATGGCAATGCAATGCTCCTTTTTTTTTTTTTTTTTTTTTTTTCCTGCCTTCTTTTAGTTTTCTCAACAATTTATGGCTGGGGTGAGTCACTCCAATATCATCTCACTTTATTAGAAGCACTGCTGCAAAGGCAAAACTGTTTTTCAAGCACTTACCTACCAAGAAAGGGCTGCACTGCCCTAAAATCCCTCTCCAGGACACCTGAACATGCAGGTGACTGGGTCAGCTGTCCCAAACAAGCATCTTTTCCCCATCTGAGGTGGAGGTGGGGGAACCTGAGGGACTGGGCAGACAGCTGGGGACAAAAAAAACTCCCACAGCCGCTGAAAGGTGAATTGTTCCTGCTCCTGAATCACCAGCTTTAGGTTTTAATGCCGTTTCTGAAACCTTCCCTTCGGAACTGAGCCTTCATTTATGTCCAACATAAGCAGATCATTGTATATGTTCATCCTGATAGCGAGGGCAGTGTGAATGCTGGGCTTTGTGGGGAAGTGCAGCCTGTTGTTGGGCACTTAGGGAGACCATTAACTCATGACAGCTGAAAGGATCACTCCGAGGAAGAGGGTGGGAATGCAAGCAAACCAAGCCAGCTTTTTGTGCTGGAGAAAATCTCCCAGAGCTGTGTGTCCCTCTGACCGTTTGGCATCGCTGTCAACGCTGGCACCAGTCCCCATCCTTCCTTTCTTTCTTTTTTTGTTGCACACTGAGTCCCTGGCACGTTTCCCCAGCCCCCCTCCGTGGGCCCAGGTGTGGGTCCAGAGGATGCTCCAGCCTCACCTTTCCAGAGGGATGTTATTCATGCAGGAAGGAGTTTGCAGCTGAGGGAGCTGCAGGGGCTCAGCCTGGAGAAAAGGAGGCTTGGGGGGACCTTCTGGCTCTCCACAACTCCCTGACAGGAGGTTGTAGCAGTTTTCAGTCTCTTCTCCCAGTAACAAGCGATAGGGCAAGAGGAAATGGCCTCAGGTTGTGCCAGGGGGGTTTTAGATTGGATATTAGGGACAATCTCTTCATGAAAAGGGTGGCCAGCCATTGGCACAGCTGCCCAGGGCAGTGGTGGAGTCCCCATCCCTGGGGGGATTTACAGGGTGTGTAGATGTGGCACTTGGGGACAGGGGTTAGGGGTGGCCTTGGCAGTGCTGGAGGAATGGTCAGACCCGATGATCTCAGAGGGCTTTTCCAACCTGAATGATGCCATGAATAACCTGTTAGGTGTGCTCAGGGGGCAGTGAGGACCACCCCTCTGGGAGGGAAGGACCAGCCTGGGCTCGTAGAACGTGCCTGGGTGTCGGGTGCAGGGCCCACCTGCAGCAGGATGGGCAGATCCTCCAGTGCAAGGCTTTAACCTCGGCGGCATCTCACTTGGTGGTGGTGGTGGAATTGGCAGCCTTGGAAAACTTGTCTGGACACAGAGGGGGCTGCCACTGGCCCGGGCAGCCTGCCTGGAAAAGGGAATGGCCTCCTCCATTCATTCTCCTCCACACGTGTCCCAGTTACCATCCCAAGCGTAGCACACGTCTACAGAGCTAAATGCAGTGAGAGTTTTTATTTTTTTTTTGTGGGCAAACCAAAAATAGGAAAAAGGAAAGAAAGAGAAAAAAAAAAAAGATTAAAAAAATTGACACTGTAGATGAAAGTGTAAAGTGATTTATTTTTCACAATGGTGAAAAGCTGACAGCTGGGTCCCTCAGCAAACCCTGGGCTGCAGCATCAGTGTTCTGCAATGGAAAAATTTCTGTTGTGCTGATACTGTTCCTCTTGCCTTCCAGCATGCACATCTCTGAAAGCCAACAAGAATTCTTCAGAATGCTCGATGAAAAGATTGAAAAGGTAAGACACGGTGATGTAAATGCACGTTCTCAGGGGAGGACACACGGGTTTCCCTGCTTCATGGGGAGGACAGCTGGACCTGCCTGCTGCAGTGCTCCACATTCTCCATGATTTGGGGGGGATCTGGCCCAAGGTCCCCTTCACTGTTCCTTGCTTAGATGGTTCAGATACCAAGAAGACCAGAAAAGTAAAAGAGGTGACAGGAGGTACCAGAGAGAATCCTTCGTTTTGTGGGAACATCACCAGTCTAGGATGGAGGGCAGGTTAACCCCCCATGCATAAAGGAGAAGAGAGCAAAGTGAGATTTTATGTCATTACTGTTCTGACCTTTCATTGAGTCTCTGTGGGAGACAACTGGAGCCTTGATGCTGGTAAAGTATCTGGGATACCTGGGTGATTTCTTGCTGAACGTCTTCAAAATAGCTCCGGGCTCCAGGGGCTGTGTGGCTGTAGCTCTGCCTCAGGGCTCTGTGGAGTGAAATGATGGTGCTGGAGATGTTTTGAAGAAGAGGGTGAATAGTTCTTTGCATATCTCCTTGTCGTGAGAGCAGCTTTCATGTGTTTCACAAGTCATTTAAATGAGAATCCCGGCTCCTTCCCCAGGCGGATTTCAAAGCTTGGGGACACAGGTGGCCTTGGCAGCGCTGGGAGAGCGTTTGGACTTGATCTCAGATGGCTTTTCCAACTTAAATGATCCCCAGTGATCCTGGGAATAATTGTACCACAATGCAGATGGGAAACTGAGGCTTGAGGGATTAAATGGGCTATGTGGATCCAGTCTAGATCTCAGTCTTATTTGTCCCAAGCAACGAATTTGTGACTCTACTCTAAAAAGAATATAAATTGTGAAAGCAAAAAAAATGAGATAAAGAGAAAGAGTAGAAGTGAGGAGAAGTTTGTGGATTCCATAGAAGAATGTTTCTGTACCAGTATTTCACAGGGGTAAGGTTTTATGTAACCAAAGTGCATTTAAAAGTAGAATTTCTACGTATCCATAATATAGCTACATCTCCTTTGAATAAATGCACTCACCCTGTGAATATTCAGATGCCTTTCCTGGACATTCATCCCCTTCCATAATGTCAACTGCACAGTCTGCAGTGAAATGGATTTTCCAGAGGTCTGTGTTATCTGCAGCCCAGAGCAGCTGAGGCTGTATTTGATTATGAGTCCTGGTTAGCTTTTTGTTTCGGGGCACCAATGCCATTCATGCCACACTGAGTGCAGCTGCCCACGTCTCTGGCTGGTTGGATCATGCCCTCAGATGTGTTACAGGTGATCTCCAGGGCACTTGTGCTAATTTATCTTCTAGATCAGGAGTTCATGTTTAGAGGGAATACACAGTTTATGTGTCAGAAAGAGCTTTTCAGGCTGCTGACAGTTGATGGGACTGACTGGCAGGAGTTAATGTGCAGCTGAACGTGGGATTTGTGTTCTCTGGGGACCTCCTGTGCCTGAGGAAATAGTCTTCCTAAGGGAGGGTTCGGGTCTTTTAATTAAATCTTTGCCCACAACGCATTTTTTCCCTAGGTGTTGCCACAAATGCCGGAAAGGTTGGAAAACGTGAGGGGTTTGGTTTGATCCCTCAATAGCGTCCTGAGGACACTGTCAAACAATTAAACTGGTTCTATCAGGGAGCAGCTCACCAGCTGCAGCTGAAATAGTTTGCAGAAGTGGGGGGGTGTTGCCTGTTGGTGAGGTTGAGGAGGTCCCAAAACGTGTTGTAACGTTCCCGTGGTAACCGTGGCCGCGAGCAGCCTTGGATTTGTGATGGAGACACGGAGTCTGTCACCCGCTCCCGTGGGCTGTGCCTGCAGGAACTCTGCAGTCAGTCAGGAGCAAAAACATCCCTCAGCGCTGTGTTGGGATCCCAGGGGGGGTGTTGGGTCGCTTCATGTGAGTGAGTAACAGCAACTCTTACATGTGAGCTACGCATTAAGACAGGGAAACAAAACGGGTGCTTCGGGCTCCTCGCGGCGATTAAACGGGCGGGAAGGTCAGCTAAAATAAAAACTTCTGCGGTCAGAGTGTGAAATGGAAAGAACACAGGCTGGCATTTCACCAGCTGAAGTATTTATGAAGCCTGCAGATCAAAACAAAAAAGCCGCCATGAGACAGCCAGCGGGATCTCTCTCTGGCTGCCCCTACGGAGCTCAACCCTCTCCTGCAAATGCCACCCGAAGGTAACAACCAGAACGTCAACCCCAGTGCTTTGGAGCTCCTGCCTACCAGAATTCAGTGTCAAAAAACACTGTGAGGCATTCAGAGGGAGACATCTGCTCCTGCCTCTGCGTGAGTGTCCCTGCCTGGAGAGCTGGGTGTGATGGTGGTAATTCAATTCACGGAGGTTTTGTTGGGAGGAAGGAAATGCTGGAATGAAGGCCGAGGTGGCACTGGCTGGGAACGTGGAAGTCAGCCTTGCACATGGGGTTAGATGTTGGCTCTGCTGGAGTCAACCCAGTCGCTTCAGAGGCACCAGAATTGGAGCTAAAAATACTGAAAAACCTGATGGGAAGCCAGAGATGCAAAGTTCTGTGGGAGACTGGGAATAGCTGGGTAGAGTTAAGCACAGGAAGCAGTAGTCAGAGGTGATATCAGAGAACATCCTGGTCTGGAAGAGTCCCGCAAGGACCATCAAGTCCAGCTGCTGGCCCTGCACAAGACAACCCCAAGGATCCCTCCCTGTGTCTGAGAGCATTGTCCAAATGCTGTTTGTCACAGGCCTGGCTTTTGGAGACAAAAAGGCACAAAAAGGCACAAAAAGACACAAAAAGACACGTGTGCACCCAGAGTTCAGGAGGAAAATGGAGCAGAAACAGGCAGTGGGAAGGAGGCAGCTCACCTGGTGTCAGTGTGATCATCATTATTGAAAATTAGGCCTGCCTGAAATCCCAGAAATATATTCCAGTGGAGGATGGGCAGCAGGTAATAGCAGCAATTAAGCTTGAGGAGAGTGTTCCCCCAGAGTAAATTAGAGATGTGGGTCAGGAGTACAACTGATTTGCTTGACCTGAGAGATGAAGGCAGAAGTACACAGAAATACAGCTTTGGAAACCTGAGAAGGAAACAGAGAGTGACTGAAGGTTCTTCCTGAAGCAAACCTGGCAGCTGCTGGGTAAATCTGAGACCTGCTGTGCCCAGCAGAGGAGAAAAGGGGGCTCCACTGGCTGCAGCCAGGGCTGGGGCAGTCACTGCACTCTCACAGGGGGATAAATCTGGTTTTGAAACTCCATCTCTTGATTAGGAAGATAGGAACATGTCCTGGTATGAGGCCACTGGTATTGGTATTCAGGCAAATAAATTAATTATCTGGGTTCTCTCTAATCCAATAGTGCAAGGACTAAATTAGTGCAGTGTTGCATTTGCATTCAAAATGAGTCACTGTGAAGCACACAGTGAAGAACCGGCACCTTTCTCCTAAAGTTTCTCCAGTCTTCAGGGTGATTTTTCCTTCTACATCTCCAATTTATTCGGACCCTGATTCCACAGGACCCCATGCAAGTCCCATGTCAACCACCAAGAAGAAATCCCAGCACAGGAAGGATATGGATCCATTGGAGAGAGTCCAAAAGAGGCACCAAAATGAGAAGAGAGATGGAGCAGCTCTGCTGTGAGGAGAGGCCAAGGGAATTGGGATTGTTCAGCCTGGGTAGACCTTGTTGTGGCCTTTCAGTACCTAGGAGGCTCCAGGAGAGCTGGAGAGGGACCTGGGACAAGGGCCTGGAGGGACAGGACAAGGGGGAATGGCTTCAAACTGCCAGAGGGCAGGGTTAGATGGGATATTGGGAAGGAATTGTTGGCTGTGAGGGTGGGCAGGCCCTGGCACAGGGTGCCCAGAGAAGCTGTGGCTGCCCCTGGATCCCTGGAAGTGTCCAAGGCCAGGTTGGACGGGGCTTGGAGCAGCCTGGGCTGGTGGGAGGTGTCCCTGCCCGTGGCAGGGGGTTGGAACAAGATGAGCTTTGAGATCCCTTCCGAACCAAACCAGCCTGGGATTAAAAAAATAATCCCGGCGCAAACATGCTCGTGGACAAAAATGAGATTGAAAAATGTCACAGCACAGTGAGGATGTCCCAGTAACAACTCTGGTGTGGTCGGTGGGTACCCTGAGCGTGGGGAATCGTGGCCACCACCACCACAGGGGCTGTCACTTTGGGGTAAGGAGACCACTTGGCCTCGGGCACCGCTGCCGGTGTCGGGGTGGGTTTTGCAGGGATTTTTTTGCCAAGCCACTCACTTGGTCAGCCTGGGAGCCTGCAGGGCATGGGAGAGGCTCCCGGCATCAAAGTGGCTGCATCCCCTCGTTAGGAAAACCGGGCATGGGGCGCGGGGAGGGCACACAGTGCGGCTCGTTGTATGGGGTTTATTAAAGGGGAGCGGGGGCTGCTAACGAAACGTATGCGAGAATGATTAGGCTGAAACTCATTAGCAAAGTGGATTGCTCTTAATGACTCCATTGATTTTTTTTTTTTTAATTTTTTTTTCCCTTCCCCCCTAACAAAATGAGAAAGGGACAGAAATCAGCGCGGCGTGCACAATGATTTAGTGCCGCCTCCCGGGCGTTTCCTCCCCATCCTCCTTTCTGCGCCGGGGCTGTAAAACAAAACCGGGCTGATGAAAAGCGGGGCTCGCCATCCCCCAGCGCCGCCTCCTCCGTGAAAGGGGCCACTGTGTCCCCCCGGCTCTCTCAGCCCGGGCAGAAGAAAGGGCTGCTTGGTGCAGCTCGTTCCCCTCTCCCGTGGGTGGGATGCTGGTGCCAAGCTGCGGAAGCATCCCCGGAGCTGCCTCCTCTGCCCCGGCCACACAAGGGGCCATTCAGCCCGCCGGGATGTTGGCTGCCCTGTCACCCACACGGCGGGGAAGAGCCCCTTCTCCTCCCGTTTTTCCTCTTGTTGCTCCCTGAAAGGATCTCATCAGCCGTGATGCGATTTCTGGAGGGAGCAGGGTGGGTGAGCCCTTCTGGTTTGGGTGCAGGCAGGAGAGGAGGCGTTCAGGGTGTTTCTGGGTACATCTGCAATGGCTAAAAGTTGGATTTTTTGAAACTGCAGGGGGAGGGAGATGGGATTCCTCAGGAGTTATCTGGACTTGGAGGTATGTGTTACCATTTTCATCTTTCTCAGCAGAGTTCACTCTCAGTCATTACAGCTCATTTAATAGCCTGTGCTGTTAAGGGCTATCGAGGGATGACCCATCCATTCCTGTTAGTAGCCACCTGCTCTGCTTCACTGGCTCCTCTGGGTGCAGGAGCCTGCTCCCCTGGACAGGATTTGACTGGCAGTTGTGGAATCATAGGCTCATAGGATGGTTTGGGTTGGAAAGGGACCTTAACGATCATTGCATTCCACACCTTCCACCAGCCCAGGTTGCTCCAAGCCCCGTCCAACCTGGCCTTGGACACTTCCCGGGATCCAGGGGCAGCCACAGCTCCTCTGGGCACCCTGTGCCAGGGCCTGCCCACCCTCACAGCCAAGAATTTCTTCCTAATACCCAATCCACACCTGTCCTCTGTCAGTTTAAAGCTGTTCCCCCTTGTCCCAAGTCACTCCATGCCCTTGCAAACACTTCTCTCCATCTTTCTTGTAGCCCCTTGAGGTACTGAAAGGCCCACAATTCGGTCACACTGGAGCCTTCTCTCCTCCTGCAGACTCCTTTTCCAGGCACAGTGATGCTGTTTGAGGGAAGTTGTTACCTCCTCTGGTTCCTTTCCTTCCTGACACACGTCTGCTCCTCGAAAAAAAGCCCCATCATTCCTTCAGTCTGAACTTAGATACCACTGGAGTGTGTTGGACAAAGCTTTCATCACCACCAGCTTGGTGTCCTGGTTTTGTCCAGATGGACAGGAGAAAACTGGTGGCTTTGGGCTTCACTGCAAAGTGTTTCAGCGTCCCTTCTTTTTTGGTCGTGGCTTTTAGTTTGAAAAAATGTATTTTATTTCCTTTCTTTCTGGGTCAGTGATTGCTGAGTTGGAATTTCGGGCCGATTAGTCTCTTGGGGTTTATTTTAACTTACTAAGAAGTACCTTTTGCTGACAGTGCTGGGCCTGGGGAGCTGCTGGAGCTGGGTGTGGCCTCTCCAGCAAAGTCCCACCACTGGCACTGGGATTGTAACTGCAGAGGCATTTTGGAGCCTTTGTTCCTGACGTGCACCCCTGCTGTGTGTCCCAAATAAACTGATGGCGGCGTCAAGAAACAGCTCTCTTTTTTTTTTTTCCCCTCACTTTTATCTCTCCTCCCTTCCCTTTCCTGACAGGACAGTGACTGGTTTTGGTCTGTGGGGCAGCTGGGTACCCCTGTTTTAGCACTGCTGCATTGGTGCCATCTGCTTACAGGGTGGTGTTGAGTTTTTATGCTCTGTTGGAGGTTGGACACTCTCATTTTTCTCCTCTTCTTCATGGCAGTGCTTTGCTTGCCTGCTGGGATTATCCATGCAAGCACTTGGGTGATGCATCCAGCATATGGGAACAGTGGGAAACAGTCCAGAGGTTGAGATTTTGGGCCCTGCATTTGAGGGATTTGTTTGACACAGGGGATCTCAGTTGGTTTGCGTCAAAAAAGCCAGTTCTGCGTGGGGAAACAAGGATGGTGGGCCCTGTCAGGTCCTTTTTTCTTGCTGCTTTGAGCAAAACAGGTGGTGAGGGAGGGGGCATTCCTTCTCCAGACCATCCCAAGGGGAATACCTAGAGAGGTGCTGCTGCCAGTCTTGTGGCTGGGAGGGGATGGAAGGCTTAACATGACTGCTCTGATAAGAAATCCATGTTTTGTGAAGCTTAGCCCGTATCCCCCGCTGTGCAAGCATCATTTCAATACAAATAGTATCTTCTGCTCTTAGGTTAGACTGGGGTTATCACAGGGGGTGTCCTTGTTCCCAGCAGCTGCCTGGTGTTGCCCATGGGATTATGTGCTTGGTTGCTTTTGCCTCAGAGATTTATCTTTTCCCGACAAATGTGCAGGGCTGTGCCCGCCAAGGCGGATCTTTACATGAAATAGCTTTGTAAATCAGTTTGTTGGGACTCCCCCTGGAATTCAGTGGCGTTTAGGAGGTTGTTAGTGAGGGAAAGGGAAGGGTCTCCCATCCTGGTTTCATGGCTGGAGGAGTTGTGCGAGCCCTGAACCAAAACCACCCAGCCCTGAACCAAAACCCGCCCCGCGTTCAGGGAACTGATCTGCATTCCTGATGAGCTCGCTCCTGTCAAACTGCAGCAGCCATGTACAAACTGTCTGGCTTTTTTTTTTTGTCCTTGCAGGGTCGTGATTATTGTTCAGAAGAGGAGGATGTCACATAGTGCCAACTCTGCCGCTCGCCCCGGGAGTACTACTGTGTAAATAGATTACAACCCAGTCGAGACCTTCTGGAAGTCTTCTAGAGCGAACAGCACTACATAACAGAAGAAGATAATTTCCACATTATATGCTCCATTCAGTTACAGTGTTTCCTAATGAACAGATGAGGAATATTGCTAAGAACTCGTAAGGAACTGTTTCTGTTGCTGCTAGTTAAAACTCGTTGCAACTTCTCACTTTTTTCCTGTGTCCAGATACGCAGCAAATCCTTAAAAAGTTAATCCAAAAGACGTTGCTGATTTTACTGAGGCCTCTGGCCTGTTTTCTATCAGATGAGGTAGTGTTATACCAAGCTTCCATAAAGTGAACATTCAAGCATCTAAGAAACACCCTTAAGCTGTCTGTCAGTCCGCGCCCAGGCCGGAGGGCTCATTTAATGCTGGTGATTCCAAGCTTTGGAGATGGGATGTTTTTGCCATGGCAGGCCTTGTTTTCTCTGCTGAGAAGAAGCTGAGGAAATTATTATCCATTTAAAAGCATGTTATCACTGAAATACTGGAAGTGATGCAGGAGCAGGAATTTGTATTCTGAGAGGAGAAAGAGTTTCATTTAATAGGTATCTTAATCGAGGACTAAGCTTGCAGTATTGGCTTTGCTGAGCACGAATGGGAGTGTGATCACAATCATTTTGAATCTCTTTTTTTCTAAGAAAATAAACATTTTACTGTTTTTATGTATTCTTGTCTTTTACCATTCCTACAACACGATGTTTTCAGAGTCTGGGGACGAGGAAGACAAACCCAGCCCTGCGCCTCGATGAGTCCCATGGATCTAATCTCTTAAAGCAGCTCTGTGCCAACTGGGGGGGGGGGGGGTCGGTTGGG
>VXAW01002545.1:46765-75512 GCA_013399735.1 Tyrannus savana | reverse complement strand
GGATCTGTTGTGTGTCCTGTAGAGTTTATTTTTCCATATTAAATGGAGAGGATATTACCTTCTCAAAAGCAGATGTAATATTTTTAACAAATGCTGTCATGAGTTAAAAAAAAAAAAAAAAATCAAGGAAAAAAAAAATACAGCTTTTGTATTTATTGTTTCAAAGGAGATTGTTACCTGTGCTGGTATTTCTTCCTGCTTCAAATACTGTATGAGGGCAAGATTTACACTCTCATCCCATGGAGAAATTTTGTCAGGACATAAGTTTCTGTGCTGTGTTGATTTTGTTGCTCTGCTGTGTGTGATGGGTGTGCAATAGGACATGGGACTGCTTTAGCAGCATCTCTTATGATGTGGCTCGAGGGGGGCTTTGAGCCCCAAGTTTATTGCCTGCCATTTTTCACTGAACCTTCTGGAAAAGCAGGTTCCTTTAAAGGGTTCTAAGTCCCTCAAAGGTCACCTGTGTCTTCTGAGAATCTCTAGATTTTTGGGGGGGAATTTCTTGACTAACGAGGTTTCCTCCAGTGTTTGCTCTGAGCGGGGTTGGACGGTCCACGACGGGATTTCCTTCCCTTTCCTCCTCTTCCTCCCATTCCATTCCATTCCATTCCATTCCATTCCATTCCATTCCATTCCATTCCATCCCATCCTCCTGGTTGGAGCTCAGTGCCACGGAGCCGTCTGATCCGTGATGAATTCCTCAAGGTGATAACTCCATCCTCTTGGATGTGATTTTTTTTTTCCTCCATAATTTATGCCAGCTCTCCAGCAGGTAGCCACGCTGAGGGGGAGTCAAGGGACCACACATTTCAATTATTTAAAAGACTTCAATTAGTAAAGAGTCCTGGGGCTTGATCCTGCAAACCCTTCCCTCCTGTGAGCTTTATAAAGCTTTTGTTAAGTGGTGCAGGAGTGATGGGGTTGGGTCTGTTCTTCTGAAACATACTTTGTTGTCCAGATGCTGAACATCTCCTGTATAAATTCTTTTATTTCGTGTTTTTCATGCCAGTGATGATGGCACCGAGGGCCTGGGCTTTGGTGGAAGCTTTTTAAGGGAGGACAGACAATTCCCACCTTAACTGTGCTNTGGGGGGTCTTAGTTTCAATAATTCTTTTATTTCGTGTTTTTCATGCCAGTGATGATGGCACCGAGGGCCTGGGCTTTGGTGGAAGCTTTTTAAGGGAGGACAGACAATTCCCACCTTAACTGTGCTCTTATTCTGAGCAGCAGCAAGTGCTTTAGTCTTCTTTATGCATTACAAACCTCACTGATGGACCTTTAGGTGACAGTATTTGTGACTGGATGATCCCTGTGGGTGCCTTCCAGCTCAGGGTATTCTGTGATTCTGTGAGTCACGAACAGAGCTGAGGGTTTGGGGAGGGAGAGCAGGTGCTGCCTGTTCATACCAACTCAGCAAATCCTCTGCCATGACGTGTCTTGCTGCCATCACCCTGTACCAGGCAGGTCCCAGGAGCTTCTTGATGTTTTTCAGCCAACTGGAGCTCTTGGTCAGGCAGGACTCTTGCTCTTGAGCAGTTTTGGGTATGGAGAAACAGAGATCAAATCCCCCAGGGAGCCCCACGATACTGCTCGAATGAATGTCACTTTTGAACCTGCTTTAATTCTTCCACCTCTGCAAAAATCCTAGCAAATTTTGTTACAGGTCTAAATATATACAGTTGCTGAGGATCTCTAATAGTGTAAGTAGATTACTGGGGGCTTAAAATGCACCTCTCCTTGCAGCCCTCCCTCCACGTCGCTTTAGTCTGCTCCAATCTGTTCAGCAGGGTGGGAAGGAGGAGGGGTGGGAAGGGAAGGAAAACTGCTAATATCTGATACAGTGTGCTTAGTTCAAATGGGATTTCAAGGTTTCCTTTAAAAGAAGTCTCAAGTGATTTAGGGCCCAAACTTCTCTTCAGGAGGCTGACTCTCTGTTTAATGAGCTCCATGCCAGATCCTGGGATCTCGGAGGAGATTGTGGTGAAGGGGTTTTGCAATCAACCTTCTTCCCTTGCTGTGCTTTTTTGCCTTGTCCAGAGCCCTTGGAGCAGTGCTGGATTTCCCCTTCAGAGCCTGCCTGGAGGAGTTGCCCAAGGGGCTGGTGACCATCCCCAGATCCATCCCTGTGCCGTGTTTTATCTATGAGCTTCGTCCTAAAATGATGATGCCTTTATTTTATTGAATTATTGTGAGTTCCACTTCACCTGTGTCCCCTCCCAAACCCTTCCACTCCCCATTAACATTAGTTTCTTCCTTTGCTTTCAGTCAGAAGTTTGGGGTTTTTTTGAATTAAGTCTCGCTGCCAGAAGCCCCAGCTCTGTCTCCTCCCCTGCCACAGACCCCGGGCTGGCTCAGTGCTCCTTCCCATCCCTTTGTGCACAGCAGGAGCAGCAATGTTTTCAGACAGGTGAAGTCCTCACCCCAGGAGCTGCCTCATCCCACCGTCCCCTCGTGCATCCTGCGGCCGGAGCTGCCCACGCCTGGAACAGAGAGGAGCCAGGGATCCCTGCGGCATTCCAGGGGTTTGGTTTTTTGTTTGTTTGTTTGCAGCGTGCCTTTTTGTTGCTGCGAGAACATCCAGGTTGATGACAGCACTTTAAAGCCTGAAGGATGGGACAAGAGCCAAGGGGCCGGTGGAGCACCGGGAGATGTGTCGGAACTCCGGAGGCGTCGCCGTCGTCGCGTGAAAATCAGGCTGAGGGAGAGATATTCGGTTGTCGGCTGTTTGGGCTTTATCAGGTCTGTAAAACAATAATTTCCTGTCACTTTGGAATCAGCAATCACTCATCTCCACATGGGCTTGGCTGACACGTCCGACCTTCAGAACAGGAGAGGCCTCCAGCTGGGAAGGTGTGTGTGTGCCTACCCAGGAATGAATTTAGGGTGAGCTTTTAAGAAGATTTCCAGTTGCTGTTGGCACTGCTGTCCCATCAACAGCCTTGACCAACATTGCTGCTCCACAGGTGACAGTGCATGACACCATGAGGTGTCCACAGGGGTGGGACACTGGCACAGAGAAGGTTGTGGCTGCCCCTGGATCCCTGGGAGTGTCCAAGGGCAGGTTGGATGAGGCTTGGAGCAACCTGGGCTGGTGGAAGGACATCAGAAGACCCTGCTCTGGGTCCTGGTACCGCTGGGAAACTCTGCTTTTCCGATGCTGAAATGTTTCTCTATGTAGTGAAATTCTGTAGGTGTTTGGGGAAGAGGAGGCAAGGAATGCAGGGATGGTTTTGGAGGGGCACATTATTTGCTTTACTGTTGGGAAGGAAGCCTTCAACATCCAGAAAGCTGGGTAAGCGACAAGTGAAAATTCCTGTTATTGTTACTGTGCTTTTGGGGCAAAGGGAAAGAAGCCCCAGCTCAGGGGAACTGCAAGATGGGAACATTGGTAGAATTCAAAAACCTTCATGTCTTTACTTTTATTTAAAACAAAAAAAAATTTTTTTCTTCTAATTTAGCTGCACATCTCTACCCATGACATCCAGGTAAACGCTCACTTTGAGCTTGAAGGTGGCAGAGCCATCATCGTCATCATCCTCCTCCTCCTCCTCATTGTGATCATCTGCTGCTTCTTCATCGCCATAAACACAGTGTGGGACTGTGAACCTCCTCCATAAAAGCCAGCTGTAAGAGCAGCCTCATGGACACCTATTCCCTGCGCCCACGGCAGCCAAAGGAGAACCCTGTGATTCCTTCCCTCTCTCCTCACTGCTCTGCTATCCTGGATGGTTTCTGTTTCAATCAGGACACCTGAGCTTTTATTCCAAGCTTTGTTACCAGCAGCAGCCTCACCCTGAGGCTCTGTCAGCAGGAGGTGTTGCCCTGGATGGTCGAGTGATGCCAGGCTGGATCGGGGCTGGAGCCACCATCCTCCACCCCTGCAGAACATCCCCCTTCAAACCTCCACGAGGGGTCAGTTGAACAGAAAATTTGCTCCCCCCTGCACATATTTAAAAAAAATATTTTTTTTCAATACACATATTTTAAAAAAAAAAAAAAAGAAAAAAAATCGCATTTTGAGACAAAAAGTTCTCGGAGAGAGCAAATCGCTGCGAGGAACTCGAAAGCTCCGTGTGGGAACCGAGCGATGTTCCTGGGGGTTTGGCATTCTGCTTCTGTGTCTATTAATAATCCCCCGGAGTGAGTCAGACGGAGCTGCATTTATTCACTGAGTCGGAGAGAGAGAGAGAGAGAGAGAGAGAGAGCTGCTGCCCGAAATAGCAGCTCTGTAATTTTTTATGATGCTGTGAAGCCAGCGCGGCGAAGATTGACATCGTTTCAGGGCGATGCTCGGGGCCTGGCACCGTCAGCTCACCCGTGCCAAGCCCGAAATAAACGTGGGAATCCACGTGCCCCGTTACATAAAGCGGCCCTGAGAGCAGGCACGTGGAGGAAATGCCCCCACCTGCACAGCTTTTCCCGGGATTTTTGCCCCCTTTGTGCCTTTTTAAAGACGCCTCTGCTGGTTTTCTTCGCCTGTGAGGAGCGCTGGGCCGGAGCAGGGATGGGGAAGCGGCTTTTGCTGCAGAGGGGAGGATAAAAGCACGGCTCTGAGGATCAGCTACCTGCCTGCCAGGAGAAGAGGACTGTAGGGAAAGCCTAAAATGCAGCAAATTCAGCAGAGCCGGCTCAGAATTCCTCTCATCCACACTCCTGCTCCGTGTCCCCATCAAACCTCCGAGCATCCCCTGGGCCAAGGCCTGTGCCCAAAACCCAGCCACTCCTTCCCATCCCAGTGTCCCTGGCAAAGGGGTGAGGGTTTGTGTGGGTTTTTTTTTAAGGATGAAGCTGTTTTCCTGGATGTTTTCTCATTCTCTGCCCTGCACTGCTGCCATCAGGTCTGTCCTGGTGTGGCAGCCAGTGGAGCGCCCGAACCATCCCGAGGTGGTCCCACTGCTCCCCAAAAGCCACTTGTGGGTACCAGGGAGCACCACACAGGGCTTTTTTTTGGCACCATTTCGGCCTGAATTGCCGCTGCAATGCCCTGGTGCCGTGACATCACATCGTGCTCCCCACCCAAGGGTTGATAAAGATGAATTTTGGATGGAGCTTCACAGCTTGGGTGAACTTTCCCCAGGCAAACGTGTTTTATAGGCCCCATTCCAGCTGGAAACATTTATTAATGTTACCTTTTTATGTAGCACTTGGGAAGAAAATGGGGGACTCCTGCCATTCAGCAGCTTTGGGTTGATGAGAAGGGTGGGATGAGCAGCAGTTGAGGCTGAATTTCGGTCAGAGCCGCTGAAGTCCTTCAGGTGACCTGACTAGGAGGTGGAAACGTGGCAGTTGAGTAACAGGCCATCGATACAGTTACTGGAATAAATTCATAAATATAGTTTTGAGAGGAGGGGTGATGACCTAATGCCACTGAGAGTGTCCCAGGGGAGGATCAGGAATCATAAACGCTGCTCAGCAGTAACCAGGACCTGAATTTAGGGCTCCTGCATCTTAATCCTGATTTTCTTAATCCCCATTTAATTATGCTAATTAATTTTATTAATCCTAACTTCCACAGAGGAAGAACTCAAAGGAGTAGAGGTGTTGGAGGACAGCTGATAAGAGGAAGGACGATGGAATACATCTTCCTCCAAGACTTACCTGGGATTTCTTTTTCAATTCTAATGAAAACAGGAGCTCAGATGAACTTTTGAGGCTGTGTATTCTGGATTTAAAAAGTAAAATAATAATGCCCAAGTCACAGGGATGTTGGAATAGTACAATTAGTTCAGGTTGCCGAGAGCTCTTCCAGTCCACTTTCAATTTTGGGTTGAAAAGGTGGGGGGTTTATTACAAAGAATCTGATGTGCCCCCCCAAAAAATCCCAGCAATTCCCAAAGGAGCACCAGTTCAGCACAGCTTGGCCAGAATATTTACATTTTATTAAATCTTTACAATCAGCAGTTATAATCAAGTACACAATTATGTACATGGATTATGTACATTTTAGCCCAGGCTTTTACATCACAGTACATAGTTGCCCTTAGAAATATTGTGTACACTTTTATTCACCAGAGAGTAAAACCCAACAACAGTGTTACAGCACCTGTTATTAGACATCTTTCATAAGAAAATATACGGCTGTAAATTGGGCTGGCTTAAAAAAAAAACAAAACAAAACCGAAAAAATCTTATAAAATCTAAACGTACAATGTTTCATTCACAGAATGGTTTGTTTCCTATGTTCTGACTGATGCCTGTTGCATAAGATGTCCCATTTTTTTCAACCTCTCAACACACACTCACTGGTGCCTGTTCAGGTGCACTGGCAGGAGGAGGAGAACCAAAGCTGGGCTCGTTCCGAAACTTCATTAAGAAAAAAAAAATAATAAATGTAAACAATTAAGATTCCTTTAAGATCAAATGAGAAATTAATTGGCTGATCTGAATCACATGGCACGGAAAATAAGTGCTAGTTTCAGCTGTGATTCCTGAATTCTTCAATCCCCTACAAATAAATGTACAATGCTATACACAAGGGCAGTTACTGATTAATGATGTATTGGCAACATTCCTTTGGAAGGGAGCAGGCTTCCAAGATTTTGGGAAGAATATTTGCTCCCCTCTCCAAAAGGTTGTGTTGGTTTTTTTTTAATGAATACATTCTTTTTGCTTTTTAAGATGACAGTAACAGAAAGCTGACTTATTTCCAGGCTGATATGAACAGGTTAAACTAAAGCCTGCGTCCTCGTAAGGAAATACAAAGTGAAAAAAATAACCTGAATAAAACTCTTCTCCAATTTCAAGTGAATTCCCAAAAGGTCAACCTTCCCCGATTCAGTTCTGTAAACAAAGCTATGGCTCTTCTCATGATGGTTTCAAAGGGAAAGTAGAAACTAACTGAAACAAGGAAAACACCAACCCACAAGGAAGGAGGCAACAGTTATATCTGAGGTAGGCCACCACCAAAACGCTGCATCAAATCCACATGGAGCTCTGGGATCACGGGGAATCCCTCAAAAGGTAATGTCTGCTGCTTCAGCAATAGGTGTGGATAAAGCAGTTAAATAAAAAGGAGCTGGTGATGGCAAGGGAAGTTAATATTTTCGTAAAATTTGACATCTACAGCTAAATCTGCAAGTTAAAAAAAAAGAAAAGCTCGAGCTGCTGTACTGACACAGTAAGGACCAGAGGCCTCTGAGATATAAAAATAACTATTGTCACCAGAAGAGCTACCAAAAGAATGAAGATGATGCCCGTGTCAAAGAGCACGGGAACAGAAATGCTCCTTTGTGGCACTGAGCACTGACAGATCAGAGGAATTATCCCAGGGGAAAACACCTGATCTGCACCTGATGGGTTTGATTGTGGTCAGGTCCCTTCGAGCCCAGGCACTTGCAGGGCTCCAGGGAACCAAGGACACTTACAAGGCTCCCCTGGTCAAATGCTGCACATGAAGAAACTGCTGTAACTAAAAACGTAAATAAAAACAAACCCCAGCTGCTTCAAGCCCTGCTCACCAGTCCAAACCTCCAGTTTTTTGTGCAAAAAGGAATTAGAACTACATTTAAAATTTCAAAGGCCACTTATTCACCAATCCTCCTCAGCTCCCTCCTGCCCTAGAGACGTGAAGTTATGGATGATACCTGGATGGGCTGCCGTGCTCCCAGAAGGTGCCTGTGCATTGGGAGACTTCTTGAAAGCAAGTGTGGCTTGGATACATGGACACAACATTGCCTGGGATTGCTCTGCTCACTGTACAGGAGTATAAATACATACAGTATGGCTGTGCTAATTAACAGTTGCATATTCAGCACATGTAATTTCACCAGCTAAAATCAAAGGTGCAGTTCAGAGTGGGGCTTTCTTTTTTTTTTTTTGTTTATTCCATTGTAACCACGAATGTAACCCTTCATTTTTTAGCCTGGTGCAGCATATAGGCAGTGTTCATTTAGTCTTTAATATAAAACAATTCCTTTAAACCACAACTCACTAAAAGCAGTTTATATAAATCAAGTTAATTAGTTTTTGGCAGTTTCTTTGGACACAGTCAAAAAATGTCTCTAGGTTGTTTAAACTTCCCCATTTTTATTTAAATAGTTTTTCACAATGGGGGATAACAAATCAGGACTCACACTTACCTGTAACAAACTCCAGAGCCCAGAGTAACATCCCTGGGCTCTGAACTATCGACCCAACAGCACAAATTGTTGCACTTCCCTACTGGCACTGGCCTCCCTGCCTTCAATATCACACATACAGAAGTTGCATATAAAAAGAACGACAACAAAGTCAAGCTCTGTTAGAAGTCAAACTGGTAGAAAAAGGAAGGATTTGTTACAGCTGATGTAGCTCTGGGCCCTCTCCATTTCAATGCCTTAGTTCAGGGCAGACTGGAGTTTTTCAGCCTGGGAGGCCAAAGGAAATACCCGGGACTCAACTTCACCTCAACCTCGAGCATGACCTCCCCTCATCTCTTCCTGGTGGGCCCCACGGCTGGTGGAACCTGCTCACACAGTGCCTTTGGTCTGGACGGGAGCAGGAGGGAAAACTCCCCACGCCATCGTTCCGGTTCCTGGTGGAACGAGGTGATGAGCAACTCCAGCGGGTCTGATATGTCAGGACAAAACCAAACCGCTCCCAGCTGTGCCCTAAAGACAGGACAACTGGCAACAATTGCCCCTGCTGCTGTCAGCCCGGGGTTTCAGCTGGGAAGGGCTCCAGCAGGACACTGGGGGAGCTCTCATCGATAACCATGGGTGGTTTGTCACCCCACCCTGCTCGGATCCTGCTTCCCAGGGCCCCGAGGGAGCGCGTCCTCCCGGAGCCTGGGACGCAGGAATCGGGCTCCTTCCCTGCCTGGGCTCCAGCCCCAGCTGTGGGGCCACACAGAGGCTTGGATTGCACCGTTCCCATTTGTGACCAGGAGGAATTAAAACAACAAAAAGTTTTGCGTGCGGGATCTCCGTGGCGTCCCCCCCGGGGGGACACCTGGCTGCTCATCACAATACTGAATATGTTTGCTTGGATTATCAGGGCCTCACTCCTACCCAAAGAGGTCTCCATTTGTTTATTAACAAATAAGTTACTCTATTACAAGTCATAGCTCATCCTTTTCCATCATTTCAAATGCTTCTATATCTTCGTTCCAGTCTGCTAATATGGATTCCATAGGTGTGACTTTATTATCCCAGTTAACTTTGGAATCTGCCTCTGTCTCAGTCTTTTGTTCCTGAGGCTGGTTATCCCCTGATGTACATGCTGGCTCTGGAGCACCGGCCTCCTCGCTTCCAGGGACGTAGGAATCCTGATGGGAAGTGGGAACACTGGCACTGTCTGCGTTAGCAGGAGATAAAGAACCAGGGTCAGCAACATCGGAGCTCTCTCCTCCTTCCTCGGGCTCCTCGCTGGCTGCACCAACATCCTGAGGTCCTGAAGCAGCTTCCTCTGAGTTCTGTTTATGGGAATCGTTTTCAGTTAATTTCTGGTCCATATTCTCCATTTCCAAGTCTTTGAGAGGGAAGGAAAAGAAAAAAAAGGAAAAAAAAAAAAAGAGTTAAAACAACCGTGTAGGAATGCAGCATTTTATTACATATTTCAAAAAAGCAAGGTCACTTCCCCTGGCCTTATTTCTTCAAGAAAATGCACACTTTCCAGTGATATGAAAATTTAATGTTACTAAGGAACAGCTTTTTACAAAGAGAGAGCAGGGAAGACTTTTAAACACATTTTAAATGATGGCAAACAATACAGTGAGGCTTGTTTTGGTTCCTCAAACGTCAGAAGTGACTTGGGGGTCAGTCATAGTTACCCTCCTTCAGTCTGAACAAATACCCACTGTGTGCACTGAACCTCAATGCTGGATTTTAAAGCTCTAAAAGGACCACCAGGATCCTACATCTGAGCCAGGGAGAGCTGGGCAGTTTTCTAAGTTCACTGAACTGTGAATTTAAGAGAGGCGAGGGCTGAGCCTCCCCCATCACACCCCCACTCAAACTACCAACACACACAGCCCAAATCCCACTTTAGATCTCCAACAGCTGCCCCCTTTAACCATGGAGATTTCTCTGGAGTTGGATCTTTATGGCCAGAATACAGGACACTGGTATTTCAGGACCTGCAGGGAATTTAACTGCACATGCCAGTGGATATTTGGGATACTTACTGCTATCAATAATGTAGTTTGGAATCATTTTACCTTTAAAGATTGTTGCTGGGATTCCAAAGGGAAGCACGAGGAGGGAGGAGGGGGGAAGAAGCAGATATGGATTACAAATTCTCAAAGGCAGAGCTATCTTGTATTGAGCATTTTGTTAGAGCACTTAAGCACAGTTACAAAGAGGAGGGATTTGTAAGCTAGGAAGAAACAACACTAGATTTGGGCACATCACCTTTGCAAGGGAGCACAAGATAAATGCTGTCACTGATTTTCTAGAGATACTTTTCTTCCCTACTCTGCTTGGACACAGCAGTGTTATGAGGAAGGCTGGAATTTTCTGCCCTACTCAAAACATTTCAACTGGGAATGTATTGGCTTGCAATTTTCTTGTATTATACAAGAAAAACCCAGGAAACATCTGAGGTCAGCAGCCTCGTTTCTCATGATAACCACTTCTCCTTAGACAGGCAAAATAGAATTCTAACACTTGTCTCTCTCCTTTTGGGCAGCAGGAATGTCACTGGGGAGTTTGGAAAGGGAGGGGCATTGTCAATGTAGGGCACTGGAAACACTTAGGGCTGTTCCTGACGCTACTTCAAAGCACACGATGACAAAAAGGGCTCAGAAGGAATCCAAAATGCTGTGTTTTTCTCATTAGTCAAAGTGACATCTAAGTGAGGAACAGCATTTCTGGATGTTAACTTGCAGGGGGAGAGGACAAGGATCCACGTCAATAATGGCTTTCCTAATTAAAAACTCATTCCAGTGTCAAACAAAACTATGGCACCCTTGGGGGCAGAAGCACAAAATAATGCACATTTTGCACTGTGGCACAGCACAGATGGAAGATACATTTACAGAACTCCCCTCCAACCTTACCTCTGTCTTTTGCTTTGTCAGACAGGAGCACCTCCACAGCCTCGTACTCCCGGATTGCATCCAGGATGATGTTTCCTTCCTTGTTGAAGAGGAAGAGCATGGGAATTGTGATGTCATCCGTGTTCTTTCCATCCCCGGCCATTTGGAAAAGAGGAGCTGTGTCACTGCTGCTGCCCTCGTTGTCATCTGGGCAGGGCACACAAAGGGAAAGGCAAACTTCCTGTTAGCTCAAACTGCAGCTCTGAGCTTTGGCACACTGGGAGCTGCTTTCCCTCCCAGAGGGTCTGAGGCACAGCATTCACTGTGCAAGGCAAAACCCCAACTCGTGCACTTGTTTTCCTTCCCAGTTTTCCTCTGTACCCCCGTTTTTCCTCAGCAGTTAGTACCCACAGCACTCTGTCATCCTTAAAATAGCAACTTTTGATCTGCAGAGACAGAGACAACCCCCCCATCCCAGTTTGTTTTGCTGCACTTTCTGCACAGAGCCAAACCCCAAACATCTCTTCATCTTCTGAAAGCACAGCTCCTGTGCTGGAGTACTGGCATCTCAGCCTTAACAGCTCCTGCATCTTCCAATCTGTGCAATTAGGTTCAGCTCACACAAATGAAGAACTTAGAATTTTATTTACCAATAACAATGCCTCCTATGGCTCCAGCTTTCTGAATGTTTCGTGCTTTTTCAGCAAACATACATTGGCCTCTCTGCATCAGAGCAATTTTGTCTTTCACTGCCTCAGGATTAGTGATCTCTGAGCATCCATTATATGGCTTAATGGTTGCAACAAATCCTCTTGTCTGTTTGGAAAAAATAAAGAGAGAATTAAAGCAGCAGGTTCAAGCTTGTAGAAGATTCCGAAGTACTTCTGTTTTTTTCACTTAATCTAAAGCATTTAGTGTTGTCTTCTGCCAGTGCAGGCAACCTGTCCCCTGAAACTGGAATTCTGAGAACCAAAGGATGAAAACCCAATTCTCATATTCAGAGTGTTTCATCTACACCTGTGAACTGTTGTCTCTGGAAGTTTTTCTTCTGTGCACTGCTAGTCTGGAAAGCTCCTCTTTGGAGCTGCAAATTGCCCCACTGAAGCCATGGAGGTTTATTACTGCTTCCAAAAGGGATCACTGCCTCTGTGGTGTTTTCTTTTTTTTTTTGCACAAGAACAGCTTAGTTTAGCTCTAAAAGGGCTGACTCGTGGCTGACATGGGAGGAAAACCTTCCCTTGAATCAACATCTCTTTAGCCATTGCTGCAGGTTGGATAAATTTGTTTCAAAAATCCTCCTGTGTACGTATTTTAAATCCTAAACCATGACTGATGACTCAGGGGCAGAGCACAGGGATAAGCCACTCATCTAAATGACTGTCACTGCTGTCATTCTGCCACTGCTGGGCCCTGTCATTTTAACAACTGTAATTAATTGATCACCCTCCACCTGGCTGCCCTGAAATACTTCCAGGACAGGGAAATTAAGGGCTTTAGCAAGGAGGAAAAGGAGAGAAAGCAAAGGACAGATCTCACACACATCTTACACACCCCAGCTTTGTGTTTGGATAAGTCCATCCCAAACTGTGCTGGGCCAGCAGTCAAGACCACCCTGCCAAAGAAGGGATGGGAAACGATCTGCACAGCACGAGGAGGGAGCTGCTGCTCCTTCTGCTGCTGACTGGAGAGTTCAATCATCTCCTGCATGAACCGTAGGCCGTCCTCGGCATCCAGGGAACTCGCTGCCTGCAGAGGAAAGAACCAACCATCAGTTTTAGCTGAAATATTTTGAGAAACTTGGGGGGGGAAGAAATGGAAGTTATTTTTGCTACAAAGATTTTTCAAAAGCAGAGCGGATGCTCGCTGCCGTTCATTCATCGTTTCAAATCAGGTTTTTTAGCACCTGAACCACGCAGAAGGCTGAAAATACACAAATACACAGAACTCCTAAGGAAATGGAAGCATCTCACGCTGAAAGCAGTGTTTTCAGACAGGATGTTGTGAGCTCCATCACTTTAACATGAACAGCCTCCACCTAATTTGATGCAAGTTTAGTTAAAAGCCTTGCTGAGGTAAAATATTAACAAGCATCAGCCTGCTAAATATAGCTGCATATCCAGCTCATGTGCCTCCTTTCCAGAGTCTGGCTGTCCCTCCTCAAGCTCCAAGTGTCAAATATCATTGCTAGCAGGATTTTACTGAAATTTCTAAAAAAAATAATAAAAAAAATATACTGTGTCAGGCCTTACTTGCACTGCATGCTGCACTAATTGCACTCGTCCATCCTTCAGATGGATCAAACTGACTCCCATCTTCTTCAGTATTTCCAAGTGCTCAGGATTACTGGCCATGAAATCTCTGGCTCTCAACGGTGGTTTTGGTCCACTTCCCAAACTCTCTTCTCTGCCAAAAGATATCAGAGATCAAAGCTTTAAAAAACGGGCTATTCTTGAAACAGAACTCTCACGTTATCCCCACCAGCACAAGGTCAGAATTCTTTGCAGTAACACTGAGTACAAGCTTCAGTAGAATGCAACTTCTCAATCAAGATTATCTTTTTGAAAAAAGTTGTCAATATTATCAGTAATTTTATAGTGCAAAACACCCCTCCAGTACTGATAACAATAGTGCCATATGCTCTCTCTCATTTCTAAGTAGTCTGCATTATTGTAAGACTGACTAAATCCAGTTTTCCTCATGCAGTTGCTACTCAAGTTTTACTCATGAAGGATAAAAATAAAAGAGCTGGTCAGAAAGATAAACTTCCTGGGCTTTAACACTGCCCTAAATCCCTCAGAACAGGTGTAGTTATGTATGGCAGCATGGTTTGCTCGCTTCAAAGAAGGGTTGCAGAACTGTTCACGAGACTGCAGAAATGAATTTTAGAAAATCAGAGAGATGCACTTCCTGTAATGCTCCAAGTGGGAATTGCAGCCCAGGTATGTGGCTCATTAAGCTCCTTTTGCTCAGAAAAGACTTGCTAATTCCTGCTGGAAATTAACTAAGTCTTGCTGATGGTGCCAGAGAAACCACGACTGATTTTTCCTGTAACTGGGAATCCCTTCCCAAAGGACCTGCAAGCTCGAGGAGTACATCCAGTACCCCTCATATTTCTCCTTCCATGCCTAACAGATCATTCTCCACTCAGTCCTATGCTAAAATAAAAGACAGAAAATGTTCCTCTCACGCTCTGGAAATGCCCCTGGGACAGCTCTTATCCACCACATTTTTCAGAGGTTCCCGGATGCTCTGGGCAAACATGGGGTCATTGGGGAAAAGGATCTGGGTGTTGGGACAGCTCCAGTCGAAGTTGCTGTCGTCCAGCTCTGTGTACTCTGTGGTCTAAAACAGAAGAAAATAATAAATAATTAATAAAATGCAGGGTAGATTTTCCTATCGAGCAAATCAACAGCTAAACCTCATTACAGTGACATCTGTGCTCAGCTGAGAGCAAGAGAGGGGAATCGGTGCCCTACGACCCCTTTCTAGGGATAGATAAATACAACATCAATTCTAATTTCTTATTTCATAAATTTNCTGCTGGCAGGGCAGACAATACTTCTCAAGCCTGCTCATGACCCTGCACTAGGGAGTAATTATGGTTTCATTTGGTAGTGCCTTTCCCCCGAGTGACCAGCTGCAAGGCCTTGGGGCACTCTTGCTTCGTGTTACCAAAAATCTCCCATCTTTTCCTAGGAACAAAAGGTTCTCCTCCTCAGGAGCCACACACAGACTTGCAAAGTCTGAATCTATTTGTAATTCAAACAATTTCTATTTTTGGGAAGGCTGACAGAGTTAACATTTGCACTAAACTGCCGGTTTGTGACACGTGGAACCACGTGGAACCACGTGGAACGTGGCTGGTGGTTTAGCCATATTTAGCCTGGCCTCAGCTTTGCAACTAACTGGTTAGATAACCAGCAAGTTCATTTTCTCACTCATAAAAATTAATATGTAGTATTTATCTACTTGGAAAAAAACCCCACCCCTCCTGTTTGCAACTCCTAGCTAATTAAAAATCAACTATTTAAAGGCTCCCTAAAACTCAAGACCTAAAGGGCTACCAGTTCACAGGAATACTAAGACATGACCTTTCCTGTTTATGAGAACAAATACAAACAGGATGTTGGGTTCAGACTACAAACTACCTCACATGCAGTTTGCCTTCATAGCAGTGTGTTCATGTTAAAAATAATTTACACATTCCATTCATTCAGATAAAATTCCATCAAAGAGTAACACACCCAACATCACAGCCTTTTACCCATTTGACATCATTTTCAATGGATTTTTTGACCTGAATTGTGCCCATGAACAACTTAAAGAGCTTAAGAAAACTGTATTTGAGCAATTTACCTTCTTTACTGGCCTTTTATTAACATTTGTGGTTCTCAAGAGAATGACCTAAGTTAGGCCAGCCTAGACAGCAGGGGGAATCCTGCCTGTCTCAAAAGGATCCAATTCTTATACAGGGAACAAAATGTTACATAAAATGCTGTTTCAGACCCTTCAGAAAACTCCTGGTGTGGTGTAAAAAACACCTTCCATTTGCAAAACTCCAAGAAAAAAAAGGAAATAAATTCTCAGGGAAAGAACATTCCAGAGGGGGTGTGGGATCTCCACCGGCGAGGAACATTAAAAAGCAACCCCCATGACCCATTAAATACATTAAATATATTACCAGTGTTAGACATTAACATCAAATAATTAAACATCTGTCACTGTCTAATGCCAGAGTGCATAAAACAGGGTGATTTCTCCTCAGTTGTAAGATTTCTCCAGGACACAACACAAGCCTTTTCCTCTGAGCCAGGCATTATTGTAAAACCCTTAGTAAAGGTTAAAAATAGAGGCACAAAAAAGGGAATTTATGTCCTTGATGTCTCAGACACTCCACTTCCTCATGCATTTCTTCTGCTTGCCAGTAGTACTATTGCCTTAAAGATAAATTATGTCACTTTATTGACCACAAAACTATAAAATATGAGTATTTGTGATGCTTCGTGGCACAGCTGTATTGCTACAGGTTATTTTGGAAGGTTAAATAATTTATAAACCCATCAGCAGTCTCACATATACACAATAAATGCCTAATTATGTGGATTAAAACAATTAAATATACCAAAAATTATAGCTGTATCTTGTCAAATAACTTTGAAGCTGTCTCAAAAAACTTCTCAAAATTTGCCCAGGGTTCATGAAGTAAAACAGATAACAAAAACTTGAACATGTTATTGTAAATATTTGCTTTAGGAAAAACAGTAGAAAATGGAGATAAAAACATCCTAGTGTGTTATTTTCAAATTGAGAGAGGTAGGGAATAATTTTCTTGTTAAATCTTGCTGGTATTCCAATTTCTCAAGGTTCAGCAGTGCAGAATCCAGTCATGGAAACATTATTCACACTCCTGTGACTGGCACTGTTAATTTGATGAAATACTGCATATTGAATGTGTTCAAACTGGTGCTCTGCTTCAAATTATGATTATTCCCTGATTTTTCTTCCATTTCCCCTCAAAAAAACAACAAATAAAGGAACTGATTCAATGCACCACAGCCTGATTCAGATCTGAGGTGTTACATACTGTGTTTTTTTTGGAGATGGTTTGGTTTGTAGTGGAGAGCCAAAGTGGCAACAGATGAGCTTCTGTAGTGAAGATGTAATCTTCAATGTCGAAAATCATGTCCTCCTTGTCAGCAAACAGCAGGTACAGGTATTTAAACATCTCAGCCAGAAAGAACGAGTCCATTCTATGGGAAAAGAAAAAAAAAGTGGATGTCCTTTAGGGAAATCTCCTTTGTTCTAAAACATCAGTAAAATAAATACTCCTATTGCTCCAGCTCTGAAGACTTCATGACTGTTATTGCTGAGTGTAATTCCATTAGAATTCCTTCCACTGGGAAGAAACTCTGTTTGGAGGGCAATGATTCAGCATGTTCAGTACAAAACAGAATTACAGAAAAAACAAATAAACTTCCTTACAAACTTACAGATTTGAGGTATATTTTGTTTGAAGGTAATTCATCTATTGCTCTGAGACAAATGAAACATTGTCAGACTAAAAATATTCTTATGGAATAAAACCATAAAGCTACTGAAAGAGTTTAAAGACTCTGACAAATGGGTAATTTGAGACTTGGTTATCAAACTGAAGACAGACAGCTACTCAAAATTCAATTAATTCAATTACATAAACAAGGTAATTTAATTTTTTGGTGAAAACTTTTACCTGTCTTCGTGACTTCCCGTTCGGACATCCTTCATTGCAGCAAACCCACAAGGAACTCTTGCATACTTGTTCAAGTTTTCAATGAGGGTTTTTCCTACTTCTAGATAGTAAGGGTCTCCAGTAGCCTGTAAAAGAAAAACAAATAAAAAAGCAAAACTAAGGACAGGGGTGCACCTACTGTACAATCAGCACTTTCTGTCAAGTACAAAAGGCTTTTTGCTCTTGGTCTCCAAGATTTCTTTAAAAGAGATCAGCCTATTTTAAAATATCTTTTCAAAATGGTTCTTTGTCACTTTCTAATGCTAGAGATATAAAACAAAACTCCTAGAACAGCTGTGGATAATCAGCACTTACATCTTGGTTATCTACACAACTGGCTCCAGGAGGGAAAAGAAGATGGAGATGTGCTACTCAATTATGGATTGAAATAAAAGAGCAACAAGATTCGAGGTGCTAGAAAAAGTGACCAAAAGCCTGAGGACTGAGTGTGATTGTACCTTATACAAGAAGTAAGTGCTTTCAGCAAATTCAGGCCTTAGAGGGTGCTGAGCCCAGTGAACTCTGAAGTCTGTTGTGAATGCCTGAGGATGAGAAAGGACAGACAAGAAATAAATGCAAGAATGAAAAAACCAAACACGGGTTTATTCTGAATTTATTGGTAATGGTACAACCACCCAAGCTGGGATAAACACCCAAATTTTTGCAAACATGTCACCCACCTGACATCCAGTGCATTAAGGTGTCATTGCAAACTGACAGATGGTTAAACAGCTCTTTCTAAATTAATGACACAGACCAGAAGTCAGGTATCTAAAAATCTCCTAGTCTGTGTATTCTCTCTTAATATGCATTGGGAAAAGCCATTTCTGTCGTATATTTGCTACTTCATACAAAGGTTTAAACTATGCCTTTCCTAAAGGGGATGCTCTGCTGGTTTAAATACAACTAAGTGACCTTTCAAAGTTTTCTTCATAAGTATAAAACATCCAAAAAGCAACCCAAAAAAACCCACAAGGAGCCAAATCATACCATTTTAAAAGCACTCAAATAAAAAAAAAAAAAAAAGGAATCATTCCAGTGCTTAGAGAGCATTCTTTGGTCTCAGTAACCACATTAGGTGAATGGGATGTTTAATTAAAATGTTCTCTAGCAGAAATAAGCTTACACCAGAGAAAAGTCAAAATTAAACCTGGAGTCAGAAGCCTTCTCATATATTCTGGGTCATCACAGCTTAAAGACACACACTTCAGCAGGTGAACAAGCTTTTCTGGGCAGAATTCACTCGCTCAAAGACCTGCAGCACCTGCAGTGAGTCTGTGTACTGACTTTCAAGGACATGATGCAGAATTTCAGAACATGCCCTCAGCCTTTAGGTTTAACCCTCCTTGGGTTAATTAAGAGGACTGTGATCTTTAGCATTAACACTATTATGTTACTAAGCAGCTACTACTGAAATGTGATTATGCAAGTTGTGCATAAGGAAATGAGTCAAGGTCGATTTTGAAAGACTGAAATATGAAGTCTAAGCAATTGTTAACAGCAGCAGCTTCCCATTATTGTGTTAATTACAGCAGGACTGAAGGGAAAGTATTTCATACCCAGAACACATATCCATAACTGCAAATCACAGAAGAATGCTGTGGAAATCAGCCTTTTCATTTTAATAACACATTTACCTACTGGTTTTTTCAAAGGTGTATCTGAGACTGCTCAAATTGAGGTAAAAAAATCGAGTCTACACAATCAAAAAAACCACAGCCTTACCTCTGGAAGGAAGTTATGCTTTTTTATAACCTGATACAGCATCTCATGAGTTTCAATTGCAGGTCTAATGTCGCCCTTCAACACCTAAAATGAAATAATAAAGTTAACACGAATTCACCAAGCATAGCAATGATACTCAAAGTTAAGCACGCTCATTGTGTTCGTTTAAAAGCTACAGACCAACCACTTCATCCTGTAATTATTACTCCCTTTCAGTGTAAGCCACAAATATTCCAAATCAGTGAACTCATTAAGATTATTGTCTTTGTAGAACAAAGATCTCTGTCATTTACAGAGAGCTGGGGTGGAAATGTGATTTAGTTTGTTGTGAAGACATAAACGACATATACAAACTAGAAAATCTGTCACTAGACTACTAAAAAGGCAGATTAATTTGAGTGTTTTCATGACTGGGAGAAGGAAGCAAATTATATGGTTTTTCCTGATAGTAAATAATGGTCAGAAAAGCATCACAGCAATGAAGTGACAAGGAGTGAGTACAGAAATCATGGAATCACAGACTGGATTGGGTTGGAAGGGACCTTAAAGCTCATCCAGGCCCAGCCCCTGCCACGGGCAGGGACACCTTCCACCAGCCCAGGTTGCTCCAAGCCCCGTCCAACCTGGCCTTGGACACTCCCAGGGATCCTCACCCAGTATTTCTGAAAATCAAATTACTAAGCTTGACCTGAATATTATATATCCAGTCCAGTTAATAATTTACTTGTTATTAAAACCATCTGCTCCTGGGTTTTAAACCTTACCTGCAACCCAGGGAAGAAAGCCAGCAAAGAATCCATCCAGGTGCGAGCATTCAGCATTGGTTTGTGAATATGAACATCAAGAAGAAGAGGTGGTTGGCTGATGTATCTCATTATGGCATCGTAGTGCTGCCAAACAGCAGAAAAAACATGAGTTTGTGCTATCAATACCATTCTAAAAACAGACAGAGCTCACCAGACTGGCACTTTATTCCAGTGGAAGAACCAGGACTACATTCCCCATCATTACATTTGGCAAGGCCAGCAGGTTCTAGTTTTGCAAACTAAAAAAAAGTAAATACTGAAAAATCTCCACATGCAAAACTGGTCACATTTTCCAAGTCACACACATGCACAAAAGAATATTCAGCAACCATGTGGTAAACAAAGAACTATCACAGCTAAGACACATTTGTTTGGGCTGAAGTTTTAAGCACACACTGAAGAAAGCTGAAAATGCTTTCATTTAAATGGAAAATCACGCTGTATGATATAAAATCATGCTACCATCTAAAATGTTTTTAATGGATGTTGTTATTTTCAAAAGAAATAATACTCTTAGTAAAGAATAAAGATGCTGACAGCTGCACAGAAATCATATGAATTTAGTAATCCAAGTGTGTCCTGGGCCTGAGGATCTGCAGTGTAAAGCAAGATCCAGACTTTGATTTTCAGATCTTTTCTGCTGCTCCAGGACAGAAGTTGTACCCTGGTTTGTAACAAGAGGCCCTTACATTGTTTTACAGAAACATTTCCAGCATTACACTGTCCAAAGTGATCCTGAAATACAGTTTCTCCTTTACTGGGAACATGGAGAAAGGTCTAGAAGACTCTGGGGTTAAAATACTGCTCAGGTGACAGTTAGTCACCCAAGATTAGCAAAACCCTCCAGTAAGAAGAGCTGGCACTAAACACAGCAGAAGTCACAGAAATTCCATCATAGATCTCTTCACAGGCTGCTCAGGCCAACAGCTGACAACACAATTCATCTCAAATGTGTCTCACAGAAGGCAGAAGCCTGAGCAAGGTGTTAACTTACCGTGTTGAACCTCTCCAGGAAACTGTCATCTCCCAGCAAGACATAGGCTTTCAATAAATATTCATAATAGGAATCTATTCCTGCTCCAACGCCGCTATCTGGAAACAGGAGGAAATGAAAAGGTTGGGTTTACTTGAAGTAGATACATGGGTGTTTTCCATATTTCTCCACTCTGATTTCAAAGGCTTTTCCAGTAAAAAGGAAAAGCCTCCTATCACTACAATCAAGGTCCAGATGGATGCAGAGACACAACACTGTGTGTCTAAGCCAAAGGGTTTGCAATGCCAGTGCACATGCACTGAAGCCAGCTGTTTCACTTTCCTCAGAGGAAATCACTTCCACAGTCCTATTTATATTTTTCCCATGTATTTACAGCAAAATCCTTGAAAGTTTATCCCAAGGCATTCCCCTCTCAGTATTAAAGCCAATCAGAGAGCACTTTGCAACGAACAAAACTGGTTTCTCTACCAAAAAACCCTTTCAGAGCAAAGCCAGGCCCTTGGTGTAGCAGGTTTAACTGATGTAATACTTTTATATAACCTAGATAAGGGTGTGGGGGCCGTGTCAGGAGTTTTTTCCCTGGCTCCAAATCCCCTGTGGTCCCTGATCCCGAGCCAGGGCATCACCCACCTTTTCGGACCCAGTCTCCAGTGTGGATGTTGATGGTGACACCCACTAAGTTGCTGCTGCGCTGCCTCTTCTCCCAGATAAAATCCAAAGCTTTCCTGGCATATTCCTGCAACAAAAGACAGGGAAAAAACGGAAAAAAAAAAAATAATGAGAGAAACATAGCTAACAAAGACTGTTATTCTTTTGTCTCCTGAAATTCAGATGCGGGGAAGGATCGTTTCGTATCCAGCAATTATAAACTTCAGTATTACACACACTTTATTAGGACAATATTCAACCCACATTTTATGGAGTTATTCAGGGGCTCATCAGCTGGTGCTTGGCTCCACAAATGTTTGCCAATACACGAATCAAACACCCTTCTCTGCACGGGTTTCCCACTCTAAAATAATGATGGGACAGTGCAACCTAATTAATAAATATTTCACAAAATGTAACAGCCTTAGAACCAAAATCTCTCTGTTCTTTCAGGCATCTCAAGGTGGAGCAGCAGGCCCTGTTCACTGATATCCTGTTCTTTATATGCCCCAAATTAACTTGAATTTAACACCTACTCAAACTTAGGTGACTTCAAACAGCAAACACAAGCAGGGGATTTTCGGGGGCCCAGTTTTGGTTCCACAACAGGAGATAAAATATCAGGCACATCATGAAAGATTGAAAAAAAAATTCTAATCTGGAGAAAAGCTTGCCTTTTTTTTTTTTTTAAATCAGATGGAGGTTGCATCAGATACCTACAAGTATTTTCATTTACCTTGCTGATAAGGTGTATTTCTGATAATACACCCTTAGGCATGTCACATGTTCAGTGACATTACACAACGGTGGGGTTTATTTATTTTAGTTTTAAGTGCATTTTAAGGATCAAGTATCTCACTTTTTTTACTAGTCCTGATCTCTTTACCCCAAAAACTATGCAAGCATTACCCTTAAGCTACTCTTCAGTATATTTATCTCATTTAGTGCTGCATTACTGTAAGTACTTTTAGCCAAAATTATTTCCTGTGATTTTAAAAAAAAATTAAAACAATTAAACCTTAGACCAAAGCCCACAAACGCAAGAAATCAGAATAGATACAATTTTTTTTGTGCAGAACAGCTAAGACACAGATCCATGAACTCAAAATTACAGAAATATAATAGAAAACTAATGAACATCTAATCCAAAAAATAAGATATCACAGAAAGCAAACCTCAAATATAGATGTTCCTGTGAATCTGCTTAAAGCTGCAAACTCGAGGATCAAGGTACCAGCACAAGCTGTACAGGTATCAGTTTCTGTTCCTGTTCGTGCTTCTGGATGTCTTACACCAAATTTTAAGTTAACCTAGAGAAAAGCAGAGGTTATCATCTTTATTTTTACTCTTGTAACTCTTAAGAATTTTCACTCTTCTTCTAAAGACAAGAAAAAAAAGAAAGTCCTCTTCAGTTTTGCTTTGCTTTTACCACCTACTGTCAACTCAAATGCACAGAATATTATCCAGAAGTACCCAAAACACTCAACCCTCCCAAACAAGGACCTGCTGCCTGGTTCAGGAAACATTTGAACACCACAGTGCACCCCGAAAACCTAATTCTAGCAATTAACATTTACCAGCAAATCAGGAACTCAGAATGCCACAGGTGCTCTTGGGAATCAAGCTTTGTAAACATCTCACTGTTCTGGCTCCAGAGAGCACCTGTAATTTCTCAGCTTTTGATTTTCTGCCCACTTAACAAAATACAAAAATGGTTTTGGAAACAGAGATAAAACCAGAACAGGAGAAGAAAAGCTGCATGACAGAAAGCAGAGAACTCACCCTTGGGTAAGGGAGACCACTAGTGGTGTTGAAGGCAGGTAAAAGCTTGTAGCCCAGCTCCTTTGCCATGTGCAGGAGTTCACCGTTGTACCACTGCATGTATTCACCTTTTTCCTTCAGCATAATTGCCACGGAATGCCCACCTAGGAGACCTCTGAACATAAAGAAAAATCATGCCCACCTCAAAAGGGATGTTCATCTGAAGGGCAGGACAAAGATCTCTCCCATTTGGATGACCATGTGCATAACTGTGCTATATTCACACAGCCCTAGTTTTCAGATGGCTGATGCAATTCCCTGTATAATCGAGGTTGGCTGCTGGTATTTTGGAAGCCATTCTTCCTGTTTATCAGTCCTGAACTGTAGAGGAATTACTGACTCAGCAATATTTGTCAGCAGTAACAACCAACAGCTCCAAAACTGCACAGAATGACTGAAGTTACGTGCTGTGATCCCGCACTGAGCACCAGAGGTCCCTTCCACCCTGAAATAATCTACCACCCCAAGTACTGAAATCTGTTAAACCAAGTCATTTGTAAGCCTGTTTGCAGTAAGAAAAAACACTGTTACCTCAGCAAGCACAGTTTTTTTGCAATGAGAAAAGCTGTGGCTGCAGGGTCAGTTTGATCCAGTGCCACTGCAGCGAGTCCTGCCTCGCATTTTAAACCCTCTCAGGCAAAGTGAGAAAGGCACAACTCCTCAAAATGATGTGGAACAGCACAGGAATGTATGCCTGAAGGACATTTACCTAAAGCCCACCTTTCAAAGAGTTTTGAAAACCAATGTTACTCACCCAAGGACTCTGATGTTGGTTTCGAAGACAGACACAACTATGTCGTTATCTAAATTCACATCCTTTATGACTTTTTTTACAGCCTCTTCAAACTCCTTGGTTTTATTTAACACCTGGAATACAAGTGGAAGCAGGTGTTAAGTTCCAACATAGCTAATACAGTCACAGCCTATTAATGTACAGTACATTTAAGTGCACAGTAAAGTCATCCATGAAATATGTATATAAAATTTAAAACCCTCAATTAATCAGTGGTATTAAGGGGTGTCCCACAGTAACTCTGCATGTTGCTCTAAAATGGGAAGGAGACTTACATACTTTTTTGTTAAGTTAAAGCCCCAAAAAAGCAAGATAAGAAAGTATCAGTGACATTTGAAGGAACTGTTGTAGTTTTTTTCACCAACTCCAAACACGGCTCTCACAGCACCTGAAAGTTCTTACAAGCCACAGTCCCTTCAAACAGAGAGCCAGAGATCAATGATCAAGAAAAAGAAATCTAAAAATAAGTCTGAGCATCACAAGACAACCTTTTTGTTTTATCAAAGTTTATCAATTTAACCAGTTAGATTAAACTTACCACAAGAGTGTCCAAGGTGTCAATCAAGGTCAGCGAAAACCTAGGAAAGGAATTTTAAAACAGATTTACTGTAGACCTGTACGTGTAGAAATTAAGTAATTTTTAATAGTAACTGATAGCATGGAAGAAACTAAATTCTCACAGACCACTGGGTGCTAAAAAATTAGTTGTACACAGTAAGTTTAATCAAAAGACCATTATAAGTTTCTTCTGTTGATTAGTGACCAGAGTAGGAGTTCACTGAAAGCTGTGATTAGAGAGACCTTCATTTACTGCAAAGCTTTCTAACCTCTTGTAAGCAAATTTCATTTTTATTAATAGTTTCAAATCAAATCTAGTAAGAAAGCCAGGAAAATGGTTTGAAGTCTTCCTCCAACCTCTGTTTTACTTCGTTTTTCAAACAAAGGAAGAACGTTGAGAATCAAACTAAAAGACTGTTGAGATCCAAGTTAAATTTCTCCTACCAGAAACACTTCCAACAGTAGCAAGTGGAAGGTTTAAAATAAAGAACTACTTTATTGTCTTTAAATAAAGAACTACTTTAGCAGTGCCCAAGGCCAGGTTGGATGGGGCTTGGAGCAACCTGGGCTAGTGGAAGGTGTTCCTGCCCGTGGCAGGGGGTGGAATGTGATGAACTTTTAAGGTCTCTTCCTACCCAAACCATTTAGGATTCTATGGCTATTCCATAAAAAAAGAGAACATCGAGTCAGATCCACGTGGTTTCAAACAGGGATATCACAATAGGATTCCTAGTGCATCCCAAGCTGAGTGGGCCTTTAACCTACCCCAGAAATTATATGTATAAGTGTATCTTGCATACATCCCATTCCAACAATTGCTCTATGTTAATGTTAAAGAACACACCACACATTAAACAGAATTTACAGAGCTCGGTGGTGTCAAAACTGAAAACTCTGGAACCAGTTAAAGCTGCCAGTTAAAGAGTGAGCACCAAGAATTTAAGCAGGTATCCCGTGTTTGAGACCCTGCAGGCAAACACGTGACTACTGAAATCCTAATTAAGAGCTGCTATATTACAATTCTCTTTAATTTGCAAAGACATGAGGGCGGGTGTTGTTCTACAAGAGGCAGTGATTGATTAACAAGTGGCCAAACACAACTGTCTGACAGCTTTTTGTATGGAAAAGGAGGGAAATTGTGCATTCCACAGCTACAAAGCTGGTGTGCCAGTCCCCTCCTGAGCTCTCCAGGGTGACAGGGCTGACCCAGCTGCCTCACCCCGGCACTTGTGACTGCAAAGGCTTGCAGGGAACATGACTCATGAGGCAGCTGGCAAGAGGAAGGGTTAGATAAAAAACCCAGTAAATCATAACAGAAATAATTATAAGGCACAGAATAAAGCATGTATACAGGAAAATAATAAATAAATAGACTACTCGCTGCATCTAAGGGCCTGAAAGGGAATTTTACTCAAATGATAGTATGTTATGGTGTAAAAAAAGGTCATCGGGACTAAAAATACATTTTCTTGACAATTCTTTTTCATCTCTCAATACCTTCAAGCAGCAGGTTTATACAGAAATTTCTAGACTAAGGAACTTTTGTACATAACAAAAATAACCAAAATAACATGTTTAATATTACTGAGACAAGTAAAAGTAGTATTTAAGACAAGGACTTCAGCTCTGATATAATTTAGTATTTCCTCTACAAACTGCACACACACAAAGGAATCAATTAAAGCACATTGAGACTAAGTCAACTCTTTGTTTGTTCCATTTAACATGGAGGAAAAGTCCTTAAATCTACATTTTTTCTGGCCAAAGGGTCAGTACTTTCTATTTTAAGCCACCTAAGAACATGAAGTATATTCACGTCTGAAATAATGTATTATGCTTTGGCAGAGGCCTCAGGGTACCACACACATGATAATCATTTGACTATTTGTTTTCAGAGAACTTTCTACTCAAAAAAAAAAGGCATTTTAAATACCACTCATAAGGCCAGCATCACGGATAGCAGCTTATTGTTCAGCTGATCGTTAACCCTTATGACCTCTAATATTAATACCATTGACGTCAGCTCACATTGGGAAGGCTTTCCTGCAGAAAATACTTGGAAAACGGTTAAAAAAAATTATTATAGAATCTGCTGAGTTGGAAGGGGCCCCATTAGGATCATCAAGTCCAACTCCTGTCCCTGTGCCGGACACCCCAAGAAATTCTCTCTGGATCTCATTCACTGGTCAGTTCTCACGTCACATTATTTAACTTCACAGGAACAAATAATCCAAGCATTTCTTACAAGTGCAAGTTTCTGGACATGCCAAGCGAACAAACAAGTTTTATGGGCTGCAAGTTGTACTTAGATTAGATGTTTACAGGAGCCAGTAACCATTTCAAACACTAACTTTCCCAAGGCATCATCCACGTCCCCTCGACTCGGCTCCTGGCCCCGGACTCGACCACGACACGTTAAAGGCATGAGTTCATCAGCGGGATACGCGTGTTCCTGTGGGGGACAAAACCAGGGAAGGAGTTACACTGGTCACAGCCCTAACCCTTCTGTTAAGGGATCTTAATCATGTTGTACTTCACAAAAGCTGCACGGCAGTCACAGAGCCTTTCAGGTGGGAAGGGACCTCTGCAGCTCCTCTTGCCCAACCCCTCTGCTCAAGCCGGGTCACCCAGAGCCGCCTGCCCAGGACTGTGTCCAAACAACTTCTGGGCACCTCCAAGGAAGGAGACTTCTCTGTGCCAGCCCCTGGTCACCTGCACAGTGAAGAAGTGTTTCCTGCTGTGTTTCTGTTTGTGCCCATTTCCTCTGAGCACCACTGACAAGAGCCTGGCTCTGTCACCTTGACACACTCCTTAAATCTGGAAGGTCTCCAGAGCTTCCTCTTCCCCCCAGGCTGAACAGCCCCAGCTCTCTCAGCTCTTAAACCAGGAACAAACCAACAGGACCTCTTTTTTTTTTCTCTGACCTCCCAGAGCAGTCTGGAACAACCAATGGCACATCCAGGGAAAAAAATAAGAGCAGTTAATGGTGTGCTTTCTGCAATGAGGCAAATGTGACACTTCCTATAAAGCTACCACCTCCAACATGAATTTAAAACCTAAAACTAATGCAGGCATTATCAAGTGGCTACTATTTAGTGGAGGATTTAGTGGGAATTAGACTTAAAAGGCACTTTGGAAACACTTCCCAATGAACATAAAGTGGCCCATGGTGACAATCAGTGACAGGTTAGAGAACACAGAAATTAAAGCAATAAATCAGTGAATTACTACATAAGGCATAAAAAACATAACACTCACCAAAAAAAAAGCTTAACAAAACCGAGCCTTTTTCAAATAGAACTGACACTAATATAACAAATATAAACTGGCATTAATAAAGATGAATTTTGAAGATATCTAATTCCAACAAACGTGCACGAAATTGCCTCTCCATCAGAAGCTCAATGCAAACGATCTGGGATGGAGCTTCTCTTTGATTTCATCAGGGAACTGGCTGCTACACTGCGCTCTCCAATTTGAATTTTAGTGGAGAACTAACATGTGGCAGGATAAAAAAAACTCCAATTACCGCCCTGAAACTGCAAGCAAACACATTCAAAGTATTTTCAAATATATGGTACAAAAATAGTCTATATTCAAACATGAAATAAAGAGGGGGAAAAAGGAACATTCCTCTATAAATAAACAGCTCTTACAGCCACTCCTTTTGAAACTGATGGTTTGTTTCCCTGTATACCACCCTCCTGAGTGTTTTGGTCTTTGCACAACTCTTTGTTCTCCTCCAGTTCAACTACAAAAACCAGAATCTAGATCATTTTAACACAGCTCAGATGTTTCTGAATATCCTGCAAAGTACTCAGAAAAACAGATTAAAGAAGTAAATGACAAAAGCAAAGTCAAAACTGAGACCTCTGGTTTAAATTACGGAGAGAGGAGTTATAAAAATTCTGGAGAAAATGGACTTTTAGTTTTACACAATCATAAGGAACTGGAAGCATTTTTAAAAATAAAAGAAAATAAAAGTTCACTTATTCCCTGCATAGAGTCAGAAAGGTTACTGGATCAAATCATTTCCCACCTTGTCCCTGGCCTCAAATAACTGACATTTTCACATGTTCTTTCTGACAGCCAAGAAGAATGATTACTACAAATATTGCTGAAGGACTGGGAAAAAAAAAAAAAATCACCAAACAGCAGCTTTTTACTCAAAGCTTCTGT
>VXAW01002545.1:3508-43517 GCA_013399735.1 Tyrannus savana | reverse complement strand
CCGCCGCCGCCGCTTCCGGGCCCGCCGGGCCAATGGGGCAGCGCGCCGACGTGGACACGGCGGAGGGGCGGACTACAGCTCCCGGCGTGCTCCGCGTCCCGACGCGGACCACAACTCCCGGCGTGCACCGCGCCCCGCCCCGCCCTCCCCCGGGCGCGGAGCGTGCGGGGAAAATCCGAGAATGGCCGGAGTTCCAAGGAATCCTCTTCGAATTCCTGCCGCCCTTAATTAAAAACGAGAGCCTCCCAGCGCTTCCACAGCGCCGGCGTTTCAAGCGTTTTGTGCGCGTCAACCGCCGTGTGCAGAGCGCAGTCATAGCCAATTAGACGGTTCTTAAAGATGCCAAATTAATACAAAATTAAAACTCCAAATAGCAATTCCAAGCTTCAGAAGCTAAAACTAAAACTAAATAACAAGCGTTTGCAGCGCTGCGCTCTCCACCCGTGTGATAGCTCACAAACAAACACGTCCCGGGGATGGTCGGTCTGTGATGGAATCGCTGAACTGGAATAAAGAACGAGGGGGAAGAGTTGTGGAATTGTACCATCACATCATCACAGAATCCCAGAACGGTTTGGGTGGGATGGGACCTTAAAACTCATCTAATTTTACCCCCTGCCATGGACAGGGACACCTTCCTCTTCCACTCCAACCTGGCCTTGGACGTTTCCAAGGATGGGGCAGCCACAGCTTCTCAGGGAATTCCATCCCAGTCCCTCACCACCCCCTCACAGGGAAGAATTTCTTCCCAATGTCTAATCTAAACCTGTTTGAAGCCATTCCCCCTCTTCCTGCTCCTTATAAAAAGCCCCTCTCCACCTTCCTCCCAAGCAAGGACACTCCTCCCTCACCCCTGGGGTACCTTTGTTTAATAACAAACGCCTCCAAAAAATTACCACGCACTCACAAAACCAGCCTCCCGGCAGTGGAAGGGAAGAGTGCCTTTATTTCCACGGCAAGCGTCCTCTCTGCAAAGTTCCAAGCGAAATACAGGTGGTGCTCCACGTCCCCCCAAGGAAATCCCCACCCCTCAGCCCCGCTGCCCTCGGGGCACCCTCACCCCATCCTGCCCCTGGCAGGCGATTTTTTTTACTGCCCTCTGTGTGCAAGTGAAGTCATTCATTCCAGGGATGTGTAGGAAATTCCAAGAGAGCTACAAAAAAATGATGGGATGGGTGGGTTATCGTAATTTTTGACCAGCGGTCTGACGCAACCTTGCAGATTTCTCTGAGCTCGAAACGGCCGTCACCTCTACCCATGTCTGGTAAAGACAAGAAAATGCTAATTTATCCATCTGCAACAGGACAGAAAATGTCCAAAAAGGGAAAAAAAACCCAACCAGTCTCCTATCCATGAGGAACTCCAATTTAAGTTGCACGAACCAGGCAATGTGCAGACTGAATCTTCCCTGTCCTACTTGTGAAAAAGCTACGAGCACCTGCTTTCAGCAACTCAATTCACATTACAGGAAAATATTACCCAGATCTAAGCCTGCCACAGAAATAACTCAAAAATTACCACGATGGGAATATTTATTCTGAATGCTCTCTGTACAGATGTGTCTAATTCACACTAGAATGAATTAGTTTCCTTTTGCAGGGCACTGAAGTCTTTTTCACCATCATGTTACTTGTCTTTTTCACAAAAAGAGCATTGAAAACCCATTAAAACCCCTAATTTTAGCTAAAAGAGGCTGCTCCTGCTTAACTCTATAGCACATGGTATAAATTTGAAGTCGCTTAGCACTCAGTACCAATTAAAAATAGTTACTGATTTGTAAAAACAAAAGCAGCTGACAGTGAAGTAAGTAATGATTTGTTAAAAAAAAATAAATTTGGCTGGCAGTGGTTTGTGTGCTTACAAATTAGTATTTTTGCATGAAATACAGGGAGGAAACAAGTCAAAAATCCTTCTGCAAGGAAAACATCTGTGACCTTCATGCTTCCATACCACAGTATGGCTTCTGGAATAAATAGGAATTGCATTTATTTTACAGTAGTGACAGAGAAGTTAGTCCAGTTACTCAACAGTGTTCCTTTCTTACACAGTAATATTTGCCTGTTCCTCTAGTGTCAATTCTGTTAGTATTAAGAATATTTTGATAGCATTAAAAGGCTTTGCAGTCGGTTGAAGTTAAATGCCAACACGTATTATGCTCCCGGGACTTTATTATTTCTTCCCATGTCTTTATGGGCATAAATCCTGCAGTCCTTTCCTGTATTTATCATTAATCTTTCCTGTATTTATCATTAATCTTTGCTGTCCTGTACAGTGTGATGTTCAGAAACAGCCTGAAACACAGGGCCAGAATTTTAAGGTGCCTTAAATCGACCTCTAAAAAGTGAGGTCTCGCACTTTAAAGCTCAATTTATTAAAATGCTGGGTTTCATTTCCAAGCTTTTCTGTGCACAGTCCAGAAACTTAAATGCAATAACACACACAAGCAGATGCATGCCTAGATCGTGGTTTGTTATGGATGGTATGTATGGAAACAACTGTCTCCTTTTAATAACTGCTTTTTTAATGTGATTCTGCCCTCCAAAATCTAAGCACACGTAACAAACTTCGGCCACTTTTCACTTCAGTTCACCTCTCGATTAGAAATTACGTGCAATGATTATGATATTTCACAATTATTGCAACTTAATGACGTGATTTCCGCACCTAAAAAGGCCTACAGGACTGGGTAACTCAGTAGGAATGGGAATGGCAGGACTCAGTGCTGTGGATTAGGTAGCTGTAAGTGAATCTGTTTTATGGTGGGAATTAAGCCAGACAGGTGATGGTAATGGTTATTGTAAACGTTCTCATCTCCTCCTTCCATACAATAAAACAAAATAAAATAGCAGTAAAGTGCTCTGGAAGGCTAAATAAACCCAGAAGTGCACAGTGGGACTGAGAAACCTGCTCCCATACTTTCCCCATTTTAAATATAGCAATAAGAGAAAAATAAAAAAAAAAATCAGAACATTTGCTTGTCTTTAACATCCACCAAAACTTGAAAATAATTAAGTAATCAGTTTGCAGAGTTTGCTTAGAGTGTGGCTTTTGAGCAACCTACTAAATTACCAACTGGCTTCTGTTTAACTACTAAAAGATTGATTTATTTCCTGTACACTGCATGCAGATACTAGAAGCACCGTCGAGTATGTATGTACCAACCACCAGGATCAGAGCAGTACTTGTCAAATCCATGCACTGGAAAATCAAGAGCAACACTAAGAACTGTGAAGTTGTGAAAATAAACTGATGATAGTGGGGAGTGACTCGCTTTTGAAGCATTCAGTGGTCACATTTTCGGACTTTAACCACAAAAGGGAGCAAATTTTAAGTGAAAGATGAGGTTTCTCAGCAGTAACGTGGTTTTAAACCAAAAAGGAGCCCATCACCCATCACTGAGGAAGGGATCTGTGGGAAACCTGGAAGAGCTGGAGATCCCACAACAAAGCCCATTTCCTCTAGCTCCAACCCTAAGGAGCACTCACAATCAGACAGGGATTACTGGAGTAAATAAATCCTGCAGGGCTGGGCCGAAAAACACTTCCTACTCTTCCGAGTTTTGCTGTGCACAGCTATCCTCTCTGTTTTCTTCTGTGAGGGTATCTTTCTCTTCTGTGCTTTTGATTTCCGTGTGTGAAGATGATTCATCTCCTGGCTCCCCCTCGCCCCCACCAGCCCCTTTATCTGCCGTGACCTCTACAGCAGCGTTAACCTCGTGCTGCTGTGGCACCAAAGAGACCGGCTCCAGCAGTCCTGTTCCTGGGTTCTCCGTATCCAAAATGGGCATTTCTGCGGTGTCTGCACGTCCAGCAGCGCTCTGAGAGCAGCTCTGTGGCCCCATCTCCGTGGGGATGGCGTGGCTGCTCCCTGCTCCTCCTTCCTGCCCAGCCAACCTTCCGCCTTCCCACGCGTTTCCCGCGTGTTCCTCCGGCTGCGGCCTCTCACTCCCACAGCTTCCCACGCCCGTGTACCACACGCTTTGCTTCATCCCCACCTCTGCTTTTGCCTCCTGAGGCGGGTCCGAGCTTTCCACCAGCCACTCTGCTTGTGCCCCCCTGGACACGCTCTCTAAACGCGTCCCCTCTGTCCCCAGACGTGAGGATGGTCTCTCCTCCTTGAGTCCCGCACCTTCTGCTGCATCTTCGCTCCTCATCGTCTGGCTCACCTGGATTTCTGCCACAGCCACTTTGCTCAATTCACTGTTCCCTCCACTGTCCTCTTGCAGCTTTAGTATCTCCCCCTCACAGATCTCCTTTATGTTCTCCTCGGGCGTATCTGCTGGTATCTCAACCGACACCATCAGCAAACTCCTTATCTCGTTCACATCATCAGGGGATTTGCAACTCTCTACTTCCAACCTGCTTTCTTTTTCAGGACTATCCCCCAACCCTCCTTTCCCTGTGTTTCCATGCTGGGAAACAACCCTTTCCTCTGTACTCGCTCCTTGCTCACTGCTTTCTTTTTCACCGTCCTCTTCAAACCCTGTTCCTACTGCATTTTCACTCTGAGATAATTTTTCCATCATTTCTTTTTCTGCCTCGCCTTTCTTTTCAGCATTCCCTGGAATCTCTGCTTCTGCTACACTCTCATGTGGGGAAGTCAGCTTTATCTCCAAAACTTCTTCCTGTGCTTTGCTTTCTTTCTCAGTGGCACTGACAAATGCGTCATCCCTCGCCATTCGACTCTCCGAAGTTGCCTTTCCCTCCGCTGCTCCTTCGGGTACCTTAGGTTCTTTTTTAGGGCTGGATCCGGAATTTTTCACTGCAGTGTCAGTCCCAGAAGCTTCTTTTTCCTCCACAGCTTCTTGTGGTGCCTGGAGTTCTCTCTCAGCATCCACTGCACGCTCTGGTTCATTCCCCACGGCGCTTTTCCCCTCCGCAACTCCCCGTTTTGTGCGGTCAGCTGGAGGGCACTCCTCTTTCTCACCAACATCTGTAACAACCACTGCTTCGCTTCTGCTGTGATCACCAGCTGCACTGCCAGCTGCCTCTTTGTCTGAGGCATCCTTCTCCCAGGCAATCTTTCCCGTCACAACGAGCGTCTCGTCCCCCTGGCTCTCCGTGTCCGACACCTCTCCTCGGGCGGCCGAGGGTTTCTTGGCAGGGGTGGTCTGTGCTGAGCCCGAAGGGGTCTTCGGCTCTGCCAGGCTGGACACGCTCTCGCAGGGCAAATTCAGGTTATCTTCAAAGAGGTTGTGCTTCTTCAGAACGGCAGCTTCTTTTATCACTAGAGGAAACAGAAAGGCAGACTGTTTTGGAAAGACTCACAGAGGGACACAGAAGAAGGCACAGGGTTTTCCCGAGCTAATGTTTGTCCATTTTGATATTACAGACAACAGTAATTTTCATTTTCAACTTGCTTTTAGCTCACATTTCTTTTTCTGGGGGAGGTGATTTTATCTGTTTTAATTTCAATTTTGACCTAAGCAGTTCTGAAACGGAAAACTGCCAGAGGACCCACAATGTGCAAAGGTGATGCTTCAGTGCAGAAGGATTTGCACTGAACATGTGAATAAGTGTGTCCCTGTTACATTAATTATTATACTCATGTTTTGGAACAGGAGTGATAACAAGGGTCTACGAAAACCTACCGTGCAATACCTCTGCCTGTGTTTTACCCAGGGTAAAATACTGTAAAATACTCTGCTTGTCTTTTACAGAAGGCAGACCCAGAGAGATACAAGTATTTTGTACGTATTTATATTTCCATATATAATATTTATTATGAATAGTTTGTTTTTCTGACACAAAAGCAGAGGGTACTGCACTGGCATCAGCGAGCTACTGCAGACTGCATCCAGCAGCTCATTTCATTTGGGGAAATTAAGTTTTGCTGCCATTGCTGTTCGTAATAGTCTTAGTCTTGCAGGTGGCCCAGCCTTGCCATTTAGTCATCACCAAGCCTTTGCAAATAAGGGCATAGTTTTTCCCCCCCTGGCCCAGGGAACTGAGATCAAATAAAGTTGGCACAATTACATTTTGTTAGAGAAAGGCTTGTGCCAAGCTATGACTTTAAGTTTCCCAGATTTAGTGGAGCTGCCCCATAATTCAGATTTTAGGGCTTGCCACACGTATTTAGTGAGCTAAATAGTGTCTTGGGGTAAGTGGGGCCAGGGTCTGAAACAGCCAGGGGAGGACTCTGGGAAGCTCTGAAGGAAAAGCTCAGGGGCTGCAACGTCATTACTGTCACCTCAAGGCTGTTCTCACCTTTCAGGGCCTCTTCAAGCAGTGTCTGGTATAAAATCTCTTCATACACATTCTCTACTTGGATCACGCTCGTGTAATCAGCGAAAATGTACTGCTCATATTTCTGCAGCTCCTGTGCAGGTGGAGAAGAAAAGGAACAGATAAAAAAACCCCAGGGATTGTGAGAGCTCTGCAGCAACCCAACACCTTGGAGATCCACCCTGCAGGTCTTGCGATGCTCCGTTTGAGCTCTGACTAAACACTTACGTACGTCCACAATCTATCATGTGCTTATCAAACAGTATTCCTGCAGTACAGCCACATGTAAAAGCACTACAGATCACTGCCAACCTGAAATAAACAGCTGCTGAGGAAATGCCTCACTAACTTGTTTGCCCAAGGAGGCAAATCCACGGAGCATGGGAGATACAAGGGTTTGGTTTTGTTTTTCTTGTAGGTGTGTAACGCTTTGAGCTCAGTGATTTGTATACAAAGGCTGTCTGGACAACAACTGAATCATTGTTATTAAGCAGCTGCTTGGTGGTCTATAAAAAGTGAATTAGGTGACCTTCCAGAAGGGGCACCTGAATAAAAACACCCGGAGATTTTCAAGGGAAGGGTCAGAACTCGGCTGGGCCTGTCAGCTGTGCCTCACTTTTACTTCCAGAGCTGGCTGCTCATTTATGCAGAGGCACAAAACACAAAAGGCTTGTGGGAAATCAAACAGAAGGGGCTTGTGGGAAGTTTGCACCACCACAGCTCCCTCTGTCCTGTAGGACAGAGGCATGAACTGTCTCCACAGATATTCCAGGTGACGAAATGCTTGTCCCTGTGCTAGACACCCTGTCACAAAGGCACTGCTGGCACTCTACAAGAAGCTATTATTTTGGGGATAGTAGGGAAAGTAGAGGGACATATAGAAAAGAGTGGTTTTAAAGATATTCTTGGAAGTTTCAAGTTTTAGTATTCCATGGTTCAAAGACTTGCTAGCACAACTTGGCAAAATACTTGGTTTTGAAACTGAAACAAGCTGGAGAGCAGAAACAAGAGCAGCACAGGTGGGTGAGAGCTCCCAGCATCCAGGAATAGGTGGACATCAATGGAAACAGAAGGGCAGGGAGGCTGGGATGGCTTAGGTAAGTACAGTGACAATGCAAGAGGGCACCCACCGGCTTCCAGAGGGTACAGACTATTTGTTCTGAGCCAAGGTGAACAGCACTCCAACAGCCCCCTGATGCTGTCACACTGATAACATCTACCACCTCCCCCAGACTCTGGCAGCCACGTCTGCTGACTACTAACATACCCTGTGTGATTCAGGGCAACAGACATCATCTCTGCGTGATTATTTCTTGTTTGTTGACTCAATACTGCCATTTAAAAGCACTGAAAGCAAGGGCATGGCCCAATCCATGAACTGGCAAATCTAAGCCTCCTTTGGCCAAGCAGGCAGCCAACCTGAACAGCTCTCTGGGAGAAAACAGCCACAGTGTTAAGGACTTACTGACAAGGTATTATTCCTTCCCTGCCTTTTTTATTATTATTATTGGGGTTGGGTATTTTTAATCCCAGAAACCTACTGGTTTGCATGTTGAAGCCAGGCTCTTCTGCATTGTGGGCAGGGTAATCTGTACCAGCGCTTCTTGGAATATCTTCTTCCTGATAGTGCTGCTGTCATAGTCATATTGCTGTCAGAACACAGAGCAGAAACAGGCCCAGACGTGCTTGGGGTTATTAATCACTCACAGGATCAACTGGTTCTTGTTGTCCTGTAACTGGTGCATCACAGGTGCACTCAGGGGTTTGAACTGCCACGCAGGTTATTCCAGCTTTTGCAAAACCCACTCTAAAATTTAGATTTCTGGCATCTCTTTCCATTTTTTTTTTTTTTTAAATTTTATTTTTATTTTTCTAGAAACAGCCACTGATTGCCCCTCCCACCCCCCAGGTATTTCAGCACTGCCTTTTCCTAGAGGAATGAATTCTAGGGGCAGGCTAATTATACAGTTAATTAAAACTTTTAAATCTGGATTCACAGCATCATACTGCACATGCAAGTACTTTTATAAGGGTCTGCCCAGAACTGGGTGGTACCCCTCAAAGGAGTAGTTTGCTACATGCCACTGAATCAGTATTTCCATCTGGCTGAGTAGGAGAGATATCTCCTTTCAAATACAGAGCTAAATTCACATAAAATATATTCCCTTTTCCTAAAAAGACAGAACCCAAGGACTTCTGGTCCAGAAGTGCTACACAAAGTTTACCTTCAGCACCCTCAGCTTGACTTTTTCAAGGGTTGTTGCCACTTTGGCCGAGTCTGCCTGGTGACTTGGAGAGAACAGCTGCTCGAAGGTATAAACTGCATTTTCCATCAGCTAAAAAGAACCATTGAAAAGATCTGTTAAAGACCAGTGACATAAAATTCATGCAAGCATGATAAATGGAACTTAAAGTTAACTCAACTTGTGTTTTTGAGGAGGTGAAACAGAGAAAGAATAAAGGGCCTAAGATGGATAAATATTTCAAGTACTTTAAGTGATTGTGGAAGGGGTAGGAAAGCCTCAGTTTTGGAATGAGAAACCATTCAGTTCTCTGGAGGGCAAGGTGCACTGAAAATGCTGCAATAAATAAAGAAAATCAAGCCTTGGTATCACTGTCACGCTGTCACAGCTTTCTCCTATGGATTTGATCTCGTGTCACCACCCAAAGTGATGGTGACAAAGCCAAAAAGTAGAATTTATTATCCATATATAAAGACCACAGACAAAACTTATTATCCCTAGTAAGAAGACTCCCATTGATTCCCACCATTAATCATGAATAAATAATAATAAGTCTGCAGGTATTTTTAAGGTAATTAATCATTAGCTTTCCTCACGATACAAATAATAATCGGCAAAAATCGCACAGAGTGCAGTAATTTCTCACAGAGTTATGTTGAGCTGGCATTTACCATATTTTCAGGTTATCCAAAGATTCATTAAAAACATTAAACCCCTGCTCTGAAAATAAATTTCAGACAAACAGTCCCGTAGGTGTTAATTGTGTCTATTTAATGAGGTTTTGCCTTTTTTTTTTTTAGCTGTTTCCATTCAAATTTTGAATGTTCTGATTGGAGGTGCCCGCGGGGCTGTCCATTCATGCCAGATGAGCGCTGTGCTCCCAAATTTCCTAGAAGTGGCCACTAGAGGATGCCAAATTCCCAAGGCAGGGAATGCTGCTTCACCTCCGCCCGAGTCAGGGCTAAGCCAAACGCTCCTTTTAATTAAGACAACACGAACACAGACACGTCTGATTTTACTCATTAATAAAAGAAACGTCACAAAAAAGGACAACTACTCGCTATTTTTATGAGGAAAGCACCAGCCTTTTAAAGACAGAGATGCAGTAACAGCATTTTTAGAACATTCAGAACATTTGGAACATTCTGTGCTATAATTGAACTTATTTCTTGTTCATTTTGACTCATGCACTGTTTAGAAAAACAATACTGCTTGGTTTTATGGGATTTATTTTCTGTCTAATTCTTGGTCTTCACTTCCTGAAAGACACTTTATTTGGCAGCTTTTCTGAATGGTCTCCCTGAAAGACCCAGACATGAAATCAGAATTTCATTTTTGAGTAATTCTTTGGCTGCTGGTCATGGCTGCACTTAGAAGCGCTGCTTTTAGGCAAACCCTGTCCCGGCACTGTGCTAGACACTTGTTTTCCATATTCATAACTCCCACTCCATAGATCTGGACCAGCTCCACTTCACAAGATTCCTGACTGGACGATTTAGTTTCCCAACCACGGATTAAAATCACAGGATTCAACTTAGAGCTGCAAGGGCAAGTGTGTCTTGTGATCTGGCAACTGAGATAAGTCTGCTGGCCAGCTCCTAAGAGATTTCTGGCCAGGCATCCAGAAAAAAAATGAAAGCCAGGCATAATTACAGCCTATACCAATAGACACAAGGGGAGGACAAAGAGGTGGAGTTCATTTTTCACCTGAAATGATGTCACCACTTCCCCCATCCTCAGTGAAAAGTGAAGCTGGATAAAGCATCTCATCCTCAGACATCATCTGTCTCCAAATAATTACCGTTTTCTAACATTAAATTGCTTTCTTTTATATAAAAGAGAAAATAAACTACGAAGGAGGAGATGTTCCATTTTGGTAAAAAATATATTTAAGACCCTTCCTGAAAAATCCACCCTTGGGAATGGGAATCAGGTAGATTTTAGCCACCCCACTGGTTACAGGCACAACTTTGTTGGGTGCTGAGACATCGGGAATTCAGACCGTGAAGGTTCAAGGGAAGAGATGTTCCTCCATCCAAAATTTTGTGCTTTGCTGAATGACTCTCTACACACACACACAGCCTCCCAGATACAAGTCCCAAGCAGCTCCCAGGTGATCTCCTCAGGTTTTGGTGTCTCTGCTTTGACTGAGAGAGTCTCTGGGACTCGTGCACGGCTTTTATCAAGACCATTTCCAAGCAGATTAGCAGGACAGTCCTAACCTGTTCTCCCCAGGAGGAAAATCTGGATCTTACAGTACCTCTTGCATGAAGTTCTGTGTCCTCTGAATCACAAAATCAATGTGATAGACCTTGAAGCGGCTCTTGAGGTCCTGGAGGAGCTCCTGGAGGAGGTTCACCTTCAGGTAGCAGGGCTCCATTTTCACGGAGTTGAAAGGCAGGTTCATAAGCTGATCCACGTTCTGCATTCCAGGGAGGGAAGAACAGGTTTCCAGGGAAAGCAACCAGAGGTGAACTTTTAACAGAGAATGCTAACAATCTGGCCTTAAACCAAATCCTGGAATCTACCCTCGAGTTGCACAAATACCACTTGACTTTCTAAACGATAAACCCAAGGCGCTAACTCGCTGCCGCCTGGGAAAGCAAATCCTGCCCTCTGCCAGGTTCCAGCCAGGAGGCCCTTGTTCTAACATAAAGGCTCCCAACATGCTGTGTCTTACCTCCTTGAGCTTTGCCATGTCGCTGGTCTTCTGGAAGTCCTGGATGATGTCGTTGACTTCTTTATCGAAGAGCGAGCGGACGTCTGTGAATCCCGAGCTCACGGGGCCCATGAGCTCCTCGAGGATGGAGGTGAGGAATGGCTGGATGTTTTCCGTGCAGCACTTCTGGGCAGGCTCAGAGACGGTGGCTGGAGGGTCACACAGCACAAGGGGTTGCATTTTAGAGACACAGCGACAAAGTAACTGATCTAATTCACAAGGAATTCGATGGTTCCACAGCTTTCCCTGGAGTTACAACTCCACAAAGATGCTGAGGGTGATGAAAGGAGAGCTCACAGTTTTATGGGTGACAAAAGAAACCTCTCTTCTCCTGCCTCACCTAAACAGCAGCAGCTGGGGGCACTGTGAGAGTGGAGGAAAGGGCAGCCCTAGGTATCAATTACCAGTAATTTATTTATTTGTTTGCCAGCTTAAGCAACACCAAAAATGTTTTCCCTGCTTTGTAAACTCACTTGTATAATCACAGCAAAATTATGATCACATTAGTTTAAAACCGCCTAGGAAGCCCTTGGGTTTAAGAGCTATTTGGTAGCCTCTGAATCTGTCACATAACCAGAACCTGGCTTTGTGGTGCATTCTTAGAAATCAGGTCAAAACCACTCCTCTCTTGGTTATGCTCATGTGACCTGTATCTTCACTACCTAAGGCTGTGCAAGCCAAAATGAAAGCAGAATGAACAACTCTAATCAGGCTACTCAAAACCTGTCGGCTCCAGCCTGACAAGACCTGGTATTTTCACAGACACAGCGGCCAGAGGTGGTGTCACTTCCCAGCAGAGGCAGCAGAGGATCAAAGCATTTGCTGGCTGAAAATTGGTGTCTCCAGTTGGATTTTTCAAAACACACGAGGATTTCAAAACCATCACATCTGGTCATTTAAGCAGCACAATGGGAAACTTCAAAAAATTGCTCCAAAGCACAGCTGTTCCCCCACTAACCTTTGATTTTCCCAGCTAAGAAGTTCTTGGAGTTGAGAATCTGATCCATGTCTGAACGAATGGTTCCTTCAAGAGTTTTTGCAAATTCTCTGCATTCTTCTTTCAAGGTATTTAATCCTTCTGCCACTTGCTGCTGGACCAAGCCGTAAGTTTCCTCTACGATCTAAACCCGAATTAAATTGAGAAGCAAAGATCAGGATCAGCGCCCACAGGGGAGCTGCTGTGAGAAGCAGCTGCTCTGCAAGTCTCAGTACTTACAGCAAACCAGGCCCGCTTCCTGTCATTCCTCTTCCCCTTCATTTTGGGCAGGATCATCGTCTGAAGGTTGGGCAGGAGCTCCTCCATCACGAGGTTGCTCAGGATCTGCGAGGCCGGAATGACACGTTCACACACTGCTCCCCACCTGCATCCCAGGGGTGTGCACAGGCAGCCTCAGATATCCAGGGGTTGAGCTATCCCAGGCTACCAGGAGGACTGGATTTAAAACATTAGGGAAGCCTGAGGGAAGCTCCGTGTGAGCATTTCATCCAAAGCAATTTTCACTGCAAGGCTTTTGAGTGACCGTGCAACAACTGGCAGCGGATGAACCAGGATGCCTGCTAGAATTCACAGCATGCTGCTATGGAATTGCCACATGCAAATCAGTGGGGCTAAAATGATTGACTTCAATAGAGAAATCTAATCAAAATCACTGAAAATTTGGTTTGCTGGCTGCTGCTCCCCCAAACTGAGCTCGCTCTGGGATGCTCCCACCCTCCCAGAAACAAATTGTTCTGAGGAGTCACCAGACAAAGGTTATTTCTGACAGGAAGACCACTGGCCTAAAATAGGGAGATAAGACTGAACTAATTTGAATCTCCAGCACTTTTCTGGGTGAGCACCAACTTCCCAGCTCAAACAAGAAGAGCAGGAGATCCCAAGAAAAACAGGATAGAGGACAGAAGTGGAACCCAGTAATGGGAGTAATCTGTGAATCAAATAATTTACTCTACGGGATTTTTTTTAATTAACATTTGTTTCCAAAAAATGTGTAACATGATCCAAAAGACTCATTAGTTCCAACTTAATCCTGAGGCAAAAGGGGTGGAATAAAGAGCTGTTGGAGTTTGTGAAAGATTTTCCAAGCAGCTACTTTTGTCACGAAAAGACAACTATACTGGTCTAAAACCAGTAAAACTTCTGCACTGTTGAATTCATATACATTCAGATCTCCTCCCAACACCTCCAGATCTTTGAACAAAACCCATGTGAAATCTGTAACCTAAGAAGGCGTTTGGTGACAAAGGTGCACCACAGCAGAAAGGCAGGAGGAAGAAAAGAGTCCAAAGGACTTCTACACAACAAGAGTCTGTGATGGAATGCAGGAAAACTGAGGAAAAGGTATCACTGCCACGTTTTTTGATTTTCTAAACCGACACTGAGCACTTTTTATCCCTCAAGCACATTTTCACTTTGGATTCAGTGGTTGCAGAAGAGACCCATCACCCTCTCTGATCCCAGCCTCTAACTGGCAGTCTGCTCTGGCAGATGGTTCCAATCAGAAAGGAAAGACACTGGACTGGGAATACAGATGATACCAATTTGGGGAGTAGTCCACAGGCTGGCAAGCAGGACTGCTATTCAGGGAGACCTCGATGGGCTGAAGAAACGGGTGGACAAAAACCTCGCCAAGTTCAGCGAAGGCAAATGCCCAGTCCAGCATAAGGGATGGAACAAATCACAGAGAGACAGAGCAAGCCCAGGAAAAGGCCAGCAAAATGCATCTTAAGGTGCTGCACATTTCTCACTCTGGCTAAAGGATGTAGTCAGAGAAGCTGTGGCTGCCCCTGGATCCCTGGAAGTGTCCAAGACCAGGTTGGAGCAACCTGGGCTGGTGGAAGATGCCCCAACACCAGCATGGGGGAATGGCAGGAACTCAGGAGAAGTAAGGATGGGCTCTGACTGTGTGTCAGAGCACAAACAGCCCCTACAGAAATATAACACACAGTTCTCTACTCTAATATCCCTCTGATATACCTGCAACAGGCAGTACACTGTTGTCATAGCTTCATTTTCTGAAATACTTATTTACTTATTGAAGCCCAGCAGCACTTCAGATTCAGCAAATATATTTATTGGCATTCTGCAGGGATTTTTTTTTTTTTACAGCGACAAATTGCAGCCTGTGGTGTTCCAAACCACTCACTTAGCTTGGATATTTGCCTAAAATAATTAGTGTGTTTGGTCCAAGCAGGCATGAGAACACGCTAAACTTACAGAATGAGTTATTGCTGGGGAGATGATAGTGGAACTAGGCTGGATGTCTTCTGATTACAGCTCTCTGGAGGTGTATTGGGCTGTGAGTAAGCTGCTGGCAAGCAAAGGGAAAATAAAACATGAAATGAAACTAGCACTATAAGAGCTCCATAACTGGAGGGAGGAGGGGAGAAGAGAAGACTCTCACTCCCTCCACAGGGAGGATGGAGCTCCTTGGAGTGAGGGATTTATTATCAGATGTTATAGCAGGAAACTTCAGTCCCTGCCATGATGGCACTGGGAAAGACACAGTTTACAGATTTTTCTCTGGTTTGCACCTTTGCAGCATTTCAGCTCCTAAAACAATAATATAGTTTCTTAAAACAAAACCCTCTCTAGCAGTTTTTTTTCCATTTTCCCAAAGGGAAGCCAGATTTCATCAAGGAAAACACCCAGCAGCTGGTACTGAAGTAAACAGTTGCTGCTGAGTGCTCAGTGCTTTGGAAAAAAGAATTATAAATCAGGGCCCAAATGTCTCAACTGCCCTAAAGGAGACGTGGAGTGATGCCAGAGGGGTTGGTGGAGTTACCTCAGATACCATCAGTGCTTCAAAGCCACACACTCAGGTGCCCAAATATGGACCCAGACCATTTCTGCAGAACTGAAGTACGCACATTTTTGGTGTTTAAATGTGACTGTTGCTATGCAAGACTCTGTTTCAGAAGTTTTTATTTAAAAAGAATTTTCACTTTCATGTGAGTAGGAAGTATCTTAAAATCTCAGGTATTTCCACCTACGAAGTTTTCTTTTGAAAAATGCCTTTTTTTTTTTTTTTTAACCCAAGAGGCTTTACAGCCGTCGCTGTGCTCAGAGCTGCCATATTCAAAGCCAAAACCAAAAAAGAATATATATTCTTTTACCTCTTTTTCATTGCCAGTTATCATTTCCCACGTGCCATAGTGGCCTTTCTCCTGCCGGAAGAACTGAATGGCTTCCAGGAACGCCTCGACTTCGTACGTGGTCTGCTTGAGGAAATCTAGGGGAAAACAAAGAGGGACACAGATTTATTTACCCACAAATAACCCTTAAAAAACAACCCTCCTTTTTTTGATCCATTCTCCCATTCCACGTGCATCCAGCAGCAATGTTTTTAAATCATTGCCTGAGCGCCTGAAGACCTTGAGCTTTCCTTAAAAACTGGTGGTGGAGATGATTTTTCGTGGATGTCCAACAAAACAGACCTAGACAAGGTAAGCACCAGTGCTCATACCAGTTAGCACAAAAACTTCTGGCAGCATCAGTGCTGCTGTCCCTAAATATTTCAGGAATGTTCAGCCACAGCTCTGGAGTAGCTGGGTACTGTCCAAGGCACCTGCTGCTGGATGGTGGCAATTCCCAAAACAACGTGGTAACGTGGGGACAAATGAGCCCCGTTGGACAAATGAGTCTCTTTGCCTGAAAAATGTGGAAAAGCTGCCTGGAGAAATGCTTGACAAACCTGAGTTCAAAACCACCTCAGGGATTGAAGTGCTGTGTCTTCACCACAAAACAGAACTCCAGGAGTATTATTTTACAGGAAAAACAAAGCCACAAGGGTTTATTGCCCCTCTCCAAGGTTATCTACTGCAGCCTTGATCAGCTGAAGTCCTGTTGTGTTTAGGAAGAAAGGAGGGAAGAACAAGGGTGCTGATTCTCTCAGAGGTAATTATGCTGCTTTAAAAGTTCCTGATACATATAAACATTTCTGATGTGAAGAGTCAGGGATTAAGTCCTCAAGCCTTGCTTGCAAACCAACATACTTTATTTTGGCTTCCTCCTGGATCTTCTAAAGAGAGAGCAGCTTTACAGGACGTTTGCATAAGTGCCAAAGGCAACGCAGGGATTATACAAATTATGGGAAGCATGGAGGATTAACACTATGGTAATGCCTGAAACATCTCCTCCATGTGCTTTAACAGAAACAACAGCTACAGAAACCCACAATTAATTTCATCAGGACTTCACCCTTGAAGCTTGAAAATGACTGCTGGAAAACAGCCCTGTAGAGATTTCATGAGGCCTCAGATCTGCTGAGAGAGAGCCCAAATGCCAGAATTTGGCCTTTCAGAGTTTCCCCCCCCCGGCTGCAATGGCTGCAGGAAGGTTTGTCACACACAGAGGGGCACTGAACCCTCCCAGTGCCACCCCTGAGATATTGCTTTTGCTTTGCAGATATCTGAAGACCCAAAGAGATCACACAAGTTCTCCAAGCTCACGCGACGATCAAACCAGAAAAAAATCAGCCAGGTGAAATTCCAACCCTGCCTTCACTGCCACCTCCACAATTTATACAATTTTTTCATGCCAAGTCACAAACCAGGATGCTCAAATATCAGTATTAGTTGTAAGTCAAGCTGTTCACTGCCAAGGGAGCGTCCTCTGACCACAGCTTTAATGAAAGCATGGAGTATTCCACCTGAGAAACTGGTGGAGCGCTGCACCTGAAAGCTTTTGTCCTCCCAAAGTTAAACTCTGAATATTCTGAGGAGCAGAAGGCTGGGCTTGGCTGGAGGAAGGGAGAACTGCAGCTCCCACAGCGCTCTGGTCGTGACTCACATGTTTTCCTTCTTCACAGCTGTGCTCCCTCCTAACCCAAAGGGCTCGATCTTGGACCTGCTGAGAGGGGGATGTGCCAGTGATCACAAGAATCTGCCCTCTAACATCATCGAGTTTTAAACTCCATGCTCAAGGGAGTATTTCCTCTCCATTCTGACTGCCCCCAAACCCACAGAGCAGTGGGAAGAAGGTGCTAAAAATCCAAGAGTGATTCATTTGAATAGTTCATGGGAAAAACATTAGGCCGTGAGTGCCATAAAATCCCAATCACGCATTTTTTCCTACGCCAGTAAACACAGGAGACAAACACAACTATGGCAGGCTTGCTGCAAAACCAGCTCCAAGTAGAAAGGAAGCTTTATCCTACAAGGCTACTGCTTAATTTAGGCCATTTCACTCTCACTTTCCATAGGAGGAAAAGATTGCATCACGGATAAGGCACTGAACAACCAGACCCAGCCAGCGTCGGGCCGTGCAGAAGCTGCTGGCGAGGCACACGAGACAGAGGCACATTCATGGGATGGGGCTCAAGAAAAAGGGAATTGTACCCCAGCTGGAAGGAGCTGTGCTGCACATCCTCCACCGTTCCAGCAGGGAAGAGCCAGGCCCTCTGTGCGGCACATCCAGCAGTTCACGAAGGGGCAGCAGGGCCAGGAGAACAAGGAATAAGCTGTTGGGGCAGCCCTGCCTGCGTGACAGAGAGAGGACGGGGCGTGGGAGAGGGAAGCAGATGCTGCAGCTGCAAAGGGGGCAGGTGGTAAAGCCCAGTTGGTGTCAGGAACGATTGTTCTCCAGGAGAAAGGAGGGCGCGTGCTCCCCTCTCCCGAATGCCCTCGCAGGGGCTTCCCTCCAAAAAATGGGGCACCTCTCAGGAGTGATCCATCTGTCCTGCTGTTTGGAGGGAGAGCAGCATGCTAGGGAGGCCTTGTGCTGTGGTGGTTGTAGGTCTTCCTTACCCAAATCCCACACAAATCCGTTAAGTTTAACAAATATCCTCCCCCAAAACGCTGGTGAGGCTTTACAGGTACCCAGACCGATGCTGTGTGCTTAATCCAGGCTGCTCTGCCCTTGGAAAATCACCCAGGTGCTTCCTCCAGCTTCCAATGGATGTAACATCCACTTATTTGTGGAGATTAAAGCGAAATTCTGTTTGCTCTGTTTAATTTTAAAATAAGAAGATCCACCTAGACACTCAACATACCAAAATGTGGAGCCCAGTTTTAACAACAGGTTAAGACACAGCTACCCATGGATTCCTTTCCTAAACACAAGAGAGTAACTGCCTTAAGGCCCCTTTTGAAAAGATGGAAGCACATCTGGAAGCACCGTGATTTTATGAATTTCCCCAAATTTGCACGTCTCAGAGGCACGTTCAGTTTGTCCAGGACTGCAGAAAGCTGTCTGCAGGAATGAGCTTCCCTGCAGCCTGTACACAGAGTCAATCTCTCTTTCAAAAAGGACATTATCTCAAACCTTAACTCATCAATACAGTACCCAGAGGCCCAGCCTGGGTGTCAGACACGCACTGAGAGCACCCACAGCTGGTGCACAAGAGTTAACTTAGAGGGTCCTGCTCCTCATTCCAGCTGTATCTGGTGTTGGGGCTGCTGTGGGACTTGCAATCTCCCAACCAGCTGCTCCAGGCTATGAGCTGCAGCTCCTTCTGTCCCTTGGCAGGTGAATGTTTGGTCAGTCAAGAGAAACTCTTCAGCCCCAGGTTCCTGAGAGCTCTTCCAGCAGGGCAGGGCATCTGGACCTCTATTTGGAGGTGACCTGTCAGTGGCCCAAGGTTAAAGCCCCTCAGGACAGGCTCTCTGGGCAGTTTTTCTGCCTCACCAACAACACTTCTTGTGTGTGTCCAAAGGCAGCAGAGGAAATTAATTGCCCTGGGGAATCTGGTCTCGTCCATGGCCATAAATCAACTGGTCTCACCTTAATCAAAGCACTGGAGAGCTCCGTGCAAAAACTCCTTGGAACAGGCCCTGTTACCAGCGAGGGTGAGTGCTGCACCTGCCTCTGGCTACAGCTGGACCTCCAGCAAATCCAGATAATCTGAAATCTGGTTTTGGACATTCCAGTTCAAATTGTGGATCTATATGTGCTGCAGACTGCTGCCCGGGGCTGCTGTTGATGAGGTCTGATCACTGAGATGATGATCTTTCTTAATTCCAGTCAAAGAAGGCAGCCACTACAACATTTAAATATCTGTTAAAAAGTGATTATTTCAATATCCAGTTTAAACTCCGTGTCCCTCTGAACAATAACTGTTATTAATGGCACTTGGAGACAGGGTTTAGTGGTGGCCTTGGCAGTGCTGGGTTAATGGTTGGATTTGATGATCTTGGAGGGCTTTCACAACCTTAATGATTTTAGATTCACACTCATTACTGCAGCATGAAAGAGGCTAAAATGGTCCTCAAACATCAGGAGTGACAAAAACAAACCAAGTGCCCCTATTGCAATCCAGTAAATGTCTTCCTCCCAAGTGGGCTTTCCTTGCCATAAATTCATTCCTTTTACTGTTAATAATAGTGCAGGGGCATACTGACTGTGGATAAAGTGAAGTGAACTGAGCTACACCATGAAGATGCAATCTCAGCTTTTTGGCTGACATTTCACAAAAGGCACAGATGAACAAGTGTTAAACCAGAATCCAAAAGTCTGAGCTCACGGAGCACGGGTTTCGATTACAGCAACGCTGACCCTGACCCAACACCCATCACGGAGTACCAGAGCTCAGAAGCAATCCACCCTGGCTTCCTCTGTTCCATGCAGTCCCTGAATCCTTCCTGCAGGTCACTGATTGCTGTGGAAGCACTCTGGCCTCCAACAAGAGATGTTTTCACAGGAGCTGATCGTGTCAAGGCCCGCACGCCTTTCCTGGCTCTGCCTCCCAGCTCTGCTCAAATGTCTCTTCCCAACACAAGCCACTCACAACCCCATATAAAAAGCCCACAGTGTTTTAATTCCCTCCTACAGGGCACAGGAATATCCCCTCAAATCATCCAAACCAAAGGCTGGCTTTGGATGAAGAGGGAGAAAGGCAGGAGGACAGTCACTGCAAGCGGATGAAGGTGACCAAGGAGTGGAGTTTGCTGCTGTTTCACTGATGGGGAGAATGTCACTTACTATTCATTTTTGGAACATGATAAAGGAATAGAAACTGCATTTCAGTTTATGTTTTTTCTCTCTTCTTCAGATGTTTGGTGGAGAGCTGGCTCAGGTGAAGGCAGTGACAGAACACCTCTTGTAACAACTCTTTCTTGTTGGTCACCTCATAGAGAATTTTCCTGTGACAGGAAAAATCTCTGTGCCGGTATTGGGTGAAGGGCCTTCCTTCTTGCAATGCTACAAATACGCAGTAGGAGGTGGATAAAAAATACTTGGAATTTTAAGTCCAGTCTCAAAAGGCAGTGCTTCCACCCCTTATCATTTCCTCAACAGAACAGACTTCATGCTGAAAAATGCAAATTACTTTTTTTCCAATTTTCTCATCCTTCCAAGTCATCCCCCTCTCACCTTGGCATCTGTTTCTTCCAAATATATTTCAATTGTTGCTTTTCTCCTGCTTTCCATTACACAAGCTCTTCAATTAAAAAAAAAAAAAAAAATTTTCTTCTTTTTTTTTTTTTTTNCCCAAAACCAACTAAATAGACAGGACATTGCCATCTTTTGTACTAGTACTTCAAAGATGGTGCTTACACACTGCCAGCCACCAAAGGCTTTGGGGTGAAGGCAGCTGGAGTGCATCAGGGAATAAGAGACATTCCTGCAATTAGGGAGTCACTGCCAACATCCCAACACCACAACTGGGGGCTGCCCAATTAATAAAAGCAATGAGCATGACGAAAAATGATTTCCCTTCCTAAGAGCTCACGTGAGCTCCCGGCACATTTTAAGAGCTGTTGCTTGTAAGGCATCACAGACAGCTGTAAAAAGGCCATGGCCATCAAACCCAACCAAATAAAATTGTGGGAATATCTATCTGCCTCCAAAAAATGAGCAAATGGTCCCAACCCAACAGAGATGGCAGCAAAAAAAAAGGAGAGAATCCACCTGCTTGAACCTTGGGAGATGAGGAGACCTCAGGAAAACAGGTTGGCCAGGGCTTTGTAAAACAGCCACAGCACCACTGGAACTGATGTCATCTAAAACATGGATGGACACTGCACAAACACACCTAAAGGATCACAGCATCACTCATCTCTGATAATTTCCAAGCACTTTCCAAATCAGCTACTGTATTCCTGGAGCAGGTGGGAATTTNCTGGATCCCTGGAAGTGCCCAAGACCAGGTTGGACGGGGCTTGGAGCACTCTGGGCTGGTGGAAGGTGTCCCTGCCCGTGGCAGGGGGTGGGACTGGATGGGCTTTAAGGTCCCTTCCCACCTAAACCATTCCAGAATTCTCTGATTTCCCTGCTGAATTTTGAAGCTGGAGCCTGAGCACCACCTCACACCTGCACAAATGAGTGTCCCCCCTAAAACACATCAAGGTGGTGGGCACAGGGCAGTGGCTCTTCTGCACCACCCCATGCTTGATAATACGTAGGAAAAAGAGAATCAGCCCAAGGTGAGAGAGGCAGGAAGATTGTAATGGCAATTATGATTTTAGCACATTCATCACCTTGGGTGTTTCAGGGTGAATGTCACTTGTCCAGACTGAAAAGCCTCCCCACAGTGTAGGCAAGCAGGCTGGCTGGAACAGCAAGGAACTGATGGTGTAGAGTGAAAACATCCCAGAAAGAGGAAAAACAGTCTTATCTGAAGGGAAATATTCTACATTAGACAAAAAAATTCCATATTGTGCCCTAAAAAATGTCATGAGTTTCGCAGCTCCCCCCAAGCCTCATCAAAGATATTTATAGTGAAACGGTTTTGAATGTTATGGCAGCATTAATATTGCTATGGAACTTCACACAGCAGTTTGAAAAGTCCAGTTCAAGACAGCTGCTTTGCTTTTATATGGAGATACAGATGTAGATTAATATATAGACATACATATCCTTCTGTTAAGTATTTCATGGCAGCTTCTCAGCCTTTACCAACACTTCAGTAAATTATTCTGAATTACAGTCCAAGAGCTGGTAAGTTCTGCATGCACTATGAACATGTAACATGGGAAAGTTAGAAATAACTATGAGAAAAACAACTACCAGATAAATGTAGAGTTTAAAATATGGACACAGAGAATGGCAACCCTAAAAGTCAGAGATGGAGAAAAAAAATCTGACCCTGTCCTAGTTGTCTTGATGTAGCCAAGCCCCTCCTGAGCTTAGAACTACATTTTGTCTTTGCCTCTCGCCTCGTGTATTTTTTTTTTCTTGTACTTATTTCATGCATGTATTGCTCAAAATAACTTTTGGTGTTGTTCCTGTTGAAACTGGAGATGACAGGATATGGTTTTTGAAAGTCCCTCAGCTTCCTGTGCCAGGAGGGTGATTCTCAAGATACGGATGTGAAATTAAACCAGATGAAAGAAGATAAAATCCTGAAGTGAAACTCTGTGTCTCCCAGAACGAGCCACTTGTAGTTTCCTTCTCATCACACAGACTTCCCTCTATCCCAGCACCAAGGGGTTGGGCCTCTCCCCCTCTAGCAGCAAATACTAAGTGAAACACATGCAGGAAATGAGAGGACTTCCTAAAAAAACCCTAATAATTAAATAAAGGCTCAAAAGAAAACTGCAGTCTGATTTTCAGGGCACACAAACACAGTGGATTAAAACCTGGAGAAGGGGAAGTGTTAGGGCACTGTGAATATTTTGAGCCTTTCTGGACTGCCAGAGCATCCCCAGAGCAGGTCAGGTGGCCGTTTCAGCAGCCAATTCCCCCCCAAAATTTGAGGAGTGCAGTTCTCAACATTTCACTGAGAAAATGGGGAGTGAGAGGCAACCAAGTAAGTCCAGGCTGTGGATGAAAGTGGAGGGATCATGGAGATAAGGCAAAGCAATGAATCCCACGCTGCCACCGCATCTCACCTGGGAGGAATTCATTTCCTCCACGCTCCACCTCGACTCCAGCACAGCCTCTTTAAAACCCTGAGGAGTTTTAAAACTAACCACTACATAAAATCCTACACTGATGGAGGACATTTGGGAAGAACAGGCTCCCTGGAAGCAGTTCCCCTCTGTCCAGCCCCCTCCTCTGAGGGTCAGGGCAGCCGGGCCGGATCTCCCTGCCCCATCAGTTTGTTGGGGTTCCTCTGCTGCTCCCTGGCACTTGTATTTTCATTAATTAGCCCTTAATCACAGATTTAAAAGCCTTTGATCCACATATTCCATCACTACTAAAGGAAATCATTGTCTCCCCCAACTGCCAAGCCCCCATCAATGAGTGCAAAGGACAAACACAGTAGGAGCATTGAGAGGGGCATGACATGAAAACGTGACATCCCTACATCTGAATCCCATTTCCAAGTGGTGCTCAGTGAATCCAAATGCTTTGGTTCTGACCAGAAACCCCAGAAAGCCAGGCTGGGCTGGTTATTTATACCAGGGGACTGCAAAGAGAGGGAAGAGCTGAATGCCAGGGCGGCTCCCAGCACAGGACCACTCGCTGAGTCACTCCAGCTCTGCTCAGCAGGACAGTGGGGCTGACTCTGCTTCCTGGGGGAAAAAAAAGTATACCCAAAAAACTCCTCCAAGTGCCTGCCCAAAGCCCAGGGAGATTCGTTCCTTTCCAGGAGTGGCAGATTACAGCAAGGACAGAAAGGCAACTTCTGCTCAGATATTACATCTGTCTGTCCTGCCCTTGCCAGATCTCCCCTGGCAAAAGTGAACTCTCTTTTAGAATAAGAGATGGGGTGAGTGTTGCCTTGGCTGCTGCTGCTGCTTTGTCAGATTGTTCAGACACCCGTTTTTTTGCAAATAAAGCTTTAAAAAGTATGAATAAAGTCATGTTTTTCAGTCATGTGAGAATGAATATAAATCAATATGAAGACCTTGGAAAAAGAAGTTCACTCCCAGGGCAGAGTTCAGGTTACTTGGGGTGCTTTTCTGTGATCATTTTTCCACTTGCAGCACCTAAGTCTCCAGGAGATGATGTAACTTCTAGAAATCCAGAAAATACGGGCTCCTGTTTCCTTGTCAGCTGTTAAAACCTTTCTCCTGGTGTAACAGTAGGTCCTAATCCAGACTGTCTTTATCTATTAATCACCCTGTTGGGCAGAAATAATGAGGCAGAGAGGATGAGCCTTGAGGAAGGCACTGGGGTATCACTAAGCATCTTCTGTCAGGTAAAAGCTTGACCACAGGAAAAGCTGAGAGGGATAAATCCTGGAACAGATGCATAAATGAGCAATAGCTGAGCCATATGAAATATAATAAAGTGCAGACTTGCAGGCTTTGGAAATGGAAAAGACCTATTAGGTCATCTAAACCCAGCATCTGCCAATTCAGGATTGGCCCCTGGAGTGATGTGCTGAACTTTTAGAAGACACCCAGGCTGCCAAAAGCTTTGTCAAGCCTGTTACACTTTGCTCCAGGAGAGAAACGAAAAACCCCAATCAAAGACCTAATGAACAGGCTTCAAGTCGTGGAATGCCAGGAAAACTTGATTGTGTCTCCATCTCTTTACCAAGCCTCGGTGAGGAGCAAAGTCCAGAAGACTTTCACCCTGTACAACAGCCACAGTTCAGGCTCTCATCAGACGTGTATGCCACAGAGCCAGGCTTTGCCCTGGGGTTCCTCCAGCAGCTCCACAGACAATATTCGTGCACTGAGGCTCAAGCTACTTGGAGGTGCCAAGTGAAGTCCTGCTCCTTTTAAACTGCTGCCTCCAGCCTCTGCTCATCCAGCCAGGAATGTTCATCCCTGGAGCTGCTTGCTCTGGGAGGCTCTCAGAGCCAGGAGGACACTCAGTGCCTCACCACCTCCAGCAGGTGATGGAAAGGAGCTGGGGAGGGGCAGCACGGAGGGTCAGGGTGGGGACCAGGAATCCTCTGAAGAAGCACCTGCCACCAACCACCCCTGAGACCACACACATCCTAAGAAACCACCCAGAAACGCAGTCCTGTGTGTTTTCATCGTGGAAATGAAGTCCTAAAGGAGACCAGGAACGCCTTTGGCAGTGGAGACAAGGGAAAAGAGATGGCAGCTGAGAAGGATCTGTGGAGGAGAGTGGGAGACAGCTGTCTGAGGGAAATGGGGTGAAGCTGATGGCCAAGACACTAAAGTGACAGCCAAAAAATATCCACTGGGTGCCACTTCTGTAAGTACCAGGGGCTGTTCACACACTGCACTCACAGCTCATTTATCTACAAGCACAGGCTTTGGGCCCAAAGAGCCGAGATTGCTGGACAAGTTTCTGAGTGTTCCCATCTCCCACCAAGGGCAGCAAGACCAGATGAGGCTCAAAAGTGACACTAAAGGCATGGAGGAGCCTGGATACCAGTGAGGGAACCAGGGCAGCTGAAAAGCAGGAAAGCATTTCTTTTTCTGAAGGATCCCCAACTCATCCAATTTTAGAAGAGCAAGGTTTTTATAACCCTAGCAAGTCACCAGTTTAGTTTTTATAACCCTAGCAAGTCACAAGTTTAGTTTGTTGTTTGNTTGTTTTGGTGGTTTTTTTGTTGTTGATGGTTTTGTGTTTGTTTGTTTGTTTTTAAATTTTTCTAGTCTAACACACTCAAAAAAAAGAGATTTAAAACTTGTCTTTGTGCAAACAATCAATACTGTGTCTTACACACCATTCACGGACCAGTTACAAGGTTTAATCATGGATGGGGCTTGAGCTGCCACGAAACGCCTGCAGAAAGGCCAGATGTTGGATCACAAGTGATACAACACCCCAGGAATGTCCTGGGAGGCTACACTGCCTCCACACTCTGCAACCTGCTCTCCTGCATGGCACATGATGGGGTTGTTGGGGTGTCCCGTCCAAGGCCATGAGATGGACTCGATGATCTTTGTGTGTGCCTTCCAACCCAGGGCGTTTTGTGATGTGTGACTCTGGATCTGTGATGAATTTGTCAAGCTTGCAAACACAGGGAGGGTTTGCTGTGCCACATTTCGTGAACATCTCCTATAGTTTTGTATCCTCGTCCTGGGCCTGGATGGACTGACAGAGAGAGCAGTCCCCGTGTTCTCCACCCAAGCTCACTTCACTGCACCCCGAATCCCACCTGACTGCGCTCCCAGCAAAGCAAGAAGCAGGGGCTGTGCTGCTTCATTCCCCAGGGGGCACTCACCGTGGTTGGAGTGTCTCACACAGTCCCCCAGCACGGCGCTGAGCTCCCTCTGAGCCCCGGGCTCCGGGCAGCAGAAGTAGCTGTGCCGGGCAAAGGGCTGCCACAGGTACACCGGGAACTCCTTCGGGAGAGGGACAAAGGCTGCACACACCTCCTTCTCGCTCGACCCTGCACGGAAAACACACCTCTGTTTGAAAGCTGCGGGTCTCTTGGGGTGGTTGGCTCTTTTCTAAGACCTGGTGGCCTCTTGCTTTGTGCCCAAGGTGGCCCAAAAACTACACAGTCCTGGTAACATTTCAAGGAAGCTGTTTCACTGGATTGCAGCTGCTGGGGAAACAGTTTTCCTGGCAAGTAAAGAGGTTGGTGTGCACAGCTCTGGTGTCTGCCACAGAGCGACCACAGAGGAGCACATGGACCTCCATATAGAAACAAACTGCACTAAACCATGTGGGAGCAGCAGCGCTTCCCTTGGCTCCAGGGTTCCCAAACATACCTGCACCTAAGAACTGTCACTTTGAGGCCTTGCAGGTGAAGCAAAGAAAGCACCAAGTACCTCCAGTTCCCATGCCCTGGGAAAGGGAGCAAGGGGGCACCTCCCAGTGGTCATAACTTTAAGTAGGATGAGACAGGGCTTAAAAAATAAATCCTTGTCTTCACGTGACCCTTATCCCTTTCATTATGTGGCATTCCATTTTCCAAATATGACTCTGCCACATGAGATCTGCTCCCTGAAAGCCTGAATTTTCTCTCTTTGTGCAGTGGGGGCAGGCAGGACCACAGCAGTTCCCATCCCAGAAACAACAAACTCAGCAGCAGCAGCAGCAGCAGCAACCTTCCTGCCCCCTCTGTGGGACTCATTATCAGCTGTGAGTCAACACAGGCAGCTGGCATCTAAAAATGGAAACAAATAAACCAGGAATATTAACAAAGCCCGGGAACAATGGTGGTGTGGTTCCTGCCCTGCTTCTGCACAGCTTCCATGGCTTTGTGCCGGGATGATGGGAGGAAAGGGAGCCTGCAATTCTCTGAATGCCAGCTGAGAGCACCTTCTCTGTTCATCCATCCTGGAGCTGTTCTCTGACTTGGGAAAAGGGCTGTGGGCATCTTCTGCCAGCCTGTTTTAATGTGGAGCCTGAAAGCCTTCCCAGAAGAGGGAGCAGAGTAAGGAACAGAGCCCGGGTTTTGGCAGTTCAGGGCTTACCCACAGGATCTGGAAAATGTTTATCAGACAGCAAATTGTAATCTTCTTCTGAAGTCAGCACTTTGCCTCCTGCAGGAACAACGTGATATTTTGGGCTGGCTCCTTTCTGGTAGGCCTAGAAAACCAAGAAAGAGGGAGTATCATGGAACAGAGATTTAAGGAGAGGGAAAACATAAAATACACAACTCACTGACAAAGCCAGGAGTTGTTCTCGATGATCCTTGTGGGTCCCTTCCAAGTCAGGATATTCTATGATTTTAATGCATGGGGGTATTCCCAAAAGGGAAAATCTTTTTGTCAGGCTGAATTTTGGACATGTTCCCTAGGCATGTCAAATCTAAAATACGGTGAAATATAGAAAACATGTTTGAAAATACCCTCTTAGTGCTTATCTGCCGTGGGTTAGAGCCAGGGATGGAAGGGAGGGAAAAAGGATGGGAAAGAACATCCAAGGAAGAAGCACTTACCTCCTTGGTCTCAAAGCAATCCACAGTGTAGTCATTTCTGACAACGACGTATCTGTCCTTCCACTTCTTCAGATCCTCCACAAAATGCAGCAGCTCTGCCTCGTACAAGACCGTCCCCGCTTCCCCTGGGGGCTGCAAAGACACTCTGTGAGCTCTGAGATTGCTCTGGACCACTGGCCAGCTGGAAGCTTTTATTCCTACGTTTCCAGAAGGCTGCTGAGAGGGCTCTGGAGTCTTCAAATGCACTTTGGAGCCATAAACATCCCTCTGATTTGGACAGACGCTTCATACACAAGCAAATTCTTGTAGCCTGAGCCAAGGAGGCAGCAGAAGAGCTCTGCCTTCCAAAAATACTGCCAGATTCCTGAGACAGAGGTGTGATTCTTTCAGCTGGCATGCTGAATGCGAGACCACAGAATCCTGGAATGGTTTGGGTGGAAAGGGACCTAAAAGATCACCTGGTTCCAACACCCCTCTGCAAGATGACCTGTGGTTCACAAACTCTCATTTTCCACTCTGTCCTAAGAACATTTCCTTGATGCAGCAGAGAGTTTTATTATAAAATAGTAAGTTGTTTCTCATTTCTTTGTAGGACTTTTGCATCTGTGCCCTAGTAACTGATACACTTCTTCCTGAAAGACACAGCTCTTCTGTTATCCCACCTCTTCCATTATCCCACCTCAGTGATTTACCTGACTCCTTTCCAAAGCACTGGAAATTCATGATTTCCCCATATGGCCAGAAAATTTAGATTTTTGTATCTTCTCAACATTGAGGGCTGTGTTTTCCTCTAATAAAGAGACTTTTGTCTCTCTTTTTGTCTCTCCTCTAATAAAAACCAGCTTCCCGTAGCTCATTCCACAGAGGGAATTATTGCCATCTTCTTCACGGAACCCCGAGCCACGGATGAAAGGATTAATTATGTTCCCTACAAAAATCTCTTCCCTGAATGTGTGATCTCTGTCCCTAGATTTCAAAGAACCCTGCAATTAGCAGGAAGCAAATAGTTTTGTGCAAGTGGCCAACCCTCTGTACCAGAAACTTGTGTCATGGTTTTCCTCGCGCTGGAATAAAACAACTAAACAAGGCCAAAACAGAGATGAATTTTTGAAGGCAAAAACTTGAAACCTGCAACCAAACATAACTTTTCCACCTCAAACCTCCGTTCCAAACATCTCTATGTGCAAACTATTGGGTAAACCTGAGTTACAGATAAGAAAATACGTGTGTAGAATGACACAGATGCATGTTTATAACGTTTTCAATTATCCAATATAAGAAGCTGAAAGAACATTGTGCTTGTCTATGTGGAAACTTTTAGATAACTTTAAAAATATGCTCTGGGTTGATTTTTAGAAGCTTTGAGTAGCTGTGCCACCTCTTCACTCCTAAGGGGGAAGAACAAGAAAGCCCAGTGCAGGCAGTGCCCGATAAACTCCCAGCTCACGTTTGTCACACATCACAACTTCTAAATGTGTGATTTAAATAATTAACATGTTAATTATTCCACGCAGGAGAGCTCTCCTACCTTGGCTTTCAGGAAGCAGGACTGGGAATGCTGGTGCTGCTCCAGCTCCTCCTGCACGTGCCTGCAGAAGGCCACGGCGTACTGGCGTCGGTAGTGTGGGCTGAAGTTCTTGATGATGGCCTCTGTTTTTCCTGGAGCAGAAATTGAGATTTAAGTGTATTTCGGGTGTGTGGCTTCACAAATTGAAGTGCAAAACCGAAGCACTTATCCCCAGAGACCAAAAATTCTTCTCTTTGGAGAGGAGAAGCCTCGGCGTGACCGAATTGTGGCCTCCCGGTACCTGAAGGGGCGACAAGAAAGGTGGGAGGGACTCTGGACAAGGGCTTGTAGTGACAGGACAAGGGGGAATGGCTTCCCACTGCCAGATGGCAGGGTTAGATGGGATATTGGGAAAGAATTGCTCCCTGGGAGGGTGGGCAGGCCCTGGCACAGGTTGCCCAGAGAAGCTGTGGCTGCCCCTGGATCCCTGGAAGTGTCCCAGGCCAGGTTGGACAAGGCTTGGAGCAACCTGGGCTGGTGGAAGGTGTCCCTGCCCATGGCAGGGTGATGGGACTGGATGAGCTTTAAAGTCCCTTCCAATCCAAACCATTCCATGAAAATCCTGCCCAAGCGTAGCAAGGACCTCTTGCTGCACAGATCAGGAAACCCTTGGAGGTACATCCAGAGGGAATTTGTCCAGAAGAACACTGGGTTTGAGACACTGTTTTCCTTCTAAGAGTGAGCAAAACATACCCCAAATCCATTTCTCCAGGGAAAGATGCCTCTCCCTGGGACGTGTTGCCATCAGAGCCTTGAGGGTTCAAGGGCTGAAAGGGTTTTCAAAGCAAACCAAAAATACTGGCTAATGTTCAGCCATATTAGCCACTTTTATCACTTAGTGAGATTTTAAAGCTGACTCAAAGCCCTGCAGAGGATTTTTCTAGGCTTGGGTGCTGCAGTCTGGTCTTTGTTTTAATGTAAACAGCTCCTCAGTCGGGCTGCATTGAACACTAACCTTGTATTGTCTCGCTATAATCAAGGTCTCAGCAGCAACAGCAACAGCAATGAACACACTGACAGTCTCATTTCTGAGAATCTTAAAAACAATTTGCAAGTAATTAACTCATTAACCCTCCCAAAGAAATAATGACGCTTTGCAGACAGGGAAGTGAAGCTAAAAGTTAAAGGCATGTGCATATAAGGGACTCAAAAGAGTCAGTGGCAATGCAAACAGCACCTGGGCTATGATCTAGAGAGCATCCCAAACATCCTGGATACCCAGGAGATCCCTTTCTTCTTGGCATTAAGGAGCTCCATGCCAAAGGGCTTTTTCTGAGCATACAACAGACAACTCTCATTTCACATCTCAAGCAGTTCTGATGCTTTCAAACTTTCCTTTTGTTCCGCTTGAGGAAAAAATACCAAATTCTCTGTATGAGACCAAAAAAAAGGGTACTTCCCAAAATAAGGTTCCATGAAGTCTCTCTACAGACTCCTAAAAACCAGGAATGGCACTCAAGGGCCAAAGAGGGGAACTGTGACCTCCAGAGTTCTGGAAGAGCTGAACCACCTGCATCCTAGAATGATTTATAATATATATACTGACAAACTCCTCCCAGCACTGCCACCAGAAGGGATTCACTGGGAGTTTCCATGAGGTTTCTGCATTTTGCACCCAGGGCTGTGGGTCTGCAGCAGCTCCAACGAGATCAGGGAGAGCTCTTGACAGATTTGCAGTTTCAAGCACGGTCCTTCTAAATTAACCACGCAAAACTTCCTGTATTACTGCTGGTTTTACTGCCATTTCTCACAAAAAAAAAAAAAAAAAAGGCTTTAAAATGCCAGCAGAGTTCCCAGAACATTCGTGCCTTTTTGCATCTTAAATAATTTTAAGTATGGTTAAAAAAAGCAGAAAAGCCATGGTTCATACCGTGGAAGTTAGGGAAGTCTGTCACAGATTTAGTGGTGGGACAGCACAGGGTGACAATCTGGACTCCAAACCTTCAGTTTGAAGACAGATTTTCAGAGACCTCCTGATTACAGGATGTGCTTGGGTATAATAGTAGGATATGGTGCTACTGGAGCAGAAAATCCCAGCCCTTTAAAAACCAGCCTGCTCTGGGCAGAGGCATAAACTTATTCTCCTAATAAGGACAAAGCTTCCCAAAACCTTCTTTAGAGCATTTTTTTTTTCCTCTGGTCCCAGCCAGCAGTAGGATGTTGTTGGCCCTGGCCCCGGTGGGGTTTCCTGCTCAGGGTTTGCCCCTATTTTCCACCGTGGCTTTTTCTTTTCCAGCTTGTGGTGGCCTCTTAATCTGTTACAGAGGGCCCTGGGACACTGGACCTCATTTGACTACTGCCTGCATCCTGTAGTAAAAATTTGTAGAGGAAGTGGGACAAAGAACAGAATTCTGGTGTTGGGAAAAAGCTTCCAACAATCGCAGGAAATATCTGTAATTTTTGCAAAAGTCTTTCAGTTATGGCTAAATGGCCTCAGAAGTGTGAGCTTTCACTGTCAACATTGCTTAGATCAGCTTGAAGGACAATGACTGAAGAGAAAGGAACTATGCAATTCATAATATATATGTGAGATACATGACACTGATGGCATTTTTATGTGCAGACTCTATTTACAATCAATCAAAACATGAATCGAGGAGCAAACGTTTCAGGCCTTTTCTTCCAATCTTTGCATACTTGTTGCAAAGAATTTCTGCATTAAAAATACTCCTCCCTCTTAAAATTAGAAGAAAAGTTTATTTAAAGAGACTGTGAGTGGCAACACATGAGGACCTGGGAGTGCTTGGCTCGACAGGAATCTCAGCACTACCTGGGGGTGGGAAGAGAAGTGGATGGACCCTTGGGCCATTGTTCACCCACAGATCTTTAAATTCTTTTGGTTTACAGAAGATAAAAATACACTATCTGAAAATAAACACGATGGAAACAGTCATGGGTAACAGAAACTCTTCCCATGAAAATGACAACACGGGGCAACTGAGAGATAAAATACTCCAGAGCAGTTGAAAAATGAGTTCCCCTAATTCTTTTCCCAGTTTAGTGTGGCTGGCTTAGTCAGAGCTGTTTATGTGGAGCAAGGCCAACTTTCCCACTTGGTCGGTCTGGCAACGGCACAGCTCCAGCCTGTACAACTGGGATGTGAATCCCAGCAGCTGGGGTGTTTATCCTAGGAGAATGCTCCAGGAGAAGAAGCCTCCATGCAACCTCCTGGTCCCGTGCAGGGCTGGGAGTTGGACTCAGTCATCCTTGTGGTTCCCTTCCAACCCGGGGTATTCTGCAATTCCACAAACCAAAGTCACCAACAGGGAATACAGGAGTGGTGGAGGTGGAAGGAACTCTGTCAGATTAATGTGCTGAGGGTCCATTCCCCCTTTGTTGAGAGTTTAGATCCTGCTCCAGAACAGACCTTGCTGATGCTTCACGACACATCCCCTGTTCTGCAGCACAAGTTATGATGCATCTTTCAAGGCTAAAAGCAAATGTCACTGTGCTGAGAAACAAGAAACAGCTACCACTTGTCCCACTGGAAATCAGTAATCATCCCTCAGATTGGTTTCCTCTTGATTTCCCACTGCCTTTGACCTTCTTAACTGTGTGACACCCTGCTGGACACTTGTATGGAACTCCCAAGCCATCAGACCCCCAGCATGGCCTCAAATACATGACTTTCTAGTGTGGCTTTCCCTGCTTTTACTGAAATAAACTGAAATACAACTTCAAAAAGCAAGGGCAGCCTTTGGCAAGCGCTCTCAGGAATTCCTGCTGGTCTTTCCACTGGCTTCCACCCTGGTGGCACAGCCACGTGCAGAGCTTGCCCTGCCACACTTTGTTTGCTCTCAACAACACGTTGCCAGGTGGCCAGGACAGAGACAGGTCAGGAAAATTCAGGAGAAAAAGCCAGAAAACAATAATGTCTTAGCTGGCATAAAGCAGAGGAATTGCTCACGCTCACCACACCCGAGCCACTTGGAAGTTAAGGATGGAAAGAAGCAAGGACTTGCCACAAAAGTTATTATTTCACTTAAATATTGGTGTTTGGCAGTAAACTCTGCTTCCAAGAGCAGCAAAATGATCAAGACCCTTCCTCCTCAAAGCACAGTTGCTTGCACTCAGCTCTTTTTGGAAGGGGTTTTCAAAAAGGCACCATGCCCAGTGATACAGATCTCTTTGGAGGGCTGGGGGATATATATTCTTAAACTAATCATGCCCCTTGGAAAACACACTTTGGGCCCCAGGGGACATGAACTGCAAAAAGGTAGATTTTTTGCCATGCTGAAGCAAATCTTACACAAAATAAAACCTCGAAGAAATAAGCACTGTGTGTGCTGAGTGTCAGAACATCCAGCACTTCTAGAAACTGAAGTGGTGAGACAGAACAGGAACAAATCGCTTTGTCTTTGTTTTCTTCCACCAAGCCACTGTCAGAAATCAATGTAAAATGATGAGCTGATCATACCCTCATGGTGCTTCACCAGCCAGGATGGAACCCACAACTGGGGACATGTTTGAAGGGATAAACTCTAAACGTTACTGTGTGCCTTGATGTTGTACAGCAAATTCAGTACTGAGAGCTTAGAAATTACTATTCATTCATCCATCCTTCTGTCCACATCCACAGTCTGATTCTCATGACCCTTCAAAGCAGCAGCAAAATGAGTTAACAAACTGATTTCAGTGTTCAGCTCACGGGCCAGCTTCATCCCAAGTCCAAGTCAAACACAACCTTTGATCGAGGGAAACATCTCAGATTGCAGATGCTCCACCTGAGCCCTGTGAAAGCAATTCCCTTTGGCATATCCTGACAGTGCCCACCAGCTCCCAGTGCTCTGGGAATAATGCACCAGGAACTAACAGCAGTTGGTCCCCTCTTTCCTACAGTGGAGTACTTACAATACCACCCAGGAACTGTTTAAAAGTAAAGTGCTCCCAGAGTTTACCTTCACATCCAGGGAGGCAATATAAACTACTCTCTTTGCTGTTGGAAGCAGAGCTCAGCTTGGTCTTTATTTATAGAACAGCATTTTGATTATTTGTGAGTCAGGACTTCATACCTGTTCTGACAAAAAGGGAGGACAGGCACAAATCCCAGGCTCTGATTTGTCTGGGTCACCTCTCCACAGGTTTGTTTGTGCTCAGCCAAGCCAAGTGGAACCACCCCTTTCTGTTCCCCAGAAAGGAACGTGTGTTTTGCACCTGATAAAATACTCTCAGCTTGTTTTCTGTTATTGGAAGCTGCTCTTATTAAAAACTTACACTGCTGTAACTACCCAGGCCCAAATCATCAAGTGGCAACACAGCCACTGAGTTACACCGGTACAATTCATGTCACTCCCCTCAAACTCAGTGCACAGGAGAGGATAACACTCATCACCTTTTTTTTTTTTTTAATCATCCTCTGATTAAATCTCAGCATATAAGCACTCCTTGAGTGCTCAGTCCATCTTCTCTACAGGAAGAAATCGATGCTGTCTCGTGAAAAAAAAACAAACCAGATTTTTTCTCAAGTTTGTCAGCTGAGACCGTGAGTGTGAAATCTGTGCTCCACCAGAAGAGAAGCCTCTCTCTCACAGCAAACTAAACAAACACATGGGTAAGTTCATGTAAACTTGATCCATGGCAAAGGAGGTGCCAGAAATAACAGGCTCCATTCCAGCCTTGTAGATCTCCCTTTCTACAGCTTTGCTCTTCCTCAAATGCTCTGCTAAATGAGGCTGGATTTTGCACTGACATGGACAATTATCCCATAGATTCCAGAGGTTTGTATACTTTTAACGTTCCTCTCAGGCAACTTCAGGAGCATCCCATGCCTCAGAGGAAGCAGACAGACCTGAGTGAGACAGACCTCATAAATTCTAAAAAAAAAAAAAAAAGCTTGTTTTCTGAAGAGTAGCTTGTGATTTAACAATTGAACTCGCTATTTTAAATTAATTCTGAATATTAAAAAATGCAAAACTAAATGCAGAGGGCTGATCCTGTGTAAACACAGACTGGCTCTTGGGCCAAACTCGAGACTCATTCCTACAGACAGCTTTCCTTTTTCCTTTCCCTATTCCTGCCAGACTAGGGTTCACCTGGGTCTGCTATAACCTGGAACTCTCCAAAGGACATCTCCCCTTCAACCATGCTATTTCCATGCTGCATCCTCCACAAGAAGCCTGTGATTCCCTCTCACTGCACTACAGGTTGCCATGGAATTTCATTTAAGATCAGCTGCAGTTGAATGGAAATGCCCAGGGAAATGGATTTACTATCAACCCACGGCTGTCAAGCAACAGGCTGGGGTGGCACAGACCTCGTGCCCACCTGAAACAGAGGAGCTGCCTCCAGCAGGTACACCCACTCCTTCAGCACCTGCACTTCATGCCAGCCCTGGGACAGCACCTCCCCAGCTTCTCCATCCCTTCTCCCACACGGGTCACCTCTGGTGATGTGGCCAAAGGATGGACAACCTCTCCAGATGGAGACAGGTCCTGCACAAGCAGCTCCACCGACACTCAGAGGGGAGAGAAAACACCACTGGCAGTGCTATGCCCCCCCTAAACACATGGGTCTGGGGCAGGGGGTAGGGAAAGCAATGGCAAGGAGTGAAATTTTAAGCTCAGAGTGCCTGAACTGTGACCAGTGAGATCAGACCCTCCTCTCTGACGCAGCAGCCGCCAGCCCTGCAGCACTCCCGCTGCCAGGTCCTTATTTAGGGGAGAAGGAAGATTTCACGAGTTGCCTTTGTACTTCTGTCAGGTTCAAAAAATCCTGATAACCAGGGATTACATAAAGGCTAAGGCTTGTGGTTAATCAAGCTGAAACAAGCCCAACAAGCCCTTTATTGGTAATGGAGAGAGAAGCAGCAATGCTGTTTACAAACAACTACCAGCTAGAATATGGTCTGACAATGCTTTCTTTAGCAGCTTCTTTCAGAGCACTGGAAGAACTAGGGGTTTAATAAAACAAATTAATCTGGTTCCTGGGGCTCACAAGGAGCTAAACTGTGTTCTGTAGTAAGTAAATTTGGGGACAGTCAACGGTTTTTCAAGTTTGGGGGTTTTTTTTAACTCCCTGAGCCACTAATGGGGACACAGACACCAGGCATGTCTTGAGCAGCTTTCTCCACTCCAGAGCTCAGCATCACATTACACATCACAGTAGGTCACACAAAAATGTTCCTTGGGAACATTTAAACAGCTTTCCAAAAAAACATAAGCCAATGCTGCATCACCCTTTAAATCAGGATGATGTATCCCCTCTCCCCTCCCTTTCGGTGACAGCAGGCAGTTACTTCACTGCCCAGCCATCCCCAAGGCAAACTAACAATAAAACAGTGTCACACTGGAGACACAGATAACAGAAAAAACATCTTCACGATACTAGTGAAAGGTTTTCCTGACTGTAAATATATCTATATATATGCATTTATACAGACACACACCCCCTCAAAAGATTATTGCTGTGCAATTCCTGGCGGGTGCTCATATAGACTCAGGAGAGATTTTTACTAATTTCTTTTTTCCTTAATTACTTTGCCAAATTTTGCCATACCACATGGCTCTATTACAAAATTACTCACAGGATTATATGGCATTGGACATTACTGTGAGTACACACACACACATCTTTCCATGCCTCATTTGTGCTGAGGTTTCCTTCCCTTAGCCTTAAATTCCCTTTATTCCCTTTGCATTCTCAGTCCTTTCAGCACCAGTCTGGTGTAGGTCAGCCCAGATGGACTCCTCAGAGTACCTTTCCCACAAAGCATCACTTTTTAGGCACTGTAGCAGCAGATCATTATCCCATGGTAGGATTTTATTCCCTTTCTCTTCACCAAACACACAAAAACTCCACGAAATGGAAGGGGGCTACATGTGGGTAACAAAAAGAGAATGAAGGTACCATCAGGTCCCCTTTCCTTGCCATTTTTCTGACCAAGTCATAAGGTGGTTTTGGTTCTCTTTTGGCTCCCATATGCACTGAAAGTGAATAAATGTCACGACTTCCAAAGGATTTTCTGTGCAAAACAAGGGTAAACCCAAGAGTCATCTCTGAGCTGAAGTGAACAGAGGTCTCAAAGCATAGATGTTTACTCTGATGGCTTTCCAAGACCACGACCACTTCGCTTCACTTCATCCCAGGAAATCCTTTCAGCCTCAGAGCTCCCCCTCGTCACTCCGAACCCCAAAGCACCAAGTGGATAAAAACACAGATTTTATCCCAAACAACTGGCACCATTCAGATGTTTGAAGGCCAAGGCCATGCCCATGTTCCAGGTGTGCCAGCTGGGGCCGTTTTCCAATCTCATCTGTTTTTCTTTGCTCGTGCCAACACCACCTGGCCCTGGTGCCCTGCAGGGCAGCAGCTGTGGAAGGGTGTTTGGAGGGGGACAAAGAGCCAACCCTCTGTTAAAACCAAGAATCAATTTTATTCCTCTTCCCCCTCTTTTAAAAAGGAATATATATATGTATATATATAGATATACATCCACACACATATATGTGTATAAAATATTAAGCTTTTGATAAAATTTTGTATTACAGGAAGAGGAATATGTAAAATGCAGGTCACATTCCAAGGAATTTTTTTACCCCACCTCCCACTTTACACTGAGCTTGCACACCGAAAATGGAACAATATTTCCTTCACGCTGCATTTTTATGCACTATTTCAGGCTCTCACTAATTTCATGTTATAATAGGACTGCAAGAAAATTTAACTGTTGTGACAGCAAAACCCTGGGGAGAGGGTTGGAGGACTTGCTTCATAAAACTTAGAAGTTTGAGTGAAGCATCATTTCAAAACCTGTTTAACCTCACATATATCTTGTTGTTACAAGGCATGGTGATACAATGGGATCACTTTCTGATGCCACATGGACTGTGTTGGCCATAAAGATGCTACAGGAGGAATTGTTCAAGGCTGACACAACCCACAAGACAAAAATGCTCCACAGCACTACACCGTGGGTAATCTTTCACCAAGACAGTTTCTCCTTGCTGATAGTTTGCTTTCACATTCAGAAAAAAAAAAAAAAAAAAAAAAGATTATATCCTTAAACACATTTGCTAAATCTTTAGAAATAAGGGGATTAAAAAAAGGATTGCATTCCCACCCTGCAGGAAATACTGCCAAGCATTAAAAGGTCTATATTAATGTAATTAGAAGTCTCTCCTCTTAGAAAAAAAAACCCCTCTCTACTCCTCCATGAATGATGTCTCCCAGAAGAACCACACTGTTCACTGGGGTTTTAATTCTGCAGAAGAGATAGGAGGTGGAGCCTCATCCTGTGGGGAAGGTTTCTTCACATGGCTGCTAAAAAGCATCAATTAAGGTAAAGAGCTTAGAAGACAAGTGTGTAATTATGACATTATTCTGCTCACCCAACCCTGTGTAAAACAACCCAAAAAAAAAAAATCTGTTTTATTGTGCATATTATGGATGGATGGGGAAGGGAAACTACAGCTCTGTGATGCAACAGATCAGCTTTGTAACTCGAGGTAGTGGAGAAACACCAAAAAAGTGGTACCAGATCATCCACCACCTCCTACTTCAAAGCAGGTTTGGCATGCCTGGGACCTCTCAACATGGGAGTGGCCACCAGCCTGTGGCCTTCTTTTCCCTCTTTTCTCCCATCCAGAGTTGAGCAAGGCCATAATCAAAATCCAAAGCACTTCTTTTACAGAGGGAAACAAAGTGATTTAAACATTTTTTTAGATGATTCCTCCCCCCCCTCAAAACTAAAAGGACCTGTTAATTCTTCGTTGCTTACTCAGAAGAGTTTCTACCTTTGATTCCTCTGGACTAAAGCTGGTACCTAACTAATAGAGGTGAACTTTCTTCTAGCAAGTCAAGAATAATTCCAGAAATTTTGTCCCAAAAAGAGGTCAAAATCCAAACAAGCCCTAACTTTGTGCAGCTTCAGCAGTATCAAAGATGAAGGATTATCTTTGCGTTCCCCGGGTCTGCTCTCCTGCAACCCACCAGTGCCAGCAATCCACATCACTAAAGGCACAACAAACACCCCCAGGTCACCAGGGCATAGGTTACAGGAATTTAAGGAAAAAGGGGAAAAAAAAAAAGAACTGTGCTCGGAAATAATTTGATGTAAATGGCACAGAGGACACATACAAAGGAAGACCTTTATGTTACAGTCACTCCTGAGGGCTTGAAGGTCTCTTTGTTCCAGCAGACTGTTGGAAATCATTTATTTTCTTTCTCAGGCTTCTATTTTTGACCCCTAATTCAGAGAAAGGCCAGAGCCCCACTGAGTGTTTGCCTGTGGCTCCCCAGACAGGCACAGCCACGGCATGCCCTGCTGTGAGGGGAAGGGGGTGACACCCAGCTCTGCAGGTCATTTCCTCCACCGAGCTGCTTTCACCAAGGCCCACTCACAGACAGTGCAATCCCACCCCGAGGGGTGACATCCAGCCACTTGTCAGCCTGCCAAGGGCTGCACATTATCCTCCTTCTCCCTGGAGGAGTTTCAGTTCCTCAGATGCTCGTGAAAGCATCGCTCGGAAGACAATGGGGTTAGTGCTGCTGTTTGTTTGCTCCCTTTCTGAGAAGACTTCCCGGGAAGGAGCACCAGAAGCACCACTCAGTCACTGGCCCTCTCACTAAACGTGTGTTTGAGGCTCCTCCACCTCAATGTTTCAATGCTCCTTCCT
>VXAW01002544.1:11956-21998 GCA_013399735.1 Tyrannus savana | reverse complement strand
TTTTTTTGTTTTTTTTTTTTTTTGTTGTAACAGGAGTCAGAGGTGAAGGGCACATCAAGGATAAATAGCTTATAAAGGTGTGCAGGGGAGCTGCAGATCCCCCCTGGTAAAACATGGAAGCTTTGCTCCTGTCAATGTAAACATCTCAAGTGTTGCAGAAACTCCTACAGATGCTTCTAAACACTTCTAGCCTAGATTTTGTTGCTTTTTTTGTGGTTTTTTGTTTCATTTTCTCCTTCCTCTCCAAGCACTCTGGAATCAGTGCCACCCACGAGAGGCTGGGATGGATCCGTGTGGCCCCCACAGTCCACGGGAAGAGCTTTTTTTTTCTTTAGTGGGCACACAGACAAACACAACACACACACACTGCTGGGCTGGCTGGGTGGTGTGGGATTGGCAAAGAGAAAAAAAAAAAAAAAGAAAAAAAAGGAAATAATGACTCCCTTTTAAGTCCAAGGGCGTGGGGTTTTTTTTCTCTGCCTCGCTCGCACAGTTCCACGGTGGAAGCTGCAGTGGGATAAACTGGCACCAGTGGGGTGGGCTGGGATTGCTCTGGATGCTCCTCAGCGTGGGAACAGCCCCGAGGGTCTCACCTCTCCGAGCAATCTCCTGGCTGCTGGTCCCTGTGCCACCCAGGCTGGGCACAGAGCTCCGCCTGGAGGAGCCTCCCCGCAGAGTTTGGGTGGTGGTGGAGGGGAGAGAGCAGAACTCCCCCCCTCCCCACACAATTCCAAAAATCCTTCTGTGCCTCCTCCTCAGGTCGAGTCATCCAAGCCTTTACTGGGGTGCTCGGAGCTGGACTTGCAGAGCCTGTCCATGATCCCCTGCAGCATGGGCTGGACGATCCCCAGGAGAGGGCGCTGGGAGGAGTCCCCGTCCCAGCAGGCTTCCATCAGCTGCCAGCACTCCTCGTCGAACACCGGGAGGCGCTCCGGCCGCACTCCTGGGAAAGGGAAAAGGAAGTGAGGCATCACTGAGGCTCCTCGGATCGTGGGCACTGCCAGAGGATGGGCAGCACGTGGAGCCGTGGAACCACAGCCCGGTTTGGGGCTGTGATTAAAGCTCCCCCAGTGCCACCCCCTGCCACGGGCAGGGACACCTTCCACCAGCACAGGGTGCTCCAAGTTTATCCAACCTGGCCTTGGACACTCCCAGGGATGGGGCAGCCACAGCTTCTCTGGGCACCCTGTGCCAGGGCCTCCCCACCCTCCCAGGGAACAGTTTCTCCCCAATATCCCACCCAACCCTGCCCTCTGGCAGTTTAAAACCATCACCCCTTGTCATCTACCCACACAAAAAGTCCCTCTCCCTCCTTTTTTAAGCCCCTTTTAGGCTTTAAGGTCTCCCTGGAGCCTCCTCTCCTCCAGGCTGACCCCCCCCAGCTCTCCCAGCACATTTAAGTTCCACCAGGAGTCTCCTCTCTGCAACTATTTGGGAGCAAAATGAATTCTAAGGAAACAGGTCCCCCCCACACCCACCCACCTGCACATTCCAGTGCCTTTGGGAGCCAGTCCAACGTGGGAATGAGCAGCAAGTGCAGCCTCCTGGCCAAATGGGAGACTCACTCATCTGAGTTAATCTTTTTCACATGAGAAGGGGAGAGTTTGCAGGGACAGGAACTGAGGGATGAGGGATAAAAAATCCTGACCCCAGGACACAGCACGAGGGGTGGAGCTGTCAGCAAAACCCAGCACTCACTGAACCCCCCAGCCAGGCACAGGAGTGAGTTTGTGTTTTGGGGAGCACCTGCCCCAGTGCTCCTCTCCACACCCAGCTCCCTCAGCAAGGCTGCACATGGAGCAGCTGGATGTACAGAAACCTCCAGGAACTGCAAGGGATTAAACATTCCTCAGGGGATCAGGCCTGGCTGGCTCTGGGGGCTGGGTTACATCACCAGGCTTGTGCTGCTCCGTGGGTTAAGGGTGTGCAGGCACAGCTCCTGTGGTGATGGAGAAGAGCTGCTCAGCCAAAAGCCTCCTTTTTTATCCTGCTCATTTTAGGTCAACTTTCAGTGGAATCTCTAAGGTGAATTAGTGAATGTCACTCTTTAGAGTGTCCCAAAAACATCCTGGCCTGGATCAGGAAGAGTGTCCAGAAGGGCAGGGATTGTCCCCCTGTGCTGGCACTGCTGGGACATCAAATCCTGTGTCCAGTTCTGGTCACTCGGGTCAGGAGGGACGCTGGGGGGCTGGAGCGTGTGCAGGGAAGGGAATGGGGCTGGGGAAGGGTCTGGAGCACCAGGAGAGCTGAGGGAGCTGGGGGGGCTCAGCCTGGAGAAAAGGAGGCTCAGGGGGGCCCTTCTGGCTCTGCAACCCCCTGACAGCAGTGGGGAGCCAGAGCAAGCCTCTGTACCTCTCCTGACGTTGTTCCACAGGTGATCTTTGCTTGCACATCTCTCAAAAGCCTCTGGTAACTTCACGTGGCCCGAGCAGATGTACCAGAAGAGAATCCCAAAGGCGTAAACATCCACGGAGTTATCGTACTTCCCTGGGACAAAAGCACATCTGATCAGCAGGGCAAACATCCCCCTCACCACTGCAGGATGAGGACTCATTCAGTGCCCAACTTCTTCAAGTTTAAACCAGAGCTTCCCTGCCACAAGGCAGGAGTGGGGGGGAAGGAACACAGCAGCAGTCACGGCCAAAGGTAAAGGATAAAAGTTAAGATTTTCCAGTTCTCAGGTTTTTTACACTTAATCTTCACCCACTAAATCAGCCAAGACTGAGCACCCCAGGGCTAAGCCAGTGCTCAGGTCTAAGCCCATGGCCAGGAGAATTTCACCTGAATAACATTAAATTAAACACAAACAGGGGTGACCCAATTTGATTTCAATCTTGCCCAAGCAGGGGCAGCTCTGACAGACCACAGGGATTCTGGTGAGTGAGGTATGAACCTTCAAGTGCTACTGGAAGGCTCAGGAAAACTCTCAGAAAGCCCCTGGGCCAGAGGCCCAATGCAGAGTGAATTCAAACACACCACAGGATGGAAATTCCTTTCAGGAGATCCTTCCTGAAGGATCTGCCTATGAAAGCCGATTATTCCCAGCTTCCTAATAACCAGTAATTTAACTTTCCAACTGCAGAAGTATTATTAACCACTTCAGCAAAGCTTATCAATCCCACAGTTCTCTTTCAAGACTGACACAAAACCACACCCAGCATCCACTGGAAGCAGGTCCTGTGGGGCTTGTCCTCTCATCCCTTTCCCCTCATCGTGGCCCTCACAATCCCAGGCAAGAGCAGGAGGCCAGCAGTGGGTTCAGTGGGGGGGACATACCTGTGAAGAGCTCAGGAGCCATGTGAATGGGTGTGCCCACAATGCTGCCAGACATCATGGCCTCTGGTTTGCAGAACCCCAAGTCAGTGATTTTGGCTCGATTCTTTTTGTCCAGCTGCAGGAGAATCCACACAGAGGCAGCTGATAACCACGCTGCTCGCTCCCAGGGCTGCCTTTCAACAACACCAGGGTTCTAAAACTGTTCACACCGGGGAGGGTTTGGGCACTTGTTCTTAATGAGCTGCTCTGATTGATTGCCCGGCTGCTCTTGGACACTCCCCTTGCAGAGCTCAGGGCCAGGACATGCCTCCACCTGTCTCCTACACCAAGGGTGTGGCTGGCATTTAAGAGAAGCAGGAACTGGAAATCCCACTCGGAGCTCGAGCTGCCTGCACTGCAGAGGAGTCTCTGCACTGCTCCCTCTGCCCCGGGCCTGCTGCCAGAAGAGGAGTGAGGGAAACCTCCACTGCCAGGCCAGCTTATTCCTTCACTTAAGCTTCTCCCTCCCTCTAAGGAGGTCTTGTAAGCCTCCAGGATCAGCCAGGTGATGCCAGAGTGCTCCTTACCAAGACATTTTTCAGCTTGATGTCCCTGTGCACCAGCCCCTGGCTGTGCAGGTACCGGATCCCTTCCACCACGTCCAAGGCAATCTGCAACCGTGTCTCCAGTTCCAGCCCAGCCTGAGGAACAAACACACACAACACACATTGCACTCCTGAAAGTGCAGCTCACCTTCCCTCACTCTTATTTACCAAACCCAGGCAATTCCAGCTTTGTCCTACAGACCAATATATAAAGATTTAGATGTGTTTTTTTTAACTTAGACAATCCCAGAACGGTTTGGGTGGAAAGGGAACTTAAAGATCATCCAGTTCTACCTCCCACCATAGGCAGGGATGCANACTTAAAGCTCATCCAGTTCCCCCCCCAGCATGGGCAGCTTCCACGAGCCCAGGCTGCTCCAAGCCCTGTCCAACCTGGCCTTGGGCACTCCCAGGGATGGGGCATGGATGTTTAAACTCTGTTTAACACACACAGCCCCAGGCTGTTGGTACCTTTAGCCCCGTGTAGAGGTCCCTGTGCAGCCGCTCCATGATCAGCAGCACAGCGATGCTGGAGCCTCCTCCATAGCCATAATCTATCACGGATCCATGGAGGTGCACGAGCCTCTCATGTGTCTGCAGGGACCTGGGGGAGGTTCAGCACAGAGAACTGGTCATTTTTATCCCCTTCAGCCCAGGCCAAGCCTCCCCTCCTAAAGAGAACATGCCCAGGAGCTGCAGCTTTAGCACAGCAATAAGGTCCTGGGCAGGAAAAATTCACAGTTCAGAGCACCACAAGAATATCCAGCTGTCTGAGCCAATTAAACTCAAAAAAAGCCCTATTAAAGGTTATAGTTCCAAAAAAAAACCTGTACTATTTCAGCTGTCTGTGCTGAAGCACCTGCCTGCAGCTGTTTACTGAAAACAAGCTGCTTTCTGCACTGCAGAGCCATCATCTTCCTTTGTGGATTCAGACAGGTTGGGAAGGGAGGGATGATTCAACACCAAGAATCAGGGGAGAAGAACTGTTTGCTATAATAGTCTATTAATTCTAATTTACTCCTGCAAAACAGAAGGAACTTGAAGAGCACAGACCCCAGGGAACCAGCTGGAGGCAGGGAGGAGGATGTTTGCCCAACCCTCTGTGCCTGTTACACCTGGCAGAGGTGTCCTGGCAAGGTCAGCAATGGCAGCTTGGCATTCCATGGGGTCAAGTCACTGACTCTAGAATAAAACTAGAGGGAACCAGGCCCTGCCTGTGCAATTCCAGTGCCTGCAGCACAACTGTCCAACCTGGCCTTGGCTGTGGTCTGGGGGACACGTGGGGATGGGGCACAGGCTGGACTCTGATCTTGGGAGGCTTTTTCCCAGCCTAAAATGACTATGACATTGAGGAGAAGGAGGAAAACCCTCGGAATACACACCTCATATAGTGAAACTCAAGTGCAAGGTCGTTCCAGTGCTTCTCATCTGGGGGAACAACAGATTTGAGGGCGCAGGGGAAGTGCCCCCCCCAGCTGTCACACAGGTACACCACTCCGTACTGCCCTCGGCCCAGCTCCCGGCCCAGCTTGGGTTTGCCTGCAAGGCACAACAGCCAGGCACACTCAGACACCACAGCACGTGGGGTCAGGCACTAAAACACACGCATTTCTCCTGCACATTCCCAGCCTGGCAGCCCAGAGCCTGTCACGGGGCTGGCAGCAGCACCCAGGGAACTGGGGATGTGCCAGTGGGAAGGGGAACACCCCTCTGTCCTCCCCACCCACGGGGCTGCCTCAGGAGGAGGGGGAGGGTAACAGAGAGTGCTCACCGTGCAGCAGCACATCCTGCAGGGATCTGCTCTCCAGGGACAGCCGGGCGAGCCGGGGAGCGTGGTCCTTCCGCACCTTCAGCCACAGGTCCTCCGTCCTCTCCAGCCTGCCAGAGTGGCCATCCTCCAGCTGCAGGAGACACCACACACACACTGTCACCCTGCTGCTGCTCTGGAGCCACACTGGAACAAGGCTGAGGGGCCCTGAATGCCCAGTTTAAAAAAATAAGAGCTCTCACCCCAGCTCTGCCACCTCTCCCCACAGAACGGCTGCATTCACTGCACCAGCTGCTCCTTCAGCTACTCCTGCAGTTCAGATTCCTCTCCCCAAATGGCACAGCCCAAAACAAACCCCGCTGAGCGGCTGCCCACGCTCACCTGGCGCAGAGAAGCTGCAAAGGCCTCGTGGGAGCTGTTGAGCCTGGTCCTGAACTGGCTGCAGATGCTCTTGGCCAGCTTGGAAGCGCTGAGGCTCTCGATGGCATCCTGGGCCACCTTCCTCTTCCAGTCGCTGGTGATGGCAGGGGGGCTGACCCACGTGATCCGCTGGATTATCTGGGAAAACGGGACACAAAGCTCAGGCACAGGCACAGAAAAACATCCAGGGACAGTGGATTTGCTCAGACACCTTGAAACGACACGGTCACCTGCACACAGATCTGGGCTACATAATTACCTTGGAGTAACTGCTAATTATTGACAGAGGGTGGGGAGGCACTGGCTCGGGTTGCCCAGAGAAGCTGTGGCTGCCCCTGATCCCTGGAAGTGCCCAAGGCCAGGCTGGATAAACTTGGAGCAGCCTGGGCCGGTGGAAGGTGTCCCTGCCCATGGCAGGGCGTGGCACTGGGTGGGCTTTAAGGTCCCTTTCCCACCCAAAGCATTCCAGGATTCCATGGTTCTAACCCAGAGGCACTGGTCCCAACACTCTTGTACATCCCAATAAGATGGTCTGGTTGGTCTGAGCAGCTGCTCAGTTCATTCCTACAACCCAACCATCCCTTCCCAACCGACCAGGAAGGGCTCCAACAGCCACCAGCTGGAAAACCACACGGCTGTGGTGCAGCTTCTGGGCTGAGGGAAGTGGCAGCAGCACGAGCAGGAGCCCAGGGAAACAGGGAGAGAGAGGCTCCCCAAGTGGCAAAATCGACAGGGAAGCTTCTTTTTTGCTGGGCAATCCCGGGGGGTTGGAATGCACCACTTCCCGTCATTCCCGGGTGATTCAACTGCCCTGCCCCACCCTCTGTTGGAGGCCACAGAAATCCAGGGGCTGCACAGCCAGGCTGGATCCCTCTGCCAGGATGAAGGTTTGTCTGCACTGCACCTCTCTGGGATAGAGTGGTGCTCCCCTCGCCCATCCAAGCAATCTCAGGAGGGAGAAGGCAATAAAGGTCAGCAGCAGCTCAGAGCAGGGATTTCACCACCATCAGTGGCTTCACAGACAGAAATTTAACATAAAAACCAGAGCAAATCTGGACTGCTCTGGGGGGAGAAGAGTGAATTGACCTAAATCAAGATACACTGCAAAACAAGCAAACAAAAACCCACAAGGAACCCGCAAACCCAAATAAACAACACTACTCCAAACAGTCACGAGTTTCAAAAGGCCCTTCAGGCCTTGGCTCAAGAAAACACTCAGGAGGTCTTTGCTTTACATTAAGTATTGGAATTATGGAATCTCAGACTGGTTTGGGTTGGGAGGGATCTTAAAGCCCATCTTGTACCACCCCCAGGGACACCTTCCACCAGCCCAGGTTGCTCCAAGCCCTCTCCAACCTGGCCTGGGACACTTCCAGGGATGGAAATCCACAGGAATAACCGCTGGAGGTGCCCATACCTGTTTGATCTGTTCCCACAGCATCCTGGTCACTGTTGAGCCAGAGTGGAAGGTGACTTCCACGTGATAAGCTGCATTTAGGATCTGGAAAGCAGGAAAAGATGTAAGTCCGGGAAACTTTGCAAGCCATAAACTTTGCTAGACCCCCTGAAAATGAAAATAGAACGGTGCTCTGTGGTATAACCCACGAATCACTTGGTTAATTCATTTACTGCATTGAGCTCAGAGGTGTTTTTAGGCTGTAATCTTGTTATTATATATAGATTTAGGAAAATTAAGTGTTAGGCCCTTAAGTGACTGTTCCCCAGTTTTAGCACCTCCCTTAATGACCCCAAACCCCACCCATTCCAGAGCTGTGTCCCTCTGATTTCCCTGGGCCTCTCCACCTCCCCCCACCCTCCCTGGCTCAGGAGAAAGCCAGTGATAAGAACTCTCTGAAGAGCCACCCCAGCCACGGGTACCTGTTTGAGATAATTGCTTGTGATGTGCACAGAACCGTCCTTGGGCTTCTCCAAGCTCCTCACGGGGTGTACTGACACCTCCCAGGACTCCTCCAGGCTCTTGAGGCACCTCTCCAGAGTCCCCACAAAGCTCTCCCTCAGATAGTCCACTGAGCTGATTAACTTGTTGGCAACTGCTTGGTTTAACCGGGAAATAATCAGTTCCTGGATCTGCTTAATGCAGCACTTGATGTCCTTGGAGCTGACGGGCTCCCCGTTCTCAGGGATGATGATATCTGCACACAGGAGAGGCAAGAGACGCCCTTGGTGGTCACAGGGTGGTAACAGCGACTCCTGAGAGCTGCTCTGAGCACCCAGAGCAGAAGCTTCTGCTCCAAAAGGCTTTTTTTTCCCCCCTCCCTCCACCTTCAGAGGTTCCTTCCTTTAGACAAAGCTGTGTTTCTGTCCAGTGCAGCCTAGGAAATTCTTCCAGGCACTGCTGGATGTTGGATGGCCAGAGGGAAGGGATGGAACAGCCACACCAGGTACAGGGCATTTTTTTCCTGGTGCTTTGGAAAGGTCCATCACCACCTGGTGTTTTCAAGCCAGCACCGAGCAATCCCTGCCCTGTAACCACTCCAAAATGCTCCTGTTCCTCCCAGGAGCTGCAAACCTCGTCCCTGGATTTTGGCCAGCGCCAGCCCAGCCTACTGAAAACAAAGGCAGGGATCGGCAGATGGCATCAGCTCCTCAAAACAACACCTCCCTTTCCTTCAGGGGAGCACTCCAAGTGCTGGAAGCCAACAAGATGCCCCAAGTGGTGTGTGTGTGTGTGTTGGGCAAATAAATGTACCCAAGGATTTCCTGCAGGTGGTTTATCTTGTGCTGCCCCTGAACACGCTCCTGGCATGAGCAGAACCCTGAGCTCAGGCACTGCAGGGCTCCAAGGCTGGGAAGGGTGGGACACGTGGAATACAGGAATTATGGCCAGTCCATGCAATAATTCCAGAATTAACTCACCATACAGTTAAGCACAGGCTTGTTTGCAGGGGTTTTCAGCATGCAAAGAGGCTCTGCAGCCACAGCTCCTCTGGGCAACCTGTGCCAGGGCCTCCCCACCCTCACAGGGAAGGGATTTCTTCCTCATATCCCATCTAACCCTGCCCTCTGCCAGTTTGAAGCCACTGCCCCTTGTCATCCTTTCTCCTCTTTGTCCCAGGAAATAACACTCCAGTTTGGAACCTGAAGCATCTCAAGACAAAAATGATGTGTCTGGAGCTTGGGCCTCTCTCAACCCTCAGGCAAGCCCTCCGTTCTCCAAAGCTGATTTCTAACCCAAAAGCCCCCGACTTGTTCCTGATTTTACTTTAGGCAGACAAATCTTTCCCCACCATCCCAGTGAAGTGCATTCCCTTGGAACAGAAGTGATTTTACAGCAAAACTCTGGCAAGCAGAGAAACAGAGCCGTGGAGCACCAACCCACGAACCTTCCCTGCGCTGCCTCTGCCAGACCACACTCCCACAGCCACGATTTGGGGGGCCTCTCGCCCTTCACAGCTTACACACCATCCCCTGGCCTTCCAGCTCGGAGCTGCTGCAGTTCTGCCACTGGAAGAGGTGGTGAGAAGTCTCACATTTCCCCAAAACACGCTCCATGCCAAGCCTTGGGAGCACAGTATGTTGTGTTGATTTTCTTTTTTTTTTCAAAAGAAGACTTTCCCTACCCAGAAGGATTTCGTTTTGGGAAGGGTCTAAACCCAAGTGTCTCATGCAAAACTCTCTCAAAGAGACTGAGCAGAAAGCCCCAACTGAACCTTCACTGCTGACACTGAAATGGTTTTTTTTTTCCTTTGGGCAGATTTATTCCCAAATCTCAACACAGCCACTGAGGCAACGTGGAGAGAGTTGTTCAGTTCTTCATGGAGCAGGGAATTAAAGAAGTGAAATACCTTAAACCCAGAGCAGTGCAGGAAGGTCTGGGGAGGAAAAGTCTGACTCAGAAGAAACCTGCTCAGGCCTCTCATTTAAGGGTGGTGCTTTTCACCCAACAGATACTACTGAAAAATCAAATCTTTGTGCTTATTTTGGTATATCCTGAATGTCTGAGCATTGTGAATCTTTGTGCATTTTGGATATT
>VXAW01002544.1:0-11682 GCA_013399735.1 Tyrannus savana | reverse complement strand
CTGAATCTTTGTGCATTTTGGATATTCTGAACACCTGAAGCTTTGTGCATTTTGCACATTCTGAACCTCTGTGTGTTTGGCACGTTCTGAACGTCTCCAAGTCTCTTGTCCAGACCACCATCCCCCCATCCCTTGCAGAAGGCAAATACCACTCTGCCCCCTCCTTTCAAGCCCCCAACCCTTCCATTCCCAGCAGAGCAGTCACCTTTGAACTCCATGCTGGCAGCGTCCTCCAGCAGCTCCTCCTTCATGTTGCCCAGCGTCTCCACGATCATGTCCTTCATCTCCTCCTGCTTGCGGTTGGCGATGCCCATGAGGGACTCGTAGAGCTCGTTCTCCTTCCTGCGGGTGTACTCCAGCCTCTTGGGGGTGATCTGCAGGTCCCTCTGCATGTCGAAGGCCTGGTTGATGAAGATGTTGAGGCAGCGGCAGTGCAGCTCGTTCAGGCTCGTGGCCGCCTCCACCAGGTGCTTCTGCAGCACCTGCCTGGAGAAGGTGCTCAGCAGCCGCAGCTTCTCCAGCTGCTCCACCAGCATGCTCTGGGCGTCCCCGCAGCTGCAGTGGTTGGAGCTCAGGTACTGCAGGTCCAGCAGCTGGCAGTGCAGGGAGGACAGCGAGGACTTCTCGCCGTCGGTTTTCCGGGGGGAGATCAGCTCGGCCCCGGCCTCGGGCACGCGGAAGAAGAAAATGGGCAGCGAGAACTTCTCCTTGATGGTTCTCAGCTCGGCCTGGTCCGAGGGGGACAGCTGGGCCTCGCTGATGGCGAAGGTCACCACGGGCAGCACCTGGTTCACAAACTCCCCCAGGGTGTCCTCCGCTGGCTGGAACCCCCGGCACGGCGCCACCACCACGTCCACCTCCTGAGGGCAAACACCGGCACGGCTGAGCGGGTCCTCGCACGCAGCAGCGCGGCACAACCCAAACCAGAACCACTCAAAACCCCTCAGGGAAGTCCTGGAGTCTCACCCACAGCATCACCCGCGAGGCTGATCCCACGGGGATGCACCCACTGACTCCAGAGCTCTTGTTTTGGACCAGGTGCCTTTGAGTTTTAGCCTGGCTGAGAATAAAACTTCCACCAAGTGTCCCAGGACCACAGAACAACTGGAATTCTTCAGCTTGTACCTGCCCCATTTTGCAGCAGCCTCCCCTGCTGATGTCTCCCAGACATCCATGCTGCCAGATTCCCATGAGTAGGAAGCACTACCCAAGCCACTACTGCCAAGAAAAAGGCAGCACAACAACCTGAGCTCCCAGCCAGGAGAACAGATGGCTGTGACAGGCTTGGTTGTGGCTTTCTTTAAATCCAACTCAAAGCTAAGAGATGGATTTTGTTTGAGTTGTTTTCTTATTGCACAGTTTTGCTGCTGTGACAGCATTTCTTACCAACCCTACTGCAAAGGGCCAGTTTGGAACCTGCTTCCTTCCCTTCCAAGGAAGATGGGAATCTCCTTTGGACGTGCAAGATCAGTGTTAGAATTCCATACATCACTACTAAAATAAGGAAAGAGAGGCTCTGGACTGAAGAGACAATTTCATGTACCATCTTTGGCTCACAACAGAGGGTGATAATTAACAATCCTTCAATCATTTTTCCTGACCACGTCTCCTGACCACCCTTAAGAGCTCTCAGGAAGCCACTCCTGCCCCCAGACCTGACTGGGGCACAGGAGCTGAGCAGAAGGGGATGTGCAGGGCTGCAACATCCCCCAGGAGCTGACTCACAGCAGCCACTGTAAACAAAGGAGGAAGCCAGAGCTGTCTCCAGGAGACGGGGAGAAAACCAACACACAGCACCCACCACCCCAGCCACGGGGCCTGCTGCTCCCACAGAACCCCTCAACCTTGGCCAGAGAGGAAATATTTCTTGCCCACCCTTTGTTTTGGTTGGTTTCCCCTTCCCCAAAACGTCCTAGAGATGTTTCAGCACCATCCCTGCAGCCCCACTTGAGGATTCCCGTGGGGAATACCTGTGACTCACCCTGGATTTCTACAGCTTTGCAGCTGCTCAGAAACACTCCTGACTGCTCCCAAGGAACCTCAGCCCTGTTCTCCTGCACTAAAAAGGGCCCTTATAAAACACCAGAGCTTCCCACTTGCCCACCTGAAGGTCAGGAGGGCAAACACTGGGAGTTAAAGCTCTGCCACTTGAAATGGGGTGCTGAGGTGCTGCAGACACCAGCACAGAGAACAGAAATGAAATTCAAGGGTCAAGCAGACCTGGACCTCCTCTAAGCCAAGTGGAGCCTCTGCTGAATGCACCCAGGGACCACTGAACTGTGCCAGTTTACTAAACCAAGAGATAATTCCTCCTTTCCAAAGCACTTTAAAGCATTTCTTTGCTCCATCCCCAGAGGGCCTTGTCCTACTTTTCCCAGGCTCGGGGCAGTTTAATCACTGTTTGCTCAGTTAACTGAGGGGCTGAAAACCAACCCAGTTTAGTCCCATCTTTACCCAAACTCCTCCTGTGACTGAAGGCCAGTCTTTTTCTGCACCCATTTGATATTTTGCCTCCCAAGAACAGCCTGTGACTCACTCAAGTCTGACAGTCACTGCATTTATTACACATGGGAGCTCATTTCATGCCTCCCTATTAATCTGAGGAACATTTATACCCCCAGATCCTACTTAGAATCTTTTTTTTTTGCTGTTGTTGTTTTACACACACTTCCCCCACCCAATTTTTCTGAAAACTTGCCAGTTTGTTCTGTTTCCATAGGGATCTGAGGCACCAGTAACAGAGAGAATCCCCTGCAAGAGAACTGATCTACACCACACTCTGCTGTCCTGCACAGAACTTGGATTTTAACCTCATTTTTGAGGGGGGAGAAAATTTCATTTTACCTTTGCTGGAAGGGCCAAAAAAAAAAAAAATCTCAGCCAACACAAAGCTTTTTTGTGTTAACACTACAAAACTGCATGCATTCCTTTAAAAATATCCCTCTATCTTCCTATAAACCGAAATATGTTTGGATACAGAGATTAAAAACACTCTCAGGCAGGAGATCAGAGCACATTCCTCCAGGTTTTAAGCAGGATGGCCATAAATTATCACCCAGCAGGTACTTAAGCACATCCTCTGCCACTTTTAAGAGCCAGGGATTCCTGTGCCCTGAATCACTGCTGCAGCACCTGAGGAAACACAGCAAACCCACATCAACCCAGCTCTCCTTCTCCATTCATTTCCCAGCTCTGCCACAGCAGATGAACCTTTTTCTGTCCCTACAAACCTTCCTTAAAGCTTCACAGCCCGAGATTCCAAGTCCCACAAAACAGGAGAACAGCAGGGAAAAAAAAAAAAGGGAACTTTTTAAGCCCATCCAGAGCGAAAGCACCCCTTGAGAGGAGCCCATTTCAGCTCCCTGGGCACAACTGATAAAGATTTAGGGAAAGAGCCAACTGTTTGCTCCCACTGTAAATCTAATAATCTGTCTGGCTAAATGGATTATTCCCCATGACCCACATGAATTCCTGTGCACAGAGATCCCCAAGGAATAGAGCAGCTTTGCCAAAGGTTTTTTTTTGGTTTGTTTTTTTTTTTTTCCAAGCCCTGATATTTGATGTTTAAAAATAACCAAGTTCACCTACCCAGTAGCACAAGGTTCTCACAGCAGCAGCCATTCCATGTAAATGAAAGGTTTGGCTCCTTCCTCCCTCCCCTTCTCCTGTGAGGCAGGTTTGGCTTAAGACACAGAAAATCAAGGATGGTGCCATCCTGGGTATCAGGTTGGAGAAAAACCCCTCAGGGTGCTCCAGTGGCAGTTTGATATTAAAACCAGGAATATTCCACACTTGTTTTGATTTACTTCCAAATAAAAAAAGTGGTTTGGTTTATTTGGATATTGTTAACTTACAAATAATTTAGTCTTTCTTTACTGGAATAGTGTTTAATGTTCAAAAATAACAAAGTGGTTTTAAATATCTAAAAGGGGAGGTTATGAAATACAAAAAAAAAAAAAAAAAACCACAGATGAAAATGTGGGGATTTCAGGAACAGATGGGGTAAAATTCAGATTGCTTTCCCTCTCCCTCTGTCCAAAAATGTGCTGAGCTCCTCCAAGTTCTTTGGGCAAACCTAAACCCTTAAGATCAGTGCTGGATATCCTGTTAACATCCTGGATGTAACCGTAATTAGAGTCAGAGTTTTGTTCCACAAGAAAAGAAGAAGCAGAAGTTCCTTCAGAGCTGTTCTGCAGACATGAGATTTTCTGGACAGTGTCCAGGAACCTCCTCCATTGTGGCTGTGGATGGAAATTCCACTGGTTACAGAAGCCCTGTCCATGACAGGCAGGTATTTACTCAAACTTCACTGCCTGGCCTACACTGAGCAGGGCTGGAGAACTCACATTAGTTGGAAAAGGGGCATAAAACAGGTCTCAGTAGGAGCCAAACTCTGGGATTTACCAGGAATTTACCAGGGAGCTGTCCCCCAGCCCCATCACCTGGACAATTAATCAGGATCTCCTATCAGCCTTTAAAAAAAAAAAATTTTTTTGTTTGTCCTTCAGGCCCTTCAATGCACATCAGGAATCCTTTGAATCCATCTGAGGCTGATTCACCCTCCCTTCTCCTTCCACTGGAAGAGTTTTTTTATTCCACCAACCCTTTTCAATTTAATCTGAGTAGCTGTTTTCATCTCAATGTCCTAAATATCCCCCAAGGCAGACAGAGGGATCTTTGTGGCTCCCAGGAGAAGCTGAGGGAGGGCTGCAGAGCTGGCCCAGGGAACAACCTAAGCAAGGCACAGACAGGGACAGCTCCAGAGCCTTTTCTGCCCAGCAAGGCAGGAGTTTGGAGGCAGAAGACCCAGAACAGGCATTTCCTCTGCAGCACCAGCAGCTCTTTGGGGGAAGGAGGGGAGGCCTCACACAAAAACGCGGCTCTTCTGGCCTTGCAAAATCACTGCAACAGCACTGAGCTCCTTGGGACAGGCTGAAACTCAGCCACAGACTGGGGCTGGAACATGGATTTCCAACTGGGTCTTCATTTGCTGCTTAATTACCATCATGTCTCAATTCTTACACACTGAAGAAAACCCCCTGTTATTTTATTGTTTAGTTCAGAAGTTCATGCTCTTACTCGTGTGACAACAGATCATATTCTTTGCTCTGAAATGATTTATGCTTTAAAATTAATCATCTATTCCAGACATTCAACATCAAGGCCAGGTTGGACAGGGCTTGGATCGACCTGGGATAGTGGGAGGTGTCCCTGCCCATGGCAGGGGGTGGGACTGGATGAGCTTTGAGGTCCCTCCCAACCCAAACCATTCCATGATTTTAGGATTCTGCCAACCACAACGCTCCAGCATTATTGCACTGCTCTAACAAAGGCTCAACACATCACATTAAATGCAATGAAAAGCTGTGAGACACAACCCTTAGAGATGTTTGTAAGCTCCAAACCACAACACTGCCCAACAGGAACATAAACAGACAAGAGAAAGGAAAGTCACAAAGCAAGACCCGACCGGTGTTAGACCCAGCACTGGGATCAACTCCCACCTTCTTGCTCTCAGCACCTGCAGCTTCCAGGGACAGCACAGAGATGCAAAAAGCCTGTCCTCTCCCAAAGGGTGGAATTAAGAGGCTTTTTGCTGATAATAAGCTCTTCAGGGCAGAGATGGAGTCCATAGCCTTGTATGACAGCTGCTGGCTGCCACAAGACAGCAGAGCCAACTCTGAAGGACTTGGGGACTGAGGCAAATTTTAGGAGACACTTGGAGTTCTAAGCTTGGATGGAAACACGAGACAGGAATGATAATGCCAAAAGTTGGACTTGATCTCAGAGATCTTTTCCAACCTAATGGATTCTGTGACTCAACACTGAACCAAAGGCACATCAGCACAGACACTGATGTCCAGTTACAACCCCAACACCAGCCTCCAGCTTCTCTTCAATTAACAGGACCCTTCTACCTGAGAGGTGGCCTCATTTGCTCCATCAGGGACTGCAAGAGTGGATTTCCCCCCCGGGGAAGGGGGCAGGGTCAGCACCCCCTGCCTACCTTGAGCAGCGAGTAGGGCAGCGTGACCTCCAGCTCGGCGATGCGCTGGGCAGGGTCCTCGGGGTCGCCCTGGATCTCCAGGTCCTCCTCGGGGATGGTGTCCCAGTGGCCCCTGTGAGCTGCCAGCACGTGCACCAGCTCGTACTGCTGGGGCAGGGCCAGGCTCACGCGGGTGCGGCTGCCGTGCGTGAAGCGGACGCGCCGCCTCTTGCACCTCTCCTCGTTGCTGATCTTGGTGGTGGGGAGCAGCTTCTCCCCCAGCAGGATGTTGAGCAGCTGGCACTTGGCACTGCAGTTCTGGCCCAGGATCAGCAGGCAGGGGTGCCAGCTCACGGAGCGCTGCAGGTGCTCCTCCTCGTGCCGGGGGAAGGAGATGAAGCTCTGCCCTGGAAGAGGGGACGGGCTCAGTTAGGAGGGGTTGGAGGGACAAGCTCAGGCACTGCTGCCCCACAGCCCACCCAGGAACCCACAGAGCACCAGGGATCCGTGCCAGTGACTCAGCATTCCTGCTGCACCACCAGCAGGTTCGTTCCCACAAAGCCACTGGAGCAGTTTGCCACTCTTCTTCTCCCCAGCAAGTGGCACAGGGTGGGATTTTGGGGACCTGGATTAGCCCTGTGGGTCCCTTCCGACTCAGGGTATTCCACAATGATATTCCACTGGAAAGAGTCCACACTGAGCTCTTCAGCAGGTTAGAGGGGGACTCATGGAAGGCCAAAAAAGTCAAGATGAAACAGTTATCAAGGTCAAAACAATCAAAGGTTCAATCCTGCCTGGGGCTGGAACAGTGTCTGCCCTGGATCAGGAGCTCCAGCAGGCCCAGTGGGTCACTAAGGCCAACTCTGCCCAAGTTTTTATGGCTTGGCTGTACAGAACATTCCTGTCCCATATCAGAAATAAATTCAGTCAGCTCTGAATCAGTGACAGTTCCACCCACACTTCAAAACATCAGACACTTCACATCTACCAAATCCCAGGAGCGCCACTGCACAAGCCTGCTGACCAAAATCTAGGAATACTGACATTAAAGCAGCAAACCCTCCGTTCTGGCCTCAGGGAAAGGCATTCCTGCAAAACTGCCTCTGTACATCAGACAGGACCGAGGTTGCTGAGGCACAGGAGGAGCAGGAACAGCCTCTGCCAGCAGTTCCCTACAACCAAGAGCCACAGCACCTCCAAAAGTGCCCCACTTGCAGCAGCTGGGGAGGGAAGACACTCTGCTAAGAGCCAGAAGGTTCTGGAGCAGCCCAAAACACAGCAACAGCTTCACCCCCTGGAGGCACTGCCAGCAAACTCCTTTCCCAACCTGCCCAGCTGAACCAAACAGGCACAGTTGGACAGATTGGGGTTTTAAGAGCAGCACTTAAGCTGCAAAAGGAAATTACTCAACATCTGTATCTCCTCCAGAGCAGGACTCCCTGTAATCACCCTCCTTACTCATCTGCCAGCTGAAACCCCGGCTGCAGCATCACAGGCTAAGAATTCCAAGCTCAGAGGGATGGAACAACTCCCTGCAGTAATTCAGGATGGAAGGTGGGTTTAGCTTCTCTGTTCTCTCACAAAACCCAAACAGAGCTTTGCCCACACTCAGCCTTGAGCAGCTCTGTGACCCCCAATGCCATGGAATCACTCTGGTAGAACAAAAAAGGTGGACAAACAAACCAACCCCTCGTGTGCTGCACTCCAGGAACACACAACAGCTGCTGCTGCAGCACAGCCGGGGCTGGGTCGTGCTCCAGACCTGGGGGCACCAGGAATGAAATGGCAAATGGAGACACCAGACCCCAAAACCCGCCAGGTTTTAAACCTGACACCAATTTCAAACCACCACGACTGCCCTGACAGGGGGGGCAAACTGGCAAGAGCAGCAGTTTAAAGAGAGAATTCCCTCCAACACAGCAACTGGGGTTTGACAGGGAAGGTCCTGTTTCACCAGGGCTATTAAAATTCTTCTAATGAGTCATGTTCTGGCAGCCAAAATTGTTTCAGCATCTCCAAGCCCCAAGAAAACAAGATACTCCCATGTACCAAGATACTCCTGGACACTACAAACTAAATTAAAGAGAGCACACCACACATTCTGGTCCTTACTGACACCACTCTACTCCTCTGGTTTAATTAAAATCCAGTTTGGAGCAGCACCACGTGTAGTTCTTTGTGTCTTACACCAGTTTAAGGCTTCTTCAACATCTTGCCCAAAATCTGCTTTTCCTTCAAATCTTCCATCTGAAAATAGACTGCTGGAGGAGTTTTCCCACCCCAACACTAAGGTGGCTCAGCAAACCCCTCTCCTGCACCTCTGCCCCCACAAAACCCTGACTGCTGACCCCCAAAAAGCCGAGTTTGGGAAAGGCTAAGAGAGAAATCACTCCTTGAAGTGGGACTGGCTCTTCTAACTGTTCCTTAAACAAGCCTTTCAAGATCCACGGCCTGGCAGAGCAGCCACATCAAGTGACCAAAGGGCCAGAGCTGCCCAGGAGCTCACACAAAGATAAGGATCTGCAAAAACCCACAAGTAGCACATTTCAGCCTTCATCTGCAGGATAAAGAATTTCTTTGATCTGGTAACATTCATTGAACCTTCTGCTGCAATCCAGACTCTCACCCTTCAGCTACCAGGCATGAAAAAAAAGCAATTCAGGAAGGGCTGCAGAGGCAGAGCCTTCCCTGCAGAGGCTTTGGAAGAGCAGAGAGCAGGCAGAGCTCCCCCTCCCCACTCCAGGCAGGCTTTGTGGGTACTGATGATGGAAAATGATTGAAACGCAGCAGCCTCACTGAAATTATTGAGGATATATGAATGGAATCACAGACTGGTTTGGGTGGGAAGGGACCCTAAAGATGACATCCCACCCCCTGCCATGGGCAGGGACACCTTCCACTAGCCCAGGCTGCTTTAGCAGCAAGGGACAGGCCATGGCAGAGGCTTTAACTCCGTGTTTGTCCATCACTGGGTGTTGTTTCCCACACAAAGGAGGTCCAGAGCCTGCAGGGATACCCCTGAGCAGCTCCTGTTCGTGACAGGACTCCTGCCAAGGGCTGGAGCTGGTGCTGCATCCTGGATCCATGAAGTGCAATCACTGGCAGACATGTGATGAACACTTCAAAACACTTCCAGGGCTCGGGGGAGTCGTGGAGCGCGTGGATCCCGTGGGATGAAAGGAGGCCTGTCCAAGAACAAGGACGTCTCTCACCAGGGCTCAGCTCAAAACTCAGCCAAACACTTGGCAGGAGAGGCTGAGGTTGGATTTATGGAATCCATAGAAGCCCCAAAGCGTTGACTCATCCCTTTTCCAGGGATCCTCTGCCAGCATCACTTGTGTTTCTGTTCCATGTTCAACGCTGCATGAGGACAACCTAAGTATGGCCAGACCTTCTCACTGCGAAACACTGAGGGTTTGCAGAGAAATCCTCCCATTTCTGTGCTGCTGGTCGTGACCTGCAGGAGGTTTTGGCCACCACAAGACTCATGATTAGCACAGTTCCATCAACTGAGGTGCCCAAGGCCAGGTTGGAGCCACCTGGGACAGTGGGAGGTGTCCCTGCCCACAGCAGGGGGTGGGATGGGATGAGCTTTAATCCCAAACCATTTGGGATTCCACGATTCCCCGGTGATCTCCCAATTATTGCAAGCACAGAACAAAGAAAACAACCCCAATTAGCAGAAAGCAGCGCTGAGGGAGTTTTTTTCTTGGTATCTTTACATATTTTAGGAAAACCTGCTGCCAAATCCCCAATCCAGGGTTTGCTTTTGCAGAAAACACACCATTTACAAGCACCAAGAGCCAAAAGCTGCAGGGATGGTCCCAGCACTCGAACAAATCACTCTTAAGACGCCAATTCACGGCAAGGCAGCCCCAGAGAACAGACAGGATTCTGCTGGCTCCTTCAGAAAGGCAGACAGAGCAAACCAGACTTGCCTTTCCCTCATAACCAGTAGCTGGGAGGCGAATTATTCCTTCCCTCGGTGGAGTTCCCCTCTCCCACCGTGAGGAGCGAGCTCTGCTGCTGCCCCCACGCTTTGGTCGGTGCCAGTCACTTGCTGATGGATTTGGCTGTCACCCTCCTGGGGGGGATGGGAAAGGATTGATTTGTCCCCAAAGTGCCAGCCCAGGCTGCCCCAGCTCACCCCAGGGGCCACTCCTGAGCAGCTTCTCAGCCCTGGCTGTGGGCAGAGTAAGCCAGGCTGGGCTTTGGCTGTCGATCCAGAGGGCACCACTTCCCTTTCCAGGCTGTTCCACGGGTTTTTCAGGTGCCTCAAAAGCAAACCCTTCGCTTTGTTTTGTTTCCAAGACATCTGCATTTACTTTCACAGTTTATTTTCCACTCCAGCCCTGGGCAGTAGCAGGGGTCCACTCCACTCCCCAGTTCCCCCTGTGTTCCACAAAAAGGCTGCAGAACAATTTGGTCCGAATTCCTCTCACTTTGATACCACCTGAAGGGCAAAAAGTGGTTCTGAAATCAGTCAGAAGTGTGCTCTTTAAACCCTTTCCCCCTGTGTTCACTCCCCATGTTACACAGGGGAAAAAAAAAAAACTTCATTACCAGCCACTACAATTCAGAGAACACCAGGAATGTAAAACACAATTAAAACTGTACAGAAACAAGGAGCTCTTGTTGTTATAAATATAATTATTATTAATATAATAAAGATTCTCCAACAACCACCTGGGGGTTATTCAGGCACAAAGTTAATAAGCAGTGCCAAAGCTCTGGGTTTTGGGCAAAGGCTTGTGACTTCCCAGAGCTTAAAAAAAAATAATAATCATTAATTCACAGTTATTTTATAGTTGTGTCCATTAATTTACCGAGTCCTGCTCGTCATCCTCTCCCCTTTCCCACGCTCCCCTCAACTCCCACCACAACCTCCCACCCTCTAAGCCAGAGCAGGTTTATTCACTTGATCACCAGTTTGAAAATAAAACTTAAAGCCACAGTTTGCAGAGCCAGACAACCTCTGCAGCCTGAAATCCCGAGCCAGGAGCCCACACTGTCAGCACTGTCAGCACTACCAAGCCCTGATGCAGGGCCAGTAAAGTCACACCGGGTCAAAGCAGGGATTTGAATAAAAAAAAAAAAGGTTGTGAGCGCTCTGGGTTAGAAACAACAGGCAGGAAATCTGTTGGAATCTGTACCTATGTCAGGAATATTGAATTAGTGATGCCCCCCAGATGGGGAAAGTGAACTCCCAACCAGCCAGACCCAACCCAGGGTGGTTGTTTTTGTTGTTTTTTGGGTTTTTTTTTAATAGACAGGAGATCCCAACACTTCCATTTCCAAACCACAACCGTGAGGGTGAGACGAGCAGGGACAAGTGGCCAACAGAGATGACTCACGAAGCCGTTTGGAAATGAATGAAGAAGATCTTTATAAGAGGTTTCACGTCACGCCAAAGTCCCCCCCCCTCTCACAAGACAGTCTTATGGAAAGACGGAGCCCTGCACGTGGCAGGAGAGCTCCCACCCGCAGCTCTGTTTGTCAACAGCAGCACAAACGCCCCGGGAGCTGCTGAAGAGACCCCACTGTTCCCACGGGACCCCCGGGGGGAAAAACACACCCACCCCCGGGGAACAGCGAGCCCTCATCCCACCCGCCCCCTCCTCCTGACAGCCCGGCAAGGGGGAGCCGAAAAACCGGGAGAGGGAAGAAGGGAATAATATCCTGAGCTGGAAGGGACC
>VXAW01002541.1:42179-71735 GCA_013399735.1 Tyrannus savana | reverse complement strand
CCTGGCGCTCTTCGGCAACTGCCTGGTGCTCTACGTGGTGACCCGCAGCAAAGCCATGAGGACCGTCACTAACATCTTCATCTGCTCCCTGGNGGGTGGCGGGGCGGGCCATGAGGGGGCAGCGCTTGTGGCAGCGGGGCCGCCGAGACCACGGTTCCCGCCGNCTGCCTGGTGCTCTACGTGGTGACCCGCAGCAAAGCCATGAGGACCGTCACTAACATCTTCATCTGCTCCCTGGCGCTCAGCGACCTCCTCATCGCTTTCTTCTGCGTCCCCTTCACCATGCTGCAGAACATCTCCTCCAACTGGCTCGGCGGTGGGTGCCGGGGTCGGGGCGGNTGTGAGGGACCCCTTCTCCTTCCCTGCTTCCGTGAGGGACCCACTTCTTCCCGCCGACTGTGAGGGACTCCTCCTTCCCGCCGTCTGTGAGGGATCCCGTCTGACTCCCGCTCCCCTGTGAAGGATCCCTTCTCCTTCCCTTCCTCACAGTATGGTAAACGCAGCGCGCTTTCCTTCTTGTATTCCTTAAAAGTTGCAGTGTGTGTTTGGCAAACGGTTCGTTTTGTGGTGCTGACGAGGAAGTCTTCCTATACTGTCTCTTTTTTACTTTTCTAAGTAATGAAATCTGCCTGGCAAGTGAAATATCAGTCTTTATTAAGCTTAAGTTCCTCAGCTCGGAGACAGACCTCCATAACCTTTTCTGAGGAAAAAGAATGTCCTTGGAGAAAGAGGGAAATGACAGAACATGCAGAGCTTGTGTTGAAATAATTACTTTTATTTTTTTTTTTCCTTCTTATTTTTTGAGAACCGTATTGTATTCCTGTTGATGTGAAGGACCTTTGGGCAAGGCTTCCCTGATGCCCAGAAAGGGTGTTTGGTGGTTTTTTTTTTCTCTTCTATGCATCCTATTTCCAAAGTAGTAAAGAACAGACAAAGGTGCAGTAGGACTGCACACTGTGTTTATCTTCCTTTTCTTGTTCTTAAAAGAACGTTGGACAATTGTAACTGGAAAAATAAAAGGGATGGTTTTGCAGCGAGTAGCAAACAACATCATGCACAACTGCAAACTGAAATATTTTTCAGAATCTTTTAACATGAGCAGAAAAGATGTTGATGAAGTGATACATTTACGGTTCAATTTCCAAGGCTTCCTGTGCTCCTGTTGTTGGGAGACAGTGAAGGTTACCTTCAGAACATGGAGATTTACTTCCAGTACCTCCCACAGACTAGAATTGGGAGTGGAGCCTGTAAAAGCACACTGATACCTATCCCAGTGAGAAATGGGTTTTATTGTTGTCTGAAAAACAGGATCTTTCTGGGAGAAACGATGAATACAACACTCCTGGGGCTACTGCTAGTAAGGATAACTGTTCTGTTTTCCTATGAACTTCTTTGGAGGAGGTAAACTTTGTTTTAAGACAGTACAGATGTTGAGCCCCAAAAGAAATTAGGATGTGTAAATAAAAATTGTGGGATAAACTGACAGCTATACTGCTGTGCCTTACTTTTGACTATTGTGGTTCCAGTTCTCCTTCCTCCCAGAGGAACACAACAGTAATCACTGGTGACATCCAGTGATCTCACATAAAGGGGAGAAGGAGGCTGAATTAAGTAGCTTTCCCTAAAGATAAGAAGTGTGATTCTTCTCTCTCTCAAGGAAGGCTCAGGTCTGTCAGCTTGACCACACATCTGACCAGAATCAACTGAAGCTGGGTGGGATAAAGCCTCCATGCGGGGTGAATTACAGCAGGTTAGAGCGCAGGCAGGTGGAACAGTATTGAGAAAACAGATGGGTTTACATTCCCCTTCTCTTCCTCAGGATGCTTAACGAAACTCTAGCAGTAGTAAGTGTAAAAGGTGTGTAGCATAGTTGCAACAAATAGCTTAAAATCCATTGTTCTGTGGGGTTTACTGTACTTTTGCCTCCCCTCTTTGCTGTGCTAGAGCATCTTCAGTCCAAGTGAATCCATAGGTCCCTTTGACACTGAGAACAGCCTTTGTGGTCCTGGTAGATGAACACAGTATGGGGAGGACATAAATAAGTAAAATCACTGACAGGTGTTAATCTCTCGCTGTTGGGGGCAGGGGGTGTGATGTAAAAATGAGACGTGAACTGATGGTATCCCAAGGGTATCTGATTCCAAGTCTTACACTGTGAAGCGTGACTGGTGATTAGAGTTACACTGCAAATCAGAGCCTGCCAGTCCTGGAGGAGTCTTTTCCTTGCTAGCTTTACTGGTTTAACTTTCCTTCTGCCTTTCATTTTGTAGTCTGAAAAATCTTACTCTCATCCACCTTAATGCAGCACTGCTGAGTAGTGCAAGCTCCAACTCAGTTATAAAATAAGGGGATTTGACTTGTAATATATCCCTGCTGAAAAAAGTGGTGCATCCTGAGACACTTGATGCTAGAAACATATTTGGGATTCTGAGCAGTCAGTCACTTTATATCTTGATTTATTTGCACCCTAACTTCACCTACAGTTCAAAAATTGAGTGTGTGCCTCAGTGTGCCTGGTTATTGTGCAGCATTAAAACACAGGCCCTTTAGCTCTATATAGGCAGCAAACTGGAAGCAGCACCATATTGACTAAAATCAGGTGAATTGACCTTAGTTTTGATTCTCTGATCTCTTAATAATCTCTGTAGCTGTGGGAGACTGTAATAGTGGCAGTACACGATTTAATTTCCTAACCTGGCAGCTAAAATGGCTGTAATTTCTAGGAGAACTTTAAATTAAAATCCTGCCAGCTAATCTCTCTGTAGTGTGGAAGAAAATGAAAATTGTGGCTTTGGCATAAATGGTCACTGGGATCATATTTATGGGTAAGAGAGGTAAAATGGGAACTCGAGAGCAAAAGGATGCTTTCAGCAATAGTATGTCTCGGTGCAAACTGAAGCAGTTGAGGATTTACCTTTATATGATCGTGGGTGGAAGGCAGCAGTAGCGGTCTCGTCACATTGGTGGCAGCCCTGTCAAAGATGAATTTGGGCTTTTGTCTCTGGGTCAAGTATGATGAGAGTTGCTTTATTTTCTGACACTGCTTAGTTATCTGAGTAGTATTGCTGTCTTTACAGAACTGCCTGGGGAGACTGGAGGGTCACTTGAGTGTTGTGTAATAGCACGGCCCTGGCAGAAGACAAGGGCAGAACTTGAGGTTATAGTACAGCTGGTGCTATGCTCCATCTTTCTTGTGGGTTTTGTGTCTTATCAAGTAGAACATGCATTCTCAAGACAGGTGTCAGAGGGTGACTTTGCCTGTCTCCTGGGGAGCGGTGAGTCATCTGAGGCACTCCTGAACACACAGCAATTGATATGCCTTCGTGTATCTTGTCTGGCCTCTGGCTGCCACTCAAGAGGGGCGGATATTCTGTAGGTATCTGTCATATCTGGTGCTCCTTGAGATGACAGTTCACTCTTCTCTAGAGACTTGGTTGAAAAATAAGTGGCATCTTTTACCCAGTGCAGTCTTTAAGGTACTTTCTGCTCTGTGCCAAATGTCTTGTGTCAAGCAATGTGTTACCTTGCTTACAACTTCCCTGTGTTATAACATGTAAACATTCCTTTCTGAGGGGTAAAAGCTGCATCTTAGCAATGGAAATCACTGGGCCTTTTGTATCTGATGTTCTGGGATACCTCAGTATTTTTCAGTGAAGAAACTTCTTCACTGTTTTCTGGAGTGTTCTTTGATACAATAATACCCCTCATTTGCCTTCTGCACTGCAAGAGGTTGTGCCTTGTGATTGATCTGCTTCTGTTCAGAGCAGGGTGATTTCTGTAGTTCTGTCTGTGTTGGTGAAACTTACCTTGTCCTTCTTTCTCCATGTCCTGATATCATGTGTTACGGGGTACTTGTTAAGAGTAGAGGCAGGAGTAAAATTCTGTATGAAGGTGGTTTGAGAAAGGGTTATACAGTGAATGTGAATGCCTCAGTAAAGGAAATAGCAGGCTTAGGTTTTTTATATATACAATATACTGGCAGGGTGTTTGGTTAAAAGCAAAAGAATGCTGATAAAAGGAAACTTGCATATTGAGCATAGGGAATTTCTTCCTGCAGGTTGTGCAGATCAGTAATTAGCATAAATATGAAACACACTGCTGTGAAATATTTACAGTTGCATTAATCAGGTGAAGAAATAGAGCAAGTTTTAGGGTGCAGATAGATTGATTAGTGTTTTATATGGGGTGGTTATTTGGTCCTGTTTCTTGGTAGAAATAAATGGCATTCTCTGCCTTGCATCAAGTGAATCAGGGGTGTGTTTACCACGTCCTGCTTTGCTCCCTGTGAGTGAGTCTGTCTCGAGATCTGGATCTTAAACTCTGTCAAAAAACCCACACTTGTTCTACTTGTTGTCCGTACTACTTTTATCAGAGAATGGTTTCAGGCTCTTGCCCGTGTTACCCTAATAAAAGAAAAACTGATCTTTTAAATGGGTGTTGAAATGGATAAATCACAGTTACAGGCACAACATCCTATAATGAAGGCTGGAAGCATCGTTTAAGGGAGTAACATTTATATAAATGTTTCAGTCTTCTGAATGTGTTATCATTGGGGAAAACTAATCATTGCCTGAATAATCTATGCAAGTTTTAGCAGTGCCATGAGGAATACTTTTGGGAACCTCTCAGATTCTTGAAGGAGTAAAGCAATTAGTTATTTCCTTTCCCAGTGTTCTGCTGCAAATCATTTCCTTTCCCAGTTGGAAATGGTCAGTATTAAATGCTGCAGTGCTGTCTTGACTGACAGTCTGTTGAAAGTGTTTGCTTACCTGGTAGAAACTTAAACATTTTGATACATATATAAGGTATTAGTTGAAGTATTATTATTATTGTTATTTAAATTATTCAGAAAAGTCAACACTTTTCTATACTGCCTCCAGTGCAGAAATAAACACAGTTGCAGTGTATTAAGCATTTTGGGATGATCTCAGTACCTCTTTAGCCATTTGTGCTTAAATTAGGCAATAGGAAAACTTAAAATAATCCTCACTGAAACTCGCTCAAGTGGACTTTTGTTCTTTATGTTTGTATATTATTCTACCACAAATTGTCCTCTTTAGGTAGGATCTGAAATTATGTTTTGAAGAATGAGTTGTTGTTGTCCAAATAAATAGCAAATAAATAGCAAAGTAGTTCAAGTGCCTTTATCAGGCAGATAGGAAAGCAAACCCATTTTTATTTTCAGATTGGTTGGGAGATACAGAACTTCATTTTATTCTTAATCCAAGGTTGATTTATTGTAGATGAGTGTATCATGACAAGGGCACAGTACCCGATACAAATAACTGCAATATGTAGCAGTCATGTTAGTGCATGGAAAAAAGACTTGAATAATATCTGTTCAACCATATCATCTCCAAGCACTGTTCTCAACAGCTACATTTTTACCAGCTTGGTTAGAAAAAAGGTGTTAGCCAGCATATTCCTTTAAAGTCTTCTGTTACTCTGTGTTAAAACCAGAAACATGTGAAATGTGTGAAAACCAGCTTGATGTGTTTTTAACAGGTGTCTTTGACACGCCATTCTTATAGTTACCTTATTTAATAATAAACTTCCTTTTCCATGTGTACAAAAGCTGACAATGTCTGTAGTTTGAAAACTAGTATTAAAAGAGTTGGAGGAAACCTTTAGTAATTATCTAAGCAGTTTGGAATGACTGGTGTATATTTATAAATAAACATTTTAAAATAAAATTATGAGAGCTTTGATAGCTAAGAGGAGTTATATTTCAGCCAGATGTGTCTACTGAAAAGCATCCTTTTGTTTCCCATTTCTGGAAGTGCTAATGTCACTCCTTGTGCAGCTCAGTCGGGTCAATCTGCAGGTGATATGTAGACTTTTCCTTTTGTTACCTTTTTAACAGTTACTTTTATATATGTAAAAGTGTATATATATGTATGTATATATATTGAAATAGGGTTTTTTGCAGCCTTTCCTCCTGGGAGTTCAGCTAAAGGCATAGTGGTGGTCTGTGCTCTTTGACAGTGGAGTTACTGGGAAGAAAATGAGAGGACACCTGTAAAAGGCTGTGAAAATCTGGGAGTTTGGGGAGTTACTGCCTTCTGAACTCAGGTGTTCCCTTTGTTCCTTAAATAGTTGGGCACAAGCTGGAAACTTCACCAGACTGATATTACTTCAGTGAAAGTCACTGTCTTGTATTGTTACTTCAGTAAAGTAATAGGGGAATTCTTCTTTGCTTCCTAGGAATACCTGGGAATGCTGGGACTGCAGTGCATCACAGGGAAGTCCTTATAATGCACTATAGTTCAAGTGGACTTGGAATTTGGACATTTGGACAGTGTCATTACCATAATGTGTTAATCAGGGAAGAGGGAGAACAGGAAGATGATGAAGAGATGGAATTTTTCCTCTTATGTTATGCCTCTTAGAGGACTCCTCTGTATATCTCACTTGGCAGGATGATGCATTAAGTGCCAAAGTGTGCAAATAGAGCGATATTTAAAAGAGCATAGGGAATATATTTGCAACAGCAGAAAAGGTAAACTTTTAAAGCTTCATAGAACTGGTGAGTCATCTGCCAAGATAAAAAAATAACGAATATCCCTGTAACTCGGCATGTTTGAAAACAGATGATGGAAGGTGTGGTCAAAAGTCAAATGGGAGTAAATGTCCAGCTGCTACAGAGCCAGTGAATATGTCCTTAGAACTCTTGGTTTTAGCAGGTGTAGTGTGTCCAACCAAGAGTGACTGATGAATAGCTTAAATATGTGACTTAGCAGTTTGGATGTTAAAATAAACCTGAGAATCTTAGTCTGCTCTTTCCAGCCATGGAGTTCAGTACCAACAGCTGTTTCCTGAAGTGCGCCAGTTGCATACCTGACTTTCTGATCATTGCAGGGGCCTTCGCGTGCAAGATGGTACCGTTTGTTCAGTCCACTGCCATTGTCACTGAGATCCTTACAATGACCTGCATTGCTGTGGAAAGACACCAGGGGATTGTGCATCCACTCAAAATGAAGTGGCAGTACACCAATAAAAGAGCTTTCACGATGCTTGGTAAGAGTTTAAGCATCTCCAGTAATTTTGTATGTAGAGAAATATTCTTCAGTGTGCAGGGCATGACAGAATGCACTCCTAGGACCAGTTAATAAGTTGTGACGTTTATAAAATTGCTCAAGGATAGTGCTTACATATATAGCAATAACAAGCCAAAACCCTCACAACAGACTTAGCACCTGTAATCAAAAATGTCCTTAACAAAGACTGATAAACCTTTAGCAGCCTTTTCTAAAGTTTCAAAATGTGTAAGCACTGCTAAAGCAATGTCACAGCTAAATGGCCCTCCTGTTGCCACGCAGAGAACTTACACAGTTGCTGCTCAAGCAAATTAAGAATGCCAGTAGTCTAAGGTAGTTTGAGAAATAGAAAGCCGAGAACAAAAGATATGTTGTTCTGGATGTTTACAGATTTTCTGTGTTAAAAATTGTCTACCTTGCCTGACTTCTCAAAGATGAAGCTCTGTTCGTACCAAAACCTACCCTGCTTGTTGTACAAAGCGTTCAAAGCTGTATTTGTTTACAGGCATAGTGTGGTTGCTGGCTCTTGTTGTCGGCTCACCCATGTGGCACGTGCAGCGGCTCGAGGTATGGTAGGTGACACGGGAATTTACCTTTTTGACACTGCATCTTTTCGTACCTTTAGCAATGGAATTGAATCAACTCCATTGAAATTAGAGGGGAGTAAGAGAGGTGGTGCTTTTGTTGTGTGTGCTGGCATGGGAAAGGCTAAAGATTAGAACTTGCATGTGCTGGAAGAAGGAATAAGAATAGGGACTAGTCATGTCTACCCTGCCTAATTATGTCAAAGAGCTCTAATTGCATCTGTGACTTTCACTGTGGCTTCTTGGTTTGTAAGTGCACTGGCACACAGCAGTGTAGGACTTAGATTACTGTTTCAGAATTGCAACGTGTTCCCCAAGATCTGGAAAAACTGTGCTTAGTTTAAAATTAATTAGCCACTCATTATGGCTGACAAGTTACCGTACATTTTTGGAGGTTAAAAAAAATAAGCTCGGCAGAATCTGCTGCTTGTGAGTCTGAATGTTAACAATTTTCTTTCTTGTAAATAACTAATATTTGAGGTTTCTGTACCATCTTTACCTGTAAAATGCATAGACCAGGTCTCCTTTGAAGTGCAAATCAGAGCACGTCCTGACCATTTTTTTTGCCAGCTTGGATTGACCCAACACTTGATGTGAAAAAGGGTTTGGAAGAATTTTGCCACTCTGAAAAGTCTCTTGAATTGTGGTTGTTCTGTTAAGAGTGAGGAATATTTGAACGTGCTTGGTTTTCCCACTTGGGGTGAACACTTCAGTGACTCATCTTCTTTGCACTTGTTACAGGTTAAATATGACTTTCTGTATGAGAAAGTGTATGTTTGTTGCTTGGAGGAATGGGCCAGTCCCATCTATCAGAAGATATACACGACCTTTATTCTGGTTATACTCTTCCTTCTTCCACTGATGCTGATGCTTTGTTTGTACACGAAAATTGGCTACGAGCTCTGGATTAAGAAACGAGTGGGAGATGCTTCAGTTCTGCAGACCATTCACGGGAGTGAAATGTCCAAAATATCAAGGTTTGTAAGCAAAATACACTTGGAACTTTGACTTCTAGAAAGATTCCCCCCCACCCTGAAAGTACTTTAAAACCAGTGCAAAAAACCCCAAAAACTGTGTTTCCTTCTCTGTTGGGAAGTCTACAAGCACAGACCAGTTTTTCAAACCCAGCCTTTAATATGACCTCATGTTTTTTTCCTGTCATTTGGCAAATCGATCTGCTGCCTGATGTGCTACAACCCCCCAGCAGTTCTGTTCATTGAGCCTTAGGTGTTGACCGCAAGGAGAATCCTGGCAAGCAGATTAGAGATAAATGATTCCTTGGATATTTGCCTAACAAAGTGCCTAAGGAGGCAGACACTTGCACATCACAACTGGAGGAGGGTGCTGTCTCACAGGAGTTAAGGTGACACGTTCTTCAGGCCACTCCTCAGCTTGGTTTCACACAGTGGCCTGAGAACCTGTAACTGCTGCCAGTGAAGTGCTGCTCCTCTAGCTCAAGTGAGAGATCCAACTTGGAATCTATAAATCCACTTGGATCACTTATGTACATAAGGAAAACATTATGTATTCCCTGAGTTTGTAAGATATTACATTTGAGGCAGGGAGTGTGTTTCTTGCTTTTTTTCTAGAACTTTACCTACTAGCAAAGGTTGAATGCGGCTGCACTCACTCTGTCAAATTTTCTGAGTGATCAGCTCCTGCAGGTGTAATCAGTGCTCCCAGATCTAGGAAGGGCTCTTGTTTTTTGAGCAATTAATGGAATTTCATGTTTTGCCTAAAATGCAGGATATGCTCATGTCACGTCTTGCTGCAGCTGCAAAGTGCACTGCTTTCCCAAAAGGGAGCAATAAAAGGTGCTCATTGATGTACCAGATTTATGATGTTGCATTTTTTTGTTTCCGAGGGAACTGTGCACTTCTGAGCATTCTTTGAGGGTTTTGTTTGTAACTGCAGCCATCAGAGCAGAGCAGTTCCAGCTGTAAGCTGAGGAGGGACGTGTAAACTACCAGTCAATGCTTAGTGACTCAGTGTGGAATGTCTTGGTGCAATTTCAGGAAGAAGAAGCGGGCAATTGTTATGATGGTGACAGTGGTGTTTCTCTTTGCAGTCTGTTGGGCTCCCTTCCACGTGATTCACATGATGATAGAATACAGTGAGTACCTGCCATGTGTCATACAAGAAAGCCTTTTTTAGGTTTTTTTGTGGTTTTTTTTACGATGGGAATACAGGTTGTGACAATCTGGTGCTGCTGTAGGGTTCAGCAGTGGAATACCTTCTGCTGGCAAAGGCTCATGTGCTTGTAAATCCTTGATCCCTCTCTTGGAATAGAGATACATAGCCAGTGACAGAGCAATTACTCTGAAGCCTGTGAGTGATAAACATACCTGCAGTGCTCATGGAAAATGAGTGTATTTCAAAAAACCTGTTATTACTGAATCATAAAATCATTTAGGTTGGGAAGGGCCTTTTAAGTAGTGTTTGGGAGATCCCTTATATAGGAGATATACTTGCTTCAGTCATGCCTCTCCTTCCCTACTCTGTGAATTAAAAAAAAAATAACAGAAGAAAACAAACCACAAATACAATCTTTGTTTTGCACTGAGCTTTTTTTTGCCATTACGTGCTCACAGCAGATTTCTTTCCTCCTTTCCAGGTAACTTTGAAAAGGAGTATGACGATGTGACGGTCAAAATGACCTTTGCCATCGTCCAGATCATAGGGTTCTTCAACTCTATCTGCAACCCCATCGTTTACGCTTTCATGAACGAAAACTTCAAGAAGAACTTTCTGTCTGCCATCTGCTTCTGCGTGGTGAAAGAAAAGGCATCCCCAGGCAGGCAGCTTGGCAACTCGGGGATCACTCTGAGGAGGCAGAAGCCGAGTGTCTCCCAGAGAGACGCCGTGGACTCGGATGAAGGCAGGAGGGAGGCGTTCAGCGACGGCAACATCGAGGTGAAGTTCTGTGACCAGCCAGCTTCCAAAAGGCATTTGAGGAGGCACTTCGTGTTGTTCAGCTCTGAGCTCACTGTGCATTCCGCGCTAGGAAATGGACAGTAGCGTCATTGGAGGGTTGAGACTGGAACTGTCAATAAGCCATTGAAAACACTTTTCTACTTTGCATGCTGAAGTAAGGCGGAAAATATTTTGGGGACTATTATAATGCCGGTGGAGAAAACGTAATATTTATTTTATAAGGATGAGGAGTAAAACTTTGGAAAACAATATTGCTGTATGATTTCCTGTGGGGGATAAAAATTATTTTTCCTAAGCTAGTTCAGGACTTGTTTGCCCTAAAATTCCATTGCTTGCTCTGTTTATTCGGTGTCTGCACCATACACAGCCGAATTCCAGAAGGCAGGAACTGTGGAAAGAGTGTGCACTTTATTTGGACAACCTGGAAATCTGACGTGAGTCTGACATTGTAAGATCCGCTCTCTGCAGCTGTGAGGACAGAGGAGCTTCAGATGTGAGTTCAGGGAAGATGCAACTGAGATGCAATTTCAGAAAATATGAAAAGGGGCTATGAGAGAGCCAACAGCCAGAATCTGACTCTAAAGAGACTGAGATTTAACCATTGCATGCATGTTCATGTTTTATTAATAGGAAGCGTACTAGTAATTAACAACGCATGCATAATTAATATGCTGTTTTTACAGCTTAATTCTTGGGTACTGTCCTGGAAACTGCACTGTTCTGCTGAAAAATGGAGAGGTGGGGAAAGGGCTACACAAGAGTGTGCAGGTGCTGGAGGTGTGGCCTGTAAACGCTGAGTTTAACTCACAGGCTTTGCTGTGTGGCTGTTGGGTTGAAAGTGTGGTGTTGCCATTTTCTGGAGGGATAAAAGGGTCAGATCCAGAGCCTGCTGGGACTTCACAGAAGACTTTGGATTGAGTATCACATTCTTTTGACCAGACACTTCTCTGAAGACATGCACAAATTCTTCTGTCTCTCCAGCGTTCTGTTATTTTTAGACTTCACAGTAAATTACAAGGTTGAATTCCATATAAATTCTAATAATTTTTACTCCAAGGGCCAAAGTGAAAAACTGTAAAAGTGTGCTCATAGTTACGAGGCTGACAGAAAAGTGTGGTCTGGAATGGTTCACTGGGATCTATCCCATAAATGAGGTTTTGAAGTACAGAATTTGCCACTCCAGCTGAAATTAGGTTGGATCCTTTAGCAACCTGTGAAATGTCAGTGCTCTCCTCTGTCATCCCTTGCCTCACCTATGTGTGCTCCCTTGCAGTAATTTAAGATTCTTCTGGGGCTTTTTGCCCTGGAGAGTAGGGGTTAACAGTGGTTTGTTGTCCTAGTTTTCCTCAGCAGATGATTTAAAGTTTAACTGGTTGGTGGTGAGAACTATGTGCTTGGACAGAATCTGTGACTGAAGGCCAATTTATTTTAAGCTTTTTATTTATTTGCACTGCTAATTTCAATGACATGTTTTAACAAGTATTTTACAAAAACTTCCAAGTATTTTATATTTTTGTTTTATTTTACCCATTTCTTCTATTGTCTCATGAAATGTTTTGTCAATGAATAACTGTTCTAGTATTGTATTACTTTTTTTTTTTCATTTAAATTCCTCTTTGGGTTTGTTGGTGCTGTTTTGCACTGGGGAGCAGCTGCTGTAAACTTCATTCTGAGCTTTTCTGTGTTTAAAGATTCATGTAAACTTATATATGTGCCTCTTTAGGGATTAAATTCCAGTTCTGTTACAGGTGCCAGCTGCTGCTGTAACCCTTAGAGCTGTGATTTAAAGGACTTGGCAGAATAAGGTGAGAAAGGGGGGAAAAAAACCTTCCAGTCTCCTGGTGGAAGAGATGTGATAAATGTTTCAGCACAGATTATGTGGCTATGGTTAGATCAAATATAAACCAAAATACAGAAGACAGTTCTTATGCTATTCTTAATAGTAACTATATTATTTGTGTATTTTTGGCACAGTGGTTTTCTTGCAGTAGTTTTCTTTCTCTTTTGAGAATTCAGAGCTGCAGGGAATAAAAGGTCCTTTATTGACTGAAGCACAAGCAAGATTTTGCCCATGTTTTTTTTGTTTTTAAATCTGGCAGAGCTTCAGCTCTGATTACCTATCAAATCCAATTGCCCTGCTGTCCCCCAGCCTACCTGTGCTTATTCCCATCTTCCAGCAACAGAATTACATGGAGCACGTGGTCACAAACATTTCTAGCTGATGATTTTACTGGAGAGCAAAAAAAATAACCCCATTTGATTCCCTAAACTGAGAACAGTTATGAAAACTGTTGTGATCTTGGAGGAAAAACTGTCTTAGTTACAAATTCCTTGTAATTTCTTTGATTTAAAGAGCCAAACTTCTTTTGTTCTCAGCTGTAAGGGGCTAAACCTCAGAGTTGCAGTGAGATGATGCCAGGAACTGATGGACACAGGAGAGTGAAAGGACACATTCAGCTGAGCAGAGACTGGAAATCTGAGTGGACCAGGAGCACAAGTGTCAGATGGGTGAGCTTACTCAACTGATAGCAGAGAGTATTAACACTCAAAACAGTGAGTAGAAGGGAATGTAAGTAGAGTGGTTGGATATGCTGCCTGCAGAGTGCCTGAATGGGGCAGAAGCTGCCAAATCAAGGGATCCAGCACTGGGGAAGAGAGAGCTGTGAGAGGAGAAAAATTACTCAACAAGCATTGAAGATGAGACCCAGATTATTATTGCCCAGGAAAAAAGAAAAGGAGTAAGTAGATGAGAGGATTTAGTAGAGCTGTTGGCATGGAGAGATGGGGTAGGAGGATAATCGTGGCAAGCCGTGTTTTTACACAGATATGGGATGATGTGAGCGTTCCAGAAGTTGGGAAAGCTTAGCAACTACGTAGAGAGCAGTTTGGGGAACAGAACAGCATCTCCATGCACAGGGCAAAAGGCTGGGAAGAGCAAAAGCTGCCCTTTGGGTGCCTCTCCAAGTGGGAGCAGTGGAATGGAGGAGGAGCTTCACCGAGCTGAGGAGGAGACAGGTAAAGGTGGATTTAATGCAGCAACACAGGAGTTTAGGTTGCATATATTCCTTCAGAAACATTCACATAACGTGTTTATTTCTGTCTACACTCAAAGTCCTGCTTTGACACCTCAAAACTGGCTTCCAAGGGTATTGCTGGAAATTCAAGCCATCATTAGCTGCTTCTGTTTAAACTCCAGTGAAGTTGATACATTATGAAGTTATTTTACAAGCTCTGGTGATTTGAGATGAAAAAGAATCCATGTTATTAATATTTAGTTAATAATTCATTGCAATGGCTCCAGTTCCTCAAAGCTCTCAAGATGTGAAACCCTGCTCAGATGTTATGCAGAATTTCTCTGATCCTGTAACAAATTCTGATTTCAATTGCTATTTTCGGTGCTGCTATCAGCATGTGATACTTTCTTTACCAGCTTTTGGTTACTGCTGCCTACATTGTTTCCTGCTCTGGGATTTCTGGATTTTGGTCTGTCTGGGCAAAAGTGGCAGTTTTTGTCTTACTGACTTTTCTGTGAGCAGCTGCAGTGATCAGAACTGCCTCATCCAGCTTTCATTTGAGGGAGGTATGAATATGTCTGTTTTAAAAAATCATCCTTAAATGTTTATGTCCTGTGAGTCAAGTTGAGATCGCTGCAGAAGGGCTGCCCTACAAGCCAGGGTTGGTTTTGAGAAGGTGTAAGGATGTTTATGTGTAACACATAAAAGGCATCGAGAAATTCAGTGGAGTTACAAACAAACTTCTAGAAATGCATCTGTGCCCCGGAGGGTGCTTGAAACTCAAACCAAGACTTGAGAGATGCCTGCTGCCTGAAAAATGTTGGGTTTTGCTGATGGGCCTCCTGTGGAGTAATACAAAGCCTTCTACGAAAAGCTCTGATTCCCCTCAAAGCAAAACCTTCAGGTTATTTCTTATTCTTTGGAGAAATAATCGTAAAACCTTGGCCCCAAACATATCGTGGAATATGGTCAGTTTGTGAAAGGGACTCTGGCCTAAAATGACATTATGTTGTGCTTGAAAGGCTTTTTTAGGTCGGCACTCCTTTCTTGGAGGAAAACATCCCTTTTTTTAAGTTTCTGCTTGAAATCTCTTTAGAGCTCTCTAGTTTTTATTTGCTTGTTCCAATGGTAACACTCATTTTTATCTGAATTAATCACACCAAGGCTCCTGTGGGCTCTCTCTCATCAGGTAGTTCACTGTTCCCTTGGATGTGGTCCTTTTGTCCTCTGTCTCTAATCTTTTCCAAACATGCACGATCAAATTGTGTACAGCTTTTCAGTTGAGGCTTTAGCAGTTTTTATTCCTCGTGGAATAAAAACTCATCTTTCCTGGCATCTGTATCTTTACTGCTCTGTTTGCCAAAACACAAGTGCCTTCAGATGCTTAACTTTCTCCTTGTACAGAATTCACGATGTATGACTGAAAACTTGTACTTTCATTCCTCTTTATAAACTGGAAAATCTGGTTTGCAGACTTGAAGTGGTTTTTCCTACAGCTTAAACTTATATATTTTTAATCAAAATCATTCTCTTATTTACACCATCTTTTCCTCCTGCTCCCGAGCAAAGCCTTAGTTAAATGATTTAAAATTTAAGGCAAGGTCTCCATAATTCTCTTGTTATGTCTTGGAAATACATAAGAAGGATTTCAGGCTTTTTCCATGTGCTTGTAGCTGATTTGTAAATCCATTTTATTTTCCCATCTGCAATAGATGTTCTTCCTCCATGTAGTTTATACCACCTTGATAAATATTCCAGTGTATGTACATATAACTGTTACAGCATCAGACATCATTTTCCAGCAGCGTCACAGGTGCAATCTTTTAATTTCATTTTCTGCTGCAACAGTTTGCTCAAGCAAAAATTACTCAGGATTGAGCTGTATTTTCCACTGTTGAGGAAAGAATTATTGACTGACTAAACAAAGCAGAAGTGCACTGACTTACACTGGGGAGGGGAAAAGAGTTCAATTATTTTAGAAAAAAAATAATTTTTTTCCCCTAAATAAGATTTCAGTTCGTAAAAGAAAAAGATCAACATATTTTTTTTTTAAGCTTTTTTCTTAATTCCCTTTTTTAGGTGTCTTTCCCTCGTGCCCAGGCTCTGCTGTGGAGGGTGGAAAAGCTGCTGCCTGGACCGTGGGATGCACCCAGTGAAGGGGCTGGGTTACAGTTCTCCATTTGGATGAGGGCTACTTTCCCTACTCTGCTTGTTGGTATTCCAGTGCCATCCCTGGGAACCTCCTGCTTTCACAGCATCCCTGACCTCTGCAGTTGGCTTTGTTTAAGATCACTCTTTCCTAAAAACAAACTTTGTTTAGTGAGAAGTCAAGCTTTGACTCCTGCCTTTTGCCTCGCTCCTTTTCTGTTCTCAGCTCATCAGTTTGTTTTGCTTTTTCACTTTGTCCTTATTTTTAATCCCGTTGCTTTTCCTCAAGCAACCCCTTGAGTTCCTTGTGCCCTTATCTCTGTTATACAAATCACAGTAACCAGGCAATGAATTTTGATGCTGGAGTGAAGCAACCCTGTGGTTCAGAATTAATATTCTGGCAGGGCTATCAGACCTGTGAGCTGCATTTCCAGCCCTTATGTCAGGCACCCTTGGAAAGACCTTGCCCACTGCACTGCTTACATTTGGCTTGCTTTTGGGAAGAAAGAAGAGAAAAAAAAAGAGAAAAGAGAAAGCTGCACCGGGAGAGTTGATTTTTCTTGCTACAAATAGCAAGTGTGCAGATACCTGTGTTCATTGTGGAGATGACAGCTTATAAAAAGGTCCAGTAACTTTCTTCTGGGAGTCTGTAAAACACTCTCTGTGTAGTGTCTTTTGTGTGTGTGACAACAGAAATGGAACGTTCTTCTGCTTCTTGCCTCTAACATATGGTTTCCATAGATACATCTGTCAAGCGCCCAGTTTAGCTCTTAGTGGGTTCAGAGCTGGAGAGTCTTAAAGACCATTCAATCTGAGGACAAATAGAAGATAAATAGCACCTCCGTGGGTGAAGCATAAAATAAATCCTACTAAATATCCTATTAAAGCCGCCTCCTCGGTCCGACTTGAATTTTGAAGAGCAGATTTGCGGCAAAAACGTCTTGAGAAAATCTGGTTTGCCCCCTGCAGCTCGGCGGGTTGTTGTGGCCTCGCTCAGGCTGTAGGTGGCATCGTTGCTGCGCAGGAAAATCCCTGCTCTTCCCATCGCTCCGAAGGGAATTGTTATCCTGCAGTGACGGGAGGGTTGGGTAAGGCTTTGCTAGGAGTTCCTCTTTCCCTAGGGTTACTACAACGAAGGAACATGGAGAGAGATGCTGGATTGTTTAATGTGTTTCTTTGTGAGCTGGTGCTTTGAAAAGCACTGGTTACACAGCTGGGTGTCAGTTCAGTTCCCAGTGGGAGCTGCATGTGACAAGGAATTTCTTGCAGGATTTCCATCTTTGTTTCATCTTTGGTGTTTCTGTGCTGTTTTCTGGGATACTGCTCACAAAGCTGCTGTAGGCATGATGTGTTTTGGGAGAGTCTGAGGTTGAAAGTGTACACTTTTCTGGTTTTGTCAGCTTAAACATCAAAATCTGCTCTTGAAACTCTTAAAATGATGTTTTTCCCTGCAGAAAGAGGATATTACTGGTAGGAAAGGGAATGGATCTGCTCTGACAGGAGAGAGGGTGCAAACTGAGTCCACTGGGCTTGGCCATGGCCTCACACAGTGGGAGGATGAAAACCTCCAGCTAAGGAGCTGGAGCTCATGGACTGATAGCATAAACAATCCAATGGAAATTGGTTTTGTTGTTTTGGGGTTTTTTGAGTCTTACCTTAGATGTTTTAAGTTTTCATCTAAAATTCATCCTGTTTCCTTTGCAAAACTTCTGTTTTCCAAAATAAATACCACCTTTAGGTCTGTCTTGTTTTTCAAGTTGAGCATTTGAAACATAAACTAGCGAATGGATCTACAGAAACAAAGAAATAGAGATAAAGACTCTCTGAAATCCTTCAGACAACTCGTTTCCAGACTCCCCAGAGGGTGCTAAAAGGCCCATAGCTGTAGGCATCCTGCTTCCCAAATCTGGTGATGTAGTGGAGGGAAGCCAAAGGAGAAATGGGAAGGGAAGAGAATAAAGGGTTATTTATGAGCAGTCAGAAGAAATCTTAGTTCCTAAATGGCAAAGTTAAAAATTTAAAGGGCCTCAAGAATGATCTGTTTTTATTACAGTCTTCACAAGATACTCGTTTAAACATTTTATGCACCAGGAAGAAAAGGCTCTAAAATCTCAAAGGGAGTGGAAGAACATTGCTATTCAAGTTAAAAAAAAGGCAAAAAATAGCCTTGTACAGGGAAACAGGATTAGCAACCTGTCAGGATCAGCTGTAAAATACAAGCCTTGCCCTAGTGATTTAAATTAAAGCTCCACAAATACGAGGGCAAATGAACAAATTATTCTTTGAACTGAAGCGTGGAAATGGAGCATAAGAATCCTGGATATCCAGGGTAACCCAAACCACGAGAAAAGGTGCAAATCCTTTGTCATATTTTGCTCTGGGCTTGTGGAATGCTGAAAGTTTTTTGATGAGTTACTGATGTGTGTTCATGAAGTCTGCAGTGGAATAAACCCACTTTACTGATGAGCGGGAGGAGCTCAGAAGGCCATAGCAATAAAAGTGTTTGGTTTGTTTTTTAAAGTGACCTGAACTTGGTGAGTTTATAGTAATCATCTGTTTTGAATGGTAATAGTTGATAATCATGTGAAACACAAGGCAAACACTGGTTTTCTTTTTCTTTTTCTTTTTTTTTTTTTTTTATTTGAAGGAACATACTAAAGAAATGTTACTTGTCTTAGCGTGTGGTATTTTCCTTTACAAAGTAACCTTACAGAGTTTTGAGATTAAAGAGAAAAATGTAGCAATTTATTGAATTAATTGAATAATTAATTAATCCATGATCTAATTAATCCATTCAGCAGCTACGAAGAGGATCCAAAACACAGCCAGCAGTAAGGGAAGTTTTAGTCCCACTGGTTTGTTTTGGTATGGATTTGGGTCAGATATTCTTGGAAAGCAGTGATGCTTCAGTTTGTTTTATCCCAGTTGCCTGTTCCAAGGGTTATGGGCAATGCTGTTTTGCTTCTGCTGCTTTTGCAGTTGCACTCTTATTGCTTCCTGGGGTTTAATACCTTTTAGAGATGCCAGATGCACCTGTGAGTAAATCTGTCATCTTCTCATCATATTGAGTTTTCAGAGACTATGAGAAGTTGGGCACTGGAAGGTAATATCTGTGTTAAACATGGTTTTCAAATGTTAATTACCCTTAAGTTGCATGTGATCTTTTCCAAGAAGGGGATATATGTGAGATAGTAGAAAGGGGGATATATATTTTTTTAATCCAATATTTGAATTCGTGCTGTGTTCAGTAGAAAGGGCATTGAGCAATGACCACACCATTATATCTGATAACAGATATTTGCAAAACATCTGTGCATCTCCTAGGGATGGATGTGAAAGGTGGGTATAAAACTGTGGATGGTCCAACTAAAATGAGGCAAAACATCCTTCCTGGTATTAGCACGGAGCCGAGGCAGAGCTGATGGTTGCTTTGGTTCCTTCTCCTGCATTAGTAATCTGAAAAGGGGGGCAGCACATCTGCTTTGCAAAACCCATCACCAGTTTTTTTGAGCTAGTCCATTAAAAGTTGATGCCTGAAGTTGTTTGCATTTCCCACTGTGTACTCGGTTCATTTACCATTCAAATTGTTGCTTAGCACACTTAAAGGCCAGCGCTGCCTTAGGATGCTCCTGCTCAGGCATTAACTCATCCAGTGCGTGTTTTCAACATACTCCTAGGAAGGGGAAGCATCTATAGGGGAGCGTGTTTGAGGAGTGTTTTGGCTGGTGCATCTCTAGTGACACCTTGTGGGGAGTTTCGTAGAATCGTCTGTAACGTTTTTTGAGGAAAAAATAGGATTATTGGGCAAAAAAAAGTTGCCAGATACTCCACACGGGATACACCTGAATCTCTGCACTTGCCTGAAGTTAAAAATCAGCTATAGAGATACATTTTCTGATTGTTGAAATTGTTCTTCCTTTACCCTTTGAGATGTTACACACTTCACCCTGTGTGTGGATGTACCTTTGCTATTATCTAGAAGTAAAATTTAGCTTTTAAAAATAAATACATTGATTCACTTTGGAGGGAAACATTCAGAAATGGGAATGCTGTGGATCAGTTGCAGCTGCCACAATTTGGATGGACTCAGTACATGGGTCATTGTCAAACAAATTTTTTTTTTTCCCCCTATTCAAAACTGGGTATTTAGAGAACTTGAGTCAATATTTCACCATCCTTCATCTGATGCTTTTGATTCTGTTGATAGTTTCCTTTGTTTCCATATCTCTAGTTGCAAGCACTGGGCCACCTGAGCCTGGGAAAAGTAAAAAGGGATCTCTAATCCCTGAATCTAGGAGATAATCCAGAGGACCTTCTCTATGAAAAAAAAACCTCCATTATGAAAGAGTAACAGTTTTACAAAGATAAAGTCACTAAGATTGCACAAACAGACTGGTGGAAGTGTTGGCCAGTTCTCCTTCAGCAGCTGCTGTGGAGAAATGAAGCTGTTTGATACCCCTTATATCGCTTCCTATTGAATTAATATATATTGATACTGCCTGCTTACCTCTTGCTTTCTATGCCTGGCATTTGGAGGTGAAATATTTGACTTGTTGCTCAGGTTTATGATGTTTTGCTTTCTTGCTGATAACAAGAGCAGAGGCAGAAGACAGATTGACATGCTGGTTTTGCCTCCTGTTCCCATCTCTTTGTAGTGAAGAAGGAGAAGTTCTGTAGCCAAACCCAGTACAGAGATGATACCTACAGTCCCCTAACCTTTTTCTGGGAGACTGCCGGACCATTGAGCAGTGCAGTTTTCATGGGGCTCCTGGTGGAAGCAGACTGATGGTGTGACTTTGAGACAGCACTGTGGGTCAGTGGCACAACCACCCCGGCTTTAGGGTCTGCCTGCTGAGCTTCCCCTCAATACCACGGGTGTGCCAGTGTTCTGTGAGACCCTCACACACTGGGCAATCACAGTTACTACAAATCCCAGTTGCTGGCACTTGTGTTCAAGGCAGGAGGTGTCCCCTTCCTACGTACAGCCTACGTATGAAACAACCCACGCAGTGTGTAACCACCCTCCTGCTTTCACTCTGCGGGGGAGTTTGTCCTTACTAGAAACAGCAACTGCAAGAATGACCTTCAGATTTACAGAAAACGGGAGAGGGCTTTGCTCTGACGCACGGAGGGAGCCCAGATATTGGGGAGGGGCTTGCTGCTTGCTAACACGTTTCTTGTGCAGCAGTTAAACCAAAGCCTGCTCCTGTGGCAGGGACAGTACTGTAGACAGTGTGTATGATGGTTCTGTGCCTGCCAGAATCTCCAGTGAATTGCAAACTGCAAACCCACTGCTGGCTGATGAAAGCAGCCCTGCCTTGGCTCAGCTGGGTTTCAGAGCCAAGCCTCACGTTTCGGCCTCTTGTCTAGTTTCGGTTTTAGAATAACAAATCCAGTTTGGATCACGAGCCTCTTGCTGGAATAAGAGCCATGGCTCTTTTTTTCTGTAATCATATCACCTCCCTGGTGAATCCTCGGGCTCCCTATTTACTGTCATCTTAGCTGGTTTTTGCTTGCTGTGATGTTCATTGGTGCTTTACTTCAGGAGGAAATCCCCTTTCTTTCAGTGCCTTGTGATGAGTCACTGCTGCTGTTTGCTTCAAACTGAAGGGGATTCCAACTATAAAATTGTATTATTGCTAAAATAGAACCCCGTTCCATTGCGTAGGTTGCAGCTTAAAACAAGAAAGGTTTGGGGGGAGTGGGAGGGTAAGCAAGCAATGTTGCTGCTAGTTTTGTTTATGGAACTGGGGATTAATGCTAATTCCAGTAACAGGTGAGCAGCTTAGAAGTTTAGTAGGTCCAAACCAACCTCTAACTGAAAAGCAGTTACGTATCAAGTTCTTTACATAAAGAACTGAAAAAAAAATCACCCCTCAAACCGTAACAGCTTGTGCTTCCAGCAGTGAATATCAAAATTGGTTCTGCAAGAAGCACAGCTTGGTTTGAGCTCTTCTTGTGTGTGTCTGTGTGTGTTCATTATGGGTTCAAAATTCAATTGCTTTTAAACTGTTTCTTTTGGCCATGGAAGGTTGCTTTCAATTTTCTTCTTTCGTTACAAATCTGACTGCCCTCATCTCTGTATTACTGTTGGTTTAGCCCTGGTGCTTTAAGCTGCAGTCTCCTGAAACCACCGTCTAGCACTTTCTTTTGCCTGAAGTAATTGCTGCAACTCTCCGTCCTGCTGGAGTTTTTGTGGATTCCCAAACCCGTGGGTGTGCACACAGGATGTGGGGGTTGCAATCTGAAGTGGGCTTTGCTCCTGCCTTCTCATCTCTGCAGGGGTATGCAGGTAATCCAGGTCTGTCCTTCCTGTGCACCCTCTTTCAGCTCTGGATTGCCATCCTTATTTTCAGAGTTCACCTGAGAGCTTCTGCAGGCTACAACAAACCAAACCCCAAAACCACACAAGGCAACATGTAAAGGCAATTTTTGTATCAGTGTCTTTAATATTAAGATCTGGAGAGCTGTGGTTATATACTGAGATATGGTGGCTACTGAGCATTGAGAAGGACCACGAGGTTGCTGAAAGCACCACAGTAACACTCGGGGTTAGAAAGAGTCTCACTGCTGGTTTTACAGCACTCTGCTGTAAAGGAAACAAGTTAATAAAAGCCACAGAGATGATCGATTTCCCATAGCCTTTGACTAATGCTGTAAGTAAAAGAACAGTTAAAAACCCACTCTTAGCTGAAGGTGAGGGGATTTCCTTAGGAGGAATGCTTGGAAGGGGCCTTGCTCCAAACTAGGGAATCCAGGAGACAGCATTTCCTGACTTTCTAACAGGATGGGAGGACACAGACAACTCCATCTCTCAACCCCCAAAATCCTTTTGGGTTTGTGTCTTCAAAGGTATGTATGTAATGCTGAAGACTCAGAATCCTGTACCAATGCCCTGAATTGCCCGATGTACGTAGTGAAATCTCTACAAAGCCAATTAAAGTCACCTCAGCACTGTGATTAAGCTGTGAACTGCTAATATCAATTTTTTTATTTATTTCTATGACCATTACTATTTTTCTCCCGTGGTAGAATGTCTCATCTGAATAATCCTCTCATATGTACTCAACTGCTCTTGAATGTCCATCTTCAATTTGCAAATACTGAATGTGCTTTTTCAGGAGGTTAGGTGGAACTCCACTTGTGTGCTTGCAAACATTTGGAAGGCCTAAAAGTAGCAATGGGATGTTCATCAGACTCCCTGGCACTCTGCTGTGATTTAAGGCTTCCTTCAAAGTAAGGTGCACAGAGAAGTACTGCAAAAGTTTAGGGTGAGGTTATAATTAATAGGTGGATATATATCCCTCCTTTATAAAATAATCCTCAGTGTTTAATGTCTTTTCTAGGTTGTAATTGCTGGGAAGTACATAAGAGAAGCAGAACTTTGTCTGCTGCAGCATTCCAGTGTTCCAAGAACTTGTCTTTTTCATTTTTTTCTTTTTAAAGGAAAAAGTAAACAAAAGAAAAAAGGACCTTATCTCCACTACAGCTAATGGCTTTTCCTGACATCATTTATAAAAATTAATCATTTTAACAACTTTTTTCTTTACTGTTCAAAGAACTTTTACATTTTTCTTGATTGTTCCCCAGTGCTTATACATTGCCTCTGTCTGTGTTTTATGAGTAAAATCTAAATAACACAAGGGTACAGTTTCCATAAAATTAAGGTCATGTGGGGTGGAAATAGCAGCCTAAGATCAGGAGTTCCTTCCCTTTTATAGTCCTTTCTTTTGGTAACAGGAAACAGCTCTGAGGCAGTTGGCTTTGGGACAATATATAGGAGGTTTTGCCTTTATAGATTTGATTGTGTCTGCATCTTATGTGATGGAGAGCTGCCCTAGAAATATTTGGATCTGGCTTCTACCAACAAGAGAGCTTTCTCTAGTGTGGTTATTGGCTTTACCACACACTTGGACAACAACATAGCACAGTTGTGAGCAGATACTACTCTTGATTTCACAAAAAGGGAAAATTAGGTTCCTGTGCTTTAGGGGGAGGGGAAGCAGCTTCTGGTTCAGTGTTACGATGAACACCAGTGGTTGTGTAAAGGTCATCAGATCCTCCAGAGAAGCTGGCAAAGAGTGCAGTTCTCATCTGAAATGTCACAGCCATGTCACCTCTCAGCACCTTCCTCTCCTCCAAGGTGCCTTGGCAAACACCAGCTCTCAAGGGGTGCAACAGAATTCCTTCCTTTCTTCCTTACTTACATTAATCAGTCCCTTTTCCCTTTCATTTTTAACCCAGGCTTGTGTAGCTCCTGTGCCCAGCTGACAATGTACGACCTATAACAAGTGGTGGGAGCTGCCAAAGCTTTACTGTCCAAGGCAGAGGCTTTTCTGTACAATAGTGTTTTGTATGCTTGGGTATCACCCTGTTCCATTCTTGGCCCTTTTCTGTGGAGCTGTCCTTTGTTCCAGGGGAGCACAGTGGCTCACTGCACTCCTTGCTGCAGAGAGGAAAATCCCAGAGCAGGAACTCAGTTTTGTGGTAGATCATCCTGTTGAGAACACTCTCTGTGAGTCCTCAGGGCTCTGTGCCTGATTTTATTTTCTGTAGCCCAGCCAAGAAGTAGCCGAGGCAGAAAAGTGTCTGCAGCTTGCAGTTTGTGCCAGTCCCTGAATCTGGGTGAAAAGGCTTTGCCTCATCCAAAAATACCCTGTCTCCATGAGGTAAAGGTCACTTTTCTGTCAAACCACTAAATGTTGCTTTAAGATTTCACTGACGTAGGGAGTAGTAAATTTAGTAAAGCTTTAGGGTTGACTTTTCTCGTTAATTGGCAAACAGGTGAAAATATGCCTGGGTAGGAAAGAAATCTTTCTGGGGTCAGTGCAGAAACACTTTCTTGGAGGATTCAGGCATTACCTAAAATCAGGTTTAATTCCAATTTGGACCAGAATTTAAACACTGCAATATTTCAGTCAAAAATGTAGTGGCAGAAACTGGTGGGTGGGCAACCACCTGGGGAACAAGGTGGCCTTATTGCCCTGAAAAATGGGTTTGTAGTCAAACTTCTTGGCACTAAACTGTGTGCTTGAAGTTAATGGGATTGCCAAATGTGATGGAAGTGATGTTCAGCTGGAACCTGCTGCTGTAAAACCTCTTTTCATGCTTGCCAATGTATCAACTTCATGAACATCTTCAGGGAAATCCAGTGAAATAGCATAAGAGTACATATGAGTAAAAATATTCCTAGAATTGCCATCTAAGAACCTCATAAAGGAGCTGTGGCATTTCCAGTTTTTTCCAGAAGGAAAGGAGAATTTGTTGTGGGTGGTCTTCCGTTCGCGCCTAAGCACTAAAGCCACACAGGGAGCAGGAACAAAATGGGTGGGAAGTGCCTTGACTTTTAATACATCTCAGGCGAAATCTTTTTAAGTCCAAACTAAAATGAAAGCAAATCACTAAAATTTAGGGTAGAAATGGGGGTGGAGGGGGGGGCAGCATCTTCCTCCCTCAGTAAGTCACTTTTGTGAGCACAGAAATGTGTTTTATCACTATTTGAAGTATGGATAAGAAATACCCTCACTTTTAAGTTTGCCTCAAAAACATGACAGCTGGGACTGGCAGTCTCATGGATCTGGGACATGTGAACCTGTTTAGGAAATACATAACTAAAACAAGAGGATAGCAACCAACCTGTGTCTGAGTGCAGCAGAGGAGATTATTTCAGCTTGAGAAAAACCAAAGTATGTGGGAGCAGTTCTCGTTCATGCACCAAAGAGAGGAGGGCAGGTGCCCACAGCCAGTGAGTAGCACCCGTGTGGAGAGCAGCAGGCTGCCCTGTTGCTGCAGAGTGAATGCCCTAATGCCCTAATCAAAGTAGAAATTAAACCCACATCTCAGGAAATTTCTGGACAGCAAATCTGTTTTCAGCTTCCCCTCGAGAATACTGGAGGTATTTGGAGTCCCAAACTGTTTTAAGCACTTGTGAAACTGGGTTTTTTCCTCCCCTGGTCTTTTTCCTTCCTTGTAGTGGTCTTTTCTCTCCTGAATAATACTTACATGGCAATTAAGCCCTTTACAAGTCACCAAGGATCCGGTACTTTAAGCTGTTGTCTTTGCATTATATTAAATTTTCTCTAACCCATTTCCTTATTTTTCCCCTATGGAAAGCCCCTAAACAAGCAGTTCTTCAGTGGACAATAAAATCGTTTGAATGGCAGCCATCCAGCATGGCCTTTCTCTAGATAAGTGGCTTGGCTATTCCTCAGAAACAATGAAATTTTTATTAGTCAGTTGTTTGTGGAGTAGCCAAAGGGATTTTCCTCTTCTGAATGGGGGGAGTGGGGAGGTCAGGTAAAAAGGTGCATATGTGATTTCTGCTGTACCCCCACAATTTTCCACTGGAGGTTTAAGAGAAGGGCTTCCCCCTTCAGTTTTTCCATCGACTGCCTCCACAAAACATTTTGTTGTGCCTGCTTTGCTGTGATGAAAATGTCAATACTTTGTATCACCAATATTGGGAGGAGTTAAGAAAGAGACACTGTAATTGTTTGAGTCAGGAGGGCTGTGAAGCTGCTGGTAGCAGCAAGGGAAAAGTCCATGTTTCCATGCCCTATCTTGATTCCTGGGATGGCACCACAGCCTTCCAGGGAAGAAGGCACCTGACCTCAAAGCTTTAACAGTCGTGGCTTTGCCTCATCCTCCAGGAGGAGAACACTGACTATTCCTGTGGCAGAAACCGCAGTGGTTCAGTTCACAGGTGATGGGAATTAAAGCCAGGAACCGCACACAGGGAAGGTTTTAATTTAGCCCTATCATTGTAGAGCTGAGAGATGATGACAAAATGACAACAACAACCACCCCCTGAACTATTTCCAGTCCCACAGAAATTAAGCATAATGGTCAGCCCAAAGTCCAAAGCTGTGTTTGAGTCCAGGGAAAGCCAAAAACATGGAAGGCTGAGTTTGCTGTACTCTGTGTGAACACATTGCTGAGTAAGATTTAATGCTACTCCCTTCTCAGGCATCCAGTGGGAACAGCATTTCTGCTCCGAGGTGTATCTTTGGGCTTTGATTTCCTTTGCTGCCTGGAAGGATTTGAGGCTGTGTCACCTCCCAGACAGCGCTCCAGCAGTTTGCTACTGGGCTAGTGCTGGTGGGTTGCTTTCAAATCTCCCCTGTGGAGGCTGTTCTACTTTTTATAAATGCCTATATAAAATTATACTGGAGATCAGGGTAAGGAGAAGTGACTGATGTGCAGCTGAGTGAATAGGACGCTGTTCTGAGGTGTGGAAGATGTTGGTGCCATAGGGGCTTTTTTAAAAATTTATTTTAACCAAGCAGCCAGTAAATCTGAACTCTGCTGGTAGATGTCTGCATCATCAAATTGAAGTCATGGACATTTTCTCCAACAAAGTAACAGTAAATACTTAGTATGTAGTGGGAGACTGTTATTGCATAAGACTGGAGAAATCACCCTGCAACTCCAGCAGTTAAAACATTTGTCCAGGAGGTACAAACACCCCTTCAGGGGAAAGAATTACACCTTGGTCTCCCACATCCTGACTCTGGCCTGTTGTTTCCTCTGTTATAATTGCAAAAGTCTCCAGAATAGTTTTGCTTTAACAAAACTGCAGTGAGTTGAACATGAGTTTGCAAATGATTGCTCTGTGTGTGTGCCTGGGAGAAGCTGAGTGTAAATGCTTGGGCAGAAAAAGGTCCACCCTGCTCTACTGAGCAGCTGTAGTATCTCTGCTGGGAGAAGGAGAATGCTCCCAGGGCAGTTAGGTCATTAGTATTTCCAACTCAGAAGACAACAGGAATCTTCTAAAAAGTCTCAGAGTGGATTTTACTCCTCGGTGCAGAACTGCACAGGTTTTGTTGTCATCAAAACCGAAACTGATACCAGAGTCAGACTTAGGGATGAACGTTTTTCTGAACTTGCCTGTTATGAATCTTTCATTTTTAGGTGACGGCATGATAATGTTAATTTTTATCAGCTGTGAAACTTGATTAATCAACTCCTGTGTGCAGTGGCCCGTAGCCTGAAATGAACAGTGTATTCTTGAAAATGCTTCATCACTCCTTGTGTGGGTGAAGGGGTGATGTTTCTGCAGCTTCACCTCTCTGTGCCCTGTTCCTCAGAACGAAAATCAGATCCGCTGGTGGAGTGTTTCTGGTCAGGGCAGAGCAGAATGTCACTGCTGATAAGGAGAGCGGAGCCGCTCGACCCCGAGCGCCGATTGTGCAAGGGAAACCTTTAGAATGAACTCGAATCAAAAAGCATTCCTAGAAATGGCTCCCCGACCTACTTGCCCCTTACAGTAAATTATTCTACTTCTGGATCGCTATTTGCGCTCTCTACCTTTTTGGGTTGATGCAGCTTTTCCACCGTGCTCAGAGCGTGGCCGTTCCCACCGAGCAGCTCCGGCCGGGGCGTGGGCGGGACGTCGTGTCACCGTTCCATGGTGAGCTGAGGAACGAGAGGGAATCCTCTGTGGTCTCTTACAAGCAGTGCTTTCAAGTAGGTCTGCGTGGGCTGTGTTTGTTTGAGAGAGATGAATGTGCTCTCAATGGTAGAATGACTTTAAGAAAGGGGTTTCCCTAAGCCTGGGGTGTAGGTTAAACCTTGAGAGATATATATATACACACACATGCTTTTGCCTCCAAACCACGGAGTTCTCATTTGATTCAGAGAGCCTTTATTTGAGGGTAGTGTGTCCTGACCCAGCAGTGCAGAGACGGACACCTTCCCTAAATATGGTGAGTAACCCATGCATTCATCTGGAGCTTGTATCAGTGGGTTTCTTCCCAGCCTCACAGTGAAGTCATGGACCTCTTTTCCCTGCTTATCTACCAAAAAGACCTCAAATCCAAAACCTGATACTTCAAAGGGGTGCTTTTTTTTTTTTTTTTAGACTGAATAGCTTTTTAATTTCTTTATATTGTTTGTATAGAATAACTATAGGAATTTTCTTTTACTTGCTTTTCCTGCAGAAAGTTGGACAAAAAAAGGTAGAGCAATAATAAAGGATTATTGCCATAAAGAGCATTAGGATTATGTCAAACAGATACTTTGGGGTAAGGGAAGTGATACAAAGATTCAGTGCTCCTGTACTGGGTTTGTCCCATATTCCTTTCTTGGATTACCCTTCTGCTGAGACCTTTGGAAGTTTACACCTGTTCTGTAGGGTTTGGGATGTTCCCTGTGCTACTGACCCTGCCTGGAGCAGGCACAGCATTCCCTTAGCTGGATCTGTCATTAGGACACATTGTTCTCTATAATCCATTACAAATTGTTGTCTATGATCCACGTGGTGTTTGAGGCTGGGCTGTGTCTCTGGGCTGGGTGACGCTTTCCCTACCTTGTCGCTGTAAATTGTCGTTAATGCTGCATCTCAGAAGAAGTTTTGATACATTCCCACCCTGAGTGGGGAATACTTGGAGCCACGGTATTCAAACCTTTTTTTTCAGGACCGGTGTTGTTTGCTGCCACAGGGCACGTGGCTGTTGTGCCAGGGCAGCTGTAGAAGCTCCAGACTGCTTTCCCTCTCTCCTCTCAAACCATCAGTGAGGGTTCCAAAATGCTTCCAGCAAAGCCTGGAGAAAGAGAGCTTCTTAAAGGGTCATCTTCCCTCAGGTTACTTCTGGATCCTCAGTACTCTGTGACATGCTGCTGGCACAGTCCTAATGTCCAGTGGCAGCAGTGCCACATTTCCACCAGTGTGGAAGTACTGGAACATATGGAAAGCAACATATATTTCCAAGTTGTTTAGAGCTGGTGCTCCTGCCAGCCAGGCAATGCCAACATTTTTTTTTTGCATCTGGCTAGTTGGATTGTTCCTGCCTTTTTATGGGCTTTCTCTCTCTTTTTTTTTTTTTTTTTTCCTGGGGTTTT